>OU015760.1:13741525-13754595 GCA_907169655.1 Acomys percivali | reverse complement strand
ACACACACACACACACACACACACACACACACACACACACACACACATTTGTAGCCAGCCTTCTAGGCAGGAATGAGGACTTTGTAAAGAGACACTAAAACAGAGTATTGAAACAACAGACACCCCTACAGTTGGAATTTTCCTAGGAACCTCATGCTCAGAAAAGAAAAGGCTGGGCCAGGCTGTGGTGGCACACGCCTTTGATCCCAGCGGAGGCAAATGAATCTGTGAGTTCCCGGCCAGCCTGGTCTACAAAGTGAGTCCAGGACAACCAAGGCTACACAGCGAAACCCTGTCTTGAAAAACAGAGAGAGAGAGAGAGAGAGAGAGAGAGAGAGAGAGAGAGAAAGAAGAAGAAAGAGGAGGAGGAGAGGAGACAGAGACACACACACACAGAGGCTGAGACTTGAAATAGAGAACAGTTTTCTATTTTGTCAGGTGACCTTGCAGGAGAGCCTGAAGCTGAGACAGTTGGGGAGCACAACACAACACAAGGAGGGAGGATTAGATTTCTTTTTTTTTTTTTAAAGATTTATTTATTAATTATGTATACACTGTTCTGCCTATATGTATGCCTGTGTGTCAAAAGAAAACACCAGATCTTATCATAGATGGTTGTGAGCCATCATATGGCTGCTGGGAATTGAACTGAGGTCCTCTGGAAGAACAATCAGTGCTCTTAACCTCTGAGCCATCTCTCCAGCCCCATCCAGAATAGATTTCTTTGTCCCTTTCTCCAAGGTGGTCACGTTGAATAAATCTCCCTTTTCTGCCCACCCCACCCCCCTTTTGGGGACAGAATCTCTCTACATAACCCTGAGTGCCCTGGAATTAGGTAGACCAGACTGGCCGCGAACTCACAGAAATCCTACTGCCTCTGCCTCTGAGTGCTGGGATTAAAGACATGTGCCACCACACCTGAGTAATCTGGCTGTTTTATATGGTTTATCAAGGATGGGTCTTTAGGCTTGGCTTGAGGCACGGGTTGTGACCCTCAGGTTTGATAATAGCTTCTGTGCCATACTAGAACCTAGTTCTAACCAATGAAATGTGTGGAAGAAGCCGGGTGTGGTGGCGCACGCCTTTAATCCCAGCACTCGGGAGGCAGAGGTGGGCGGATCGCTGTGAGTTCGAGGCCAGCCTGGTCTACAAAGTGAGTCCAGGACAGCCAAGGCTAACACAGAGAGACCCTGTCTCGAAAAACCAAAAAAAAAAAAAAAAAGAAATGTGTGGAAGGTTCCCTGTATGCCCAGTTCCCTGGGATCCATGGAGCTGAATAACTGAATTCTGCCAACTCATATTGAGGCTCAGTGTGGGCTGACTTTAAGACTGTAAAGAATGGGGGCTGGAGGGATGGCTCAGCGGTTAAGAGCACTGACTGCTCTTCCAGAGGTCCTGAGTTCAATTCCCAGCAACCACATGGTGGCTCACAACCATCTGTAATGTGATCTGATCATATTGTATACATAATAAATAAATCGTAAAAAAAAAAAAAGACTGTAAAGAAAACAACCTCAAGATTCCTCCTTTAACTAGCTCACTGTAAGCCGGGCGTGGTGGCGCACGCCTGTAATCCCAGCACTCGGGAGGCAGAGGCAGAGGCAGGCGTATCGCTGTGAGTTCGAGGCCAGCCTGGACTACAAAGTGAGACCAGGACAGCCAAGACTATAAAGAGAAACTTTGTCTCAAAAAAAAAAAAAAAAAAACCTAGCTCACTGTAGCCAGGAAGAAGTCTACAAGCAATTAGAAAATGACTCCATGCCCATCCCAATGATAAGAGTGGAAGAGCAGGGCTGGAGAGATGGCTCAGCAGTTAAGAGCACCGTCTGCTCTTCCAGAGGTCTTGAGTTCAATTCCAATCAACCACATGATGGTTGACACCCATCTACAATGAGATCTAGCGCCCTCTTCCGGCATGTAGATGTACATGCAGGTAAAGCATTCATATAAATAATTTTTTACACGAGTGGAAGAGCAGAGCAAGAAACAACAGGACTTCATGGGAGGTATGGGAATCTTCAGCTCCTTAGAGAGCACTTCCATAGCATTGCAAATGCTTGCTGAGCAAATCTGGATCCCTGGGACCCGTGTTTAAAGAAAAAAAAAAAACCAGCTTCAGCGGTTACTGTCTGTAATACCATTGAGTTGTGAGGTGGAGCGGGGAAAAGAATGTTCTGGAAGCTCTTGGCCCAGCTAGCTGTTAGCAGACATTTTGGGAAGCCCTACCTGGGTAATGCTTGATAAACTGAGGACCCCTCTTGGAATTCTTAAGTCTTTTTTTTTTTTTTTTGGTTTTTTTGAGACAGGGTCTCTCTGTGTTAGCCTTGGCTGTCCTGGACTCACTTTGTAGACCAGGCTGGCCTCGAACTCACAGCGATCCGCCTGCCTCTGCCTCCCGAGTGCTGGGATTACAGGCATGCGCCACCACGCCCGGCACTCTTAAGTCTTGTTAATAAAATAATAGACGAGAAAAGCAACAGGGCAGGCAAAGCTGGAAAGCTTGGCATCTGGCAGAAGAAAGCAGCTGGGGAAGAGGAAAACCTTGCTATTTGAATTAAAACTCCGTGTTTAGGGCCGGGCAGTGGTGGCACATGCCTTTAATCCCAGCACTTGAGAGGCAAAGGCTGTGAGTTCGAGGCCAGCCTGGTCTACAAAGTGAGTCCAGGACAGCCAGGGCTAACACAGAGAAACCCTGTCTCGAAAAACAAAATAAAAAAAAACCCTCCGTGTTTAGCAGTGGAGGTCAGCCACATAGTGGACAAAGAGCCACATAGCAGGGAGTGTGCTTCAGGGGGTTGTGAAAGCCCCAGGTGTTAGGCCAGTACTGCAAAGAAAGAAACAGAAAGGAAGAAAAAGGAAAATTTATACTTTGGAGTAGACTTCATGGCAGCTCCTTAGCAACTGCTCTAGGGAAAGAAAATACATTAGCTGATTAAAGGGCTAATGGCTTCACTTGCCTCTCTCCCACGGCTTCCGGTGAACCAGATTTCCTGAGAGGTGGCCCATTGGCCAAACCACCAAATTATATAATAACCAGACCAACTGGATCAATTCAAGGGACAATGGCACGTCTCCACCCATTCTCCTGACCAAGAATGGTTTTCCCTTAATAGGCTTCCAATGTTACTGTCAGTCCCAAGGGGAAAAGTAACCAAAGGTTGTCCTCTGACTGCCACATGTGTGTTCATGTGTGTACCCTCATATATAAACATGAACCCAAACACACACATCATACACATACTTTAAAATTTTTTTGTTTGGTTTTTCTTCTTCTTTCTTTCTTTTTCTTTCTTTCTTTCTTTCTTTCTTTCTTTCTTTCTTTCTCTCTCTCTTTCTTTCTTTCTTTTTGAGACATTGTTTTTTCGAGACAGAGTTTCTCCGTGTAGCCCCGGCTGTCTAAAACTTGCTTTGTAGACCATGCTGGCCTCAAACTCACGGAAATTCGCCTGCTTCTGCCGCCCGAGTGCTGGGATTAAAGGCGTGCACCACCATGCCAGGCTTCTACCCTGTTTCTTTACCCTGTGGATCGCTGTGAGTTTGAGGCCAACCTAGTTTACAAAGCGAGTCCAGGATAGCCAAGGCTACACAGAGAAACTCTGTCTCAAAAAAAAAAATTTAGTAAGCTTCCTCTTTTGTTTTTCGAGACAGGGTTTCTCTGTGTAGCCTTGGCTGTCCTGGACTCACTTTGTAGACCAGGCTGGCCTCGAACTCACAGCGATCCACCTGCCTCTGCCTCCTGAGTGCTGGGATTACAGGTGTGGGCCTCGGGACCCAGCCATAAATCTTTTTTTTTTTTTTTTTTGAGGTGTGCTTTATTTTCATCAATCATACAAATAATTTTCTATAATATCCCAGGGCAAACCGGTAACATTTGGCAGTCCGATTATAGTGGGGGGGGGGGGTCCCGCTTCAGAGACCCGCAGGCAGGTGGCATTGGCGCGGAGTACCCGCGTTCACAGTGCAGCTTGTGGCTCTTCCTCCCCATCTCGAGGGAGTCTTGGAGATGACGAGGTGGGATAGGGAAATCTTCCTAGGCTTTTAGGAAATTTCACTCCTCTTTTCCTGTTCAATGGTCTCTTTGGTCGGCAGGGTGCTCTTTTCCTGCGGCTCGGTTTTCTTCAGCTTGGCTTTATCAAAGCTGGCGATTTCCCCCACGTCTGGCTTGTCTGCCATTTTCCTGCAACCAAGCCGTTGACTGTTCCAACCGCCCTTCGCCTGTTGCAACCCAGGGGGGACACGCCCACTGGCCACAAACTGCCCCAAACCCCCTTCCCTTTTTTTTTTTTTTTTTTTTTTTATGTACTCCAAGGCTCTCTAATATTTTCAACTTGCTGTAACCACTAATTTGTTCTACATTTCTGGAATGTTATCATTTTGAAGATTATTTTTTTTGAGACAGCGTTTCTCTGTGTAGCTTTGGCTGTCCTGGACTAACTTTGTAGACCAAGCCGGCCTCGAACTCACAGCGATCCACTTGCCTCTGCCTCCTGAGTGCTGGGATTAAAGGCGTGTACCACCATGCCTGGCTCTTTTTTTGGTTTTTGGAAACAAGGTTTCTCTGTGTAGCCTTGACTGTCTTGGACTTGCTTTATAGACCAGGCTGGCCTCGGCGATACGCCTGCCTCTGCCTTCCAAGTGCTGGAATTAAAGCCGTGCGCCACCACTGCTCGGCTTGAAGATCTTACAAATTGGTCCATAGGAAACTTTGGTTTGCCTTTATTTCACCCAGCATAATTCTTTCCAGGCTTATCCATGTTGTATGTATATCAATACTATTCTCAGGGCTGGAGGAATGTTTTAGCAGCGAAGAGCCCTTACTGGCTGAGCACAGTTGCACGCCTTTAATCCCAGCATTTGAGAGGTTGAGAGGCAGAGAGGCGGGAGGATCGCTGTGAGTTTGAGGCCAGCCTGATCAACAAAGCGAGTCTAGGACAGCCAAGGCCACACAGAGAAACCCTGTCTTGAAAAACCAAAAAATAAAAAATAAAAGAACCTTACTGCTCTTATAGAGGACCTGAATTTCATTCCCAGTATCACACTGGGCAGCTGACAATTGGCTGTCACTTCAGCTCCGGGGGATCCAATGACCCCTTCAGGCCTCTGTGAGCACACATGACATACCCTCTAAAAACCACACAGATACACATAAATAAAGATAATAAAAACAAATCATTTAAAATATCATTAATTAAAAAATAATATTTAGCCTCTAGAGAGGTTAGGAATGTAGCTCTGTTGGTGGAGTGCTTGTCTAATATTCACAAGGCCCTAGGCTTGATCCCCAGGCCGAAATTAGCTAGGTAGGCTGTTACACACTATAATCCTAGCATTTGGGAAGTAGAGACAAGAAGACCAAGAGTTTGAGGCTAGCCTCAACCACATGGTAAGTTTGAAGCCACCCCCCCCACATGGGAACTTGTCCCCAAATAATAAAAAAACCAGTAAGAGTAATTATTATAGTAAAAAAAAATGACATAATAGAGCTGGAGAGATGGCTCAGATGGCTGCTCTTCCAAAGGTCCTGAGTTCAATTCCCAGCAACCACATGGTGGCTCATAGCCATCTATAATGAGATCTGGTGCCCTCTTCTGGCATGCAAGTGTACATGCAGGCAGAGCACTGTGTACATAAATAAATAAATCTAAACAACAACAACAAAACAACATAATAGAGAAGTCCAGTGTATAGAGTACCACATTCTATCCACCCACTTATCATCTGAGGTGGGACAGGGTTGATTCTCCTTTCAGGTTGTATAGGTTTTGTGTGCGCAGGAACCTTCTTCTAGGATAAATAACAGGACGTTGATTGACAGGCTGCACTGGGCAATTTTGTTTGTTTGTTTCTAGACAGGGTTTCTCTGTGTAGTGTTGGCTGTCCTGGACTCACTGCACTGTGTAATTTTTAAACTTAGATTTATTTGTGCATTTATTTATGTTGGGTACCTGGTGCATGGTAATCCTCTAGTTAACCACTGAGCCTCATCCATAGCACAGTGATTTGAGGTTTAAAGAAACGGACAAACTTCCAGAGTGTGGTTGTGTCACCCAAAATAGATGCCCAGCTCTGTAGCAGAGGGGCAGCTGCCTGAAGAGCTATATTCAGACACACACACACACACACACACACACACACACACACACACACACACAGAGAGAGAGAGAGAGAGAGAGAGAGAGAGAGAGAGAGAGAGAGAAAACTGGGGTTCGTGGCTTCTGCAAAATGAATTTCAGAGTGAGCCAAATATGAAGCCTAGTTGGATGTATTAAATATAGAGAGACAGCCAGGCCTTGTGGCGCACGCCTTTAATCCCAGCACTCGGGAGGCAGAGGCAGGTGGATCACTGTGAGTTCCAGGCCAGCCTGGTCTACAAAGCGAGTCCAGGACAGCCAGGGCTACACACAGAGAAACCCTGTCTTGAGAAAACAAACAAACAAACAAAAAATAGAGAGACAGGGGCCTGGAGAGATGGCTCAGAGGTTAAAAACGCTGGTTATTCTTCTAAAAGTTCTGAGTTCAATTTCCAGCAACCATATGGTGGCTCACAACCATCTATAGTGAGATCTGGTGGCCTCTTCTGGTGTGTAGGCACATGCAGGCAGAACACTGTGTACATAATAAATGAACAAATCTTAAAACAACAACAACAATAGACAAGCTGGAGATGGCCTAGCAGGCAAGAGCACTTGTTGTTGTTTTGTTTGGTTTTTTTTTTTGTTTGTTTTTTGTTTTGTTTTTCGAGGCAGGGTTTCTCTGTGTAGCCTTGGCTGTCCTGGCCTCGCTTTGTAGACCAGGCTGGCCTCAAACTCACAGAGATCCATCTGCCTCTGCCTCCTGAGTGCGTTACCACACAGGACTGTTTTCTTTTTCTTTCTTTCTTTTTTTGTTTTTTTGGTTTTTTGAGACAGGGTTTCTCTGTGTAGCCTTGGCTGGGCTGGACTCACTTTGCAGACCAGGCTGGCCTCGAACTCACAGAGATCCACCTGCCTCTGCCTCCCAAGGGCTGGGATTAAAGACGTGTGCCACCATGGCCGGCCCTCTTTCTCTCTTTTTATTGCTTGAGAATTTCCTGTTGTTTGTTTGTTTGCAGACAGGGTCTCTCTATGTATCCTTGGCTATCCTGGAACTTGCTCTGTAGACAAGGCTAGCCACAGAGTCAGAAATCAGCCTGCTGACATAAAGACTAGCATCAACAGGGCTGGAGAGTTGGATCAGCGGTTAAGAGCACTGGCTGTCCTGAGTTCAATCCCCAGGAACCATATGGTGGCTCACAACCATTTATAGTGTGATCTGATGCCCTCTTCTGGCATGCAGGTGTAAATGCAGGCAGAGCACTCATAAATAAATAAGGATTTTTGGTTTGGTTTGGTTTTTCTTTTTTTTTCTTTCTTTCAAGACAGGGTCTCTCTGTGTAGCTTTAGCTGTCCTGGACTCGCTTTGTGGACCAGGCTGGCCTCGAACTCACAGAGATCCGCCTGCCTCTGCCTCCCGAGTGCTGGCATTAAAGGTGTGCGCCACCACACCTGCCTTGTTTTTTTTTTTTTTCCCAGACATGGTTTCTTTGTGTAGCCCTGGCTGTCCTGGACTTGCTTTGTACACCAGGCTGGCCTCGAACTCACAGAGATCCATCTGCCTCCGTCTCCCATGTGTTAGGATTAAAGGCATGTGCCACCATGCCCGGCACTTCATGCATTTTTAAAAAAAACCCACTGAGTCTATTTAGTGCTGCTTGTATGTGCATGGGTATAGGGCCATCTGTTAGCCCCTCAGAGGTTGCATCACTGAAGAAAACTGACTCAGCCTCTTCAGCAGTCATCAATAGCTCCTCAGTTAGAGGGGTTCAGCCCCTCCCCATCTGAGCTAGGATTTTGGTTGGTTTGATCTTGCACAAGTCATATGTATGCAGTCACATGTACAATGGCCTTGGAGTGTCCAGCAAATGCTGCTTCACAGTAGCCAACATGGGTTCTCACTGATGACTCAGTAGGCAGCCGCTACCTCTGGCTCTTAGAATCTTCCTGCCTCCTCTTCTGGGATGATCCCTAAACCTTGAGGAGGCTCAAGTATGCGATGTGTTGTTGTGTCGCACTTTCCCCAGACATTAAACCATTCCATCTTGCTGGGTGCATGGCTCTGGTCTACAGAGCAGGTCCAGGACAGCCAGGGCTATTATACAGAGAAACCCTGTCTCAAAAAACCAAAAAACACAAAACAAAATTCCATCTTGGAGAGAAGCGACGTAAGATACAGGATGTGAAAAGGTTGGAGGAACAACATTTAAGATAGGATGCTAGGCAGCACTTGGGAGATAGAGGCAAGTGGATTGCTTGGCCAGCCAAGGCTGCATGAAGAACCCCTGTCTTGAAAACCAAAATAAATAAATAAAGCTAACAGGAAGGTGAAACAACAGGATGTTCTAAGGGGAGGTGGAATATTCCATCCTTCATCTCCTTGAGACAGGAAGTAACAAACAATAGCCTCAGGAAGTCCTTGAAGCTAAGCCGACTCAGTAGGTCCCTCCCTTCCCAAGAGTATGTAAGCTAAAAAGACTTGCTGATAGGGCACCCTCAGAGAAGCTGAGCTACTGCTCTCAGAGTCAGAGTGAGCAACCTGGACGAAACAGAGCCTTTGGAGCCAAGTAGCCTAGAAGAAGCAGAAACCAGCTGAGCTGCCTGAAAGGAACAAAGACCAGCAGAGCTGCCTGGAAGAAGCTCAGACCAATGAGTCACCAGGAAAGGATGCCCTCCAATCTGTTGAGCTGCCTGCAGGCTGTGCAGTGTGCTCCAGGTTTCCAGCTGTCACGAACTGTCATTCAGCTGGGGTGGGCTTTGGTGTTGCAGCTGTCCTTGAGTCATTTCTGCTCCTGTAAGTAACTCCAACAAATCTCATTGGTTCATCAAGTTGGACTTTGGTGACATTGATACTTTGCCTGTTATTGGTTCCCTATCTGAGGGGAGTAGATATTTATTCATGTCTCCCCAGAAGAAGTGTCACACAACATACATACACACACACATATATACATACATACATACAAGTTGTGATGGTCTGAATAGGAATGGCCCCCCATAGACTTGCGTGTTTCGATGCTTGTCCATAGTGGGTGGCACTGTTAGGAGGTGTGGCCTTCTTGGAGGCCGTGTGCTCAGATCAAGGAGTAGAGCTCCAGCACCAAGTCTGCCTGCAGGCTGCCATCTTTTCACCATGCTGCTAATGGACTAAATCTCTGAAACTCTAAGCCAGCCTGTTATATGCTTTCCTTTATAAGAGCTGCCGTGGTCCAGCACTCGGGAGGCAGAGGCAGGCGGATCACCGTGAGTTTGAGGCCAGCCTGGTCTACAAAGGGAATCTAGGATAGCCAGGGCAACATAGAGAAACTCTGTCTTGAAGGGGGAAAAAAAAAGAGTTGCTATGGTCACGGTGTCTCTGAGACGGAAGCATATCACATTTAGGGTTGAGCACTTTACAGACTCAATCCACCTACTCTTTGCATGTTGACCAGTTGTAAGCCTCCATATTAATCCCTTTTAATGCAAAAAAGGAGCTTTTCTGATGAGGGTTGAAAGGCGCACTCATCTATGGGAAGCGTGCACACTGACGTGCCTAGTCTTCAGGTGGAGGGTGCTGGGGTCTCAGTGAGGATGGGGCCACAGTTAGGTTTCCTTAGAATGAGTAGATATGGGATTCTGGCAGCTTTCGAGTGCATCTCTAAAAGTTGCTAAGAAACCCATCCTGCTTTTTCTTTTCTTTTCTTTTTTTTTTTTTTTTTAAGTTTTTCGAGACAGGGTTTCTCTGTGTAGCCTTGGCTGTCCTGCGATCCGCCTGCCTCTGCCTCCCGAGTGCTGGGATTAAAGGTGTGCGCCACCATGCCTGGCTAACCCCGTTATGCATCATTTTTGGCCCTAAATTAGCCTAAGTACTGTCCTTGACATACTTGATCAGGTATCTCTGGGAGGCAGCATCTGGCCCTAAATGAATACATTCATCTATTGTCTTTGAGAAGTCAGTTTTCTTCAGAGATGTGATCTCTGAAAGGCTACTCGTGCTCCTGCAGATGGCCCTACATTCACGTGCACACAGGTAGCACTCGGGGATTCAGACTTAGTGGAAGTCATCTCTCCAAACCTCCTGAGTGCTGGGATTAAAGGCGTGGGCCACCACACTCAGCTACAGATCTTATTGTTTTGAGACAGGTTCTCTCACTTGAACATGGAGCTCACTTATTGGGAGAGACTAGCTGGCCAATGAGGCCTCTCCAGTGAGGGAATTATAGGTGTACAGTGCCATGCCTAAGGCTCGAACTCAGGTCCTCATGCTTGAATGACAAGAACTTTACCACCTGAACCACCTCCTAAACCTGTGCTTTTCTTTTCATATAAGACATGTTTCCAGGGCTGGAGAGGTGGCTCAGAGGATAAGAGCACTGACTGTTTTTCCAAAGGTCCTGAGTTCCATTCCCAGCAACCACTTGGTAGCTCACAACCATGTGTAGTGAGGGTGCCCTCTTCTGGCATGTAAGTGTACATGCAGGGAGAATTTTTTTTTTTTTTTAAATTTCTCTGTGCACTCCTCACTGTCCTGGAACTCTCTTTGTAGACCAGGCTGCCCTCGAACTCACAAGATACTCCTGCCTCTGCTTTCTGAGTGCTGGGATTACAGGCGTGGGATGACATTTTCTTGTTGGGTTTCTTTTTTTTCTGAGACAGGGTTTCTCTGGGTAGCCTTGTGTGTTCTACACTCACTTTGTAGACCAGGCAGGCCTAGAACTCACATTGATCCACCTGCCTCTGCCTCCCGAGTGCTGGGATTAAAGGCGTGCGCCACCATGCCCGGCTGGGATGGCATTTTCTTTTCTTTTTTCTTTCTTTTTTTTTTCGAGACAGAGTTTCTCTGTGTATCCTTGGCTGTCCTGGACTCATTTTGTAGACCAGGCTGGCCTCGAACTCACAGTAATCTGCCTGCATCTGCCTCCTAAGTGCTAGGATTAAAGGTGTGTGCCACCACACTCAGCGGCATTTTCTTATTAATTGTTAGTTTCCTTGTTGTGAGGTGTTGCTGTTAAATTTACCAGTTTGTCTAGTAATGTTTATTATTAGGCCTAATAATTGTTATTATGACAGTATAACCTGCTAGCATATATGTATTTGGTATATATGTATTTGTGTGTATAGTGTATGTATGTGTTGTGTGTGGGGTACGTGTGGAGTATATGTGTGTGGTGTACGTATGTGATATATATGTGTATGTGGTATATGTGTCTAGTGTGTGTGATGTATGTGTATGGTGTGTGTGTGTGTGTGTGTGTGTGTAATGTATATGTATGTGTGTTTCAATCTAAGGGCATTTTTCTGGAGACTGCAAGTTGAAGAGCAAGGTGCCTCTCTTCCTGCCTTGCACAGAGCCACTCTTTTTCTGTGGCTTAATAAAGCTCTTTTCTTTTGTTTTCCCCCAAGACAGGGTTTCTCTGTGTAGCCTTGGCTGTACTAGACTCACTTTGTAGTCCAGGCTGGCCTCGAACTCACAGAGATCTGCTTTCCTCTGCCTCCCTGAGTGCTGGGATTACAGGTGTGTGCCACCGTGCTCACTTTAAGTTCTTCTTCTTCTTTTTCTTTCTTTCTTTTTTTTAAAGATATATTTACTTATTATACATTCAGTATCCTGCTTGCATGTACACCTGCATGCCAGAAGAGGGCACCAGATCACATTATAGATCATTGTGAGCCACCATGTGGTTGCTGGGAATTGAACTCAGGACCTCTGGAAGAACAGAGAATGCTCTTAAACTCTGAGCCATCTCTCCTGCCCCTAGGCTCTTCTTATTTAAGAAAGAGAAAGAGGCCAAACATGGTGGCCAGCACTTGGGAGGCAGAAACAGGCAGATCTCTGTGAGTTCGAGGCCAGCCTAGTCTACAAGGGGAGTCCAGGACAGCCAGGGCTATAACACAGAGAAACCTTGTCTCAAAAAAAAGAAGGAGGGGCCGGGCGTGGCGCACGCCTATAATCCCAGCATTCGGGAGGCAGAGGCAGGCGGATCGCTGTGAGTTCGAGGCCAGCCTGGACTACAAAGTGAGTCCAGGACAGTCAAGGCTACACAGAGAAACCCTGTCTCGAAAAACCAAAAAACAAAACAAAACAAAACAAAACAAAAAAACACGTTAATCTTGTTACCTCCCTAAAGACTGAGCTCCAGATACAGTCACAGTGAAAGGTATGGCTTCAACATGTGATGGTGTGTGCGCATGCGCCATTCAGCCTATGATGGACACAGTCCTACCCTATTGAAAGAGGTTCTTCACCTGCGATGGCTTAACCTGTGGTGTTGGCCGCAGCAACGTGTGCAAACAGAGGGCCCCACACCACCTGGCTATTATGCTCCTTTTCCTCTCTCCTCCCTGGCGTTCTGGAGCCCTCCCCTCTCCCCTCTTCTATTTTTGGAAGGTTTTACTCTAACTGGACATTGCAGTACACATCTGTAATCTAGACATTCAGATGGAGTTGGGAGAACCAAAAGTTCGTGGTCAATTGGCTGCAGTGGTACACACCTTTAATCAAAAGTCAAGGGCAGGTAGATTGCTGTAAGTTCGAGGCCAGCCTGGTCTACAAAGCAAGTCCAGGACATCCAAGGATACACAGAGAAACCTTGTCTCGAAAAACCAAATAAATAAATCAAATGGCTTTCTAGGGGCTGGAGAGATGGCTCAGATGTTAAAGAGTGCTGGTTGCCCTTCCAAATGTTCTGAGTTCAATTCCCAGCAACCACATGATGGTTCAGAACCATCTATGATGGTGCCCTCTTCTGATGTGCAGGTGTTCATGCAGGCAGAACATTGTATTCGTAATAAATAAATAAATAATTTTTTTTAAAAAATGGCACACGCCTTTAATCCCATCACTCTGGAGGCAGAGGCAAGTGGATCTCTGAGTTTGAGGCCAGTCTGGTCTACAGAATGAGTCCAGGACAGCCAAGGCTACACAGAGAGACCCTGTCCTGGTGGGAGAAGGGGCGAAGCTTTCTATCCCTATTCAAAACATTGTGTGGATTTTGTTTTTTTTGTTTGTTTGCTGGTCTC
>OU015760.1:13706707-13738068 GCA_907169655.1 Acomys percivali | reverse complement strand
AAGAAGAAGAAGAAGAAGAAGAAGAAGAAGAAGAAGAAGAAGAAGAAACAAAGAAGAATTGTGAACTAAGAATCGGATTTCCCTCAGGCAGTGTGTGGCTGGGTCCTGGTTTGGGCTGGTAGAGAGGATGTGTCTATTGAGAAGGCGAAAAGCTACACATCAGTTAGAATGGATGTCTCAAATCTACTTGGTCACAGTTTTAAAAAGTGTGATGAGAAACCCGGCCTGGTGGCGCATGCCTTAATCCCAGCACCTGGGAGGTAGATGCAGGTGGATCTCTGGGAGTTCCAGGCCATCCTGGTGTACAGAGCAAGTCCAGAACAGCCAAGGCTACACAGAGAAACCCTGTCTTGAAACCCTGCTCCTGCCCCTCCAAAAAAAGTGTGATGAGAAAAAGCAAATTTCAGAAGGCCATATTGAATGTGCTAGTGTTTGGAAAATGTCAAAATATTGCCGGGCGTGGTGGCATACACCTTTAATCCCAGCACTAGGGAGGCAGAGGCAGGTGGATCTCTGTGTGTTTGAGGCCAGCCTGGTCTACAAAATGAGTCTAGGACAGCCAGGACTGTTATACAGAAACATCCTGTGTACAAACGAACAAACAAACAAACAAACGAGTTATTTAGGTGGCTGGAGAGATGGCTCAGCAGTTAAGTGCACTCTCTACTCTTCCAGAGGTCCTGAGTTCAATCCCTGCAACCACATGGTGCCTCACAACCATGTGTAATGTGATCTGGTGCCCTCTTCTGGCTTGCAAGTGTACATGCAGGCAGCGCTCTGTATACATAACATAAATAAATAATTTTTTAAAAGTTTTTATTTACATATACAAGTGCTTTATCTGCTTGTACACCTGCACGCCAGAAGAGGGCACCAGATCCCAGTATAGATACTTGTGGGCCACCATGTGATTGTTGGGAATTGAACTCAGGACCTCTAGAAAAGCAGACAGTGCACTTAACTGCTGAGCCATCTCTCCAGCCCCCTCCCTAGTGACTTCTACTGCGATATCACTCATATGGTAACATGGTTTAGATGTGGCTTTACTGTGTCCCCAAGCAATAATGTGCTGAGAGTGTGGGCCCCAGTGTGGCGATGCTATGAGATCATTGACCCGTTAAGAGATAAGCCTCACAGGAGTTGCTTAGGGCACGGTCTTCGGAAAGGTTAGGTTTCAGTGGGCTCGAATGAACCGTTAAACCAGCAACTTGTACTCTGCCGCAGTATATCACTTACTACCACTCCAGTTGTGGGTATCTGTCCACATGGCAGCTGCCACTAGAAATGTCCTGCCCCGCCCTCGGTCTCACTGCCACTTTCCCCTTCCTCTTTCTGTTAGTGCTGGCAAGTCCCCACCTTCTGGATGCCTCCCACCGACGTTTCTTCTCCGAGGTCCACACAGAGATGAGGAGGGAAGGGCAAAGGAAGACCGTGTCTGTGTTCTTCCAAGATAGCACCTCTGGTGGAGGTCACCAGGAACCAGCCTCTTCACTGTTGTCCGTAGCAAACTCTCACTTCCTATGGGTGACATGGGCCCAAGGAGTGTGCTTTGAGAGCAAAAGTTGCGCAGAGAACCGAAGAAAACCTGTTTTCCCAACAAAGCTCTGCAAGGGCACGCGTGTTCCCCCTTTTCAGTTCCCTATGAAAGCCCTTTGGGAACCTGAGGGTGTGCAAGCTAAAGACAAGATGTCCAAGGAGCCAAGGTTGCAGATGGCTGATGTCAGAGCAGGGTCTTCCGGAGAATTTCAGAATTGCCTGGGGGCGGGAGATGACATTGTGGATGCCTCCCTAAGCTGTTTTCAGCCTTTCTCTCTAAGCAGCTCCACGTTTTAAAGGAACAATAGAATTGCAACCTCCTCGTTCGCCACATGATGTGATTTCTGATTGCTTGAATAACACGGCTCTGTGCAATCATTTTCTACCCAGTAAGAATCATTTCTCTTTGCCTTAGTGATAATATCCTGTTGAAATACAATGCCGCCTGCCGTTCCGGACTATGACTACATAATGTCTGGAGTCTTCCCCACCCCGCTTCTTCTATATTTAACCTTTGAATACAAATGATAAGACAAGTTCCCAGATGAAGGGAACGAATCTTTGGGTCTATACTGAAATCTGTAATTACGTGTGTGTGTGTGTGTGTGTGTGTGTGTGTGTGTGTGTGTGTGTGTATGGTTTTTCTTTTTTTTTGTTCTTTTTGTTTTTTTGAGACAAGGTCTCTCTGTGTTAGCCTTGGCTGTCCTGGAGTCACTTTGTAGACCAGGCTGGCCTCGAACTCACAGCGATCCACCTGCCTCTGCCTCCCAAGTGCTGGGATTACAGGTGTGCGCCACCACGCCCGGCTCGTGTGTATGGTTTTTCAAGATAGGGTTTCTCACCGGGCTTGGTGGCGCACGCCTTTAATCCCAGCACTCAGGAGGCAGAGGCAGAAGAATCACTGTGAGTTCGAGGCCAGCCTGGTCTACATTGTGAGGTTCTGTCTGAATTCTAAAAAACAATTAATTGGCTAAAATTTAAGGTTCATTATGAGGCCTGGCATGGTGGCACATGCCTTTATTCCTAGCACCCAGGAGGCAGAGATAGGTGAATCTTTGTGAGTCCAAGGCCAGTCTAGTCTACAAAGCACGTTCAGGACAGCCAAGGCAACACAGAGAAACTCTGTCTCAAAAACAAAACAAAACAAAACAAAAAACAAAAATGCCAGGCATGGTGGCACACACCTTTAATCCCACTAGTTGGGAGGCAGAGGCAGGCGGATCACTGTGAGTTTGAGGCCAGCCTGGTCTACAAAGTGAGTTCAGGACAGCCAAGGCTACACAGAGAAACCCTGTCTCAGAAAAACCAACCAACCAACCAACCAACCAACCAAACTCCAAAACCCAAAAAAAGTTCCTTATGATCTCCCTGCTTCTGGAAGAGCAGTTAATAATCTAAACCACTGAGCCACCTCTCCAGGCCCTAGAGTTCCCGCTTTTAAAGGTGACAAGGTGACAATGATCAGAAAGAGGAGAAACAAAGTTAGATTCACAAGAGGACAGGAGAAAAGGTCATTCCCAAATCGAAGCTGTAATAAGTGCTCTGGACGAATAAAAGGCTATTTAAATCCATGGGACCTGTGCCACAGTCCCTATGCCAACTGGGGTTGAAGGAAAGCGTTTTGTTGTTGTTGTTGTTTTTTAATGGCTTTTATGAGACTGGAGAGATGGCTCAAGAGGTTAAGAGCACTGACTGCTCTTCCAGAGGTCCTGAGTTCAATTCCCAGCAACCACATGGTGGTTCACAACCATCTATACTGAGATCTAGTGCCCTCTTCTGGCCTGTAGGTGTACATGGAGGCAGAACACTGTAAATAAATCTTTAAAAATAAAATAAAAAATATAAAAATACCAGAGCCAAGCGCAGTGGCACACGCCTGTAATGCCAGCACTCAGGGAGACAGAGGCAGGCAGTTCGAGGCCAGCCTGGTCTACAAAGGGAGTCCAGGACAGCCAAGGCTAACACTGGAGAAACCGTGTCTCCAAAAACAAACAAACAAAAAGGGAGGGTGTGTGTGTCACTGTTATAATATGTAAAGACACATGCCACACATCAGATCTGGTTATGAAAGGAGGCATACAGTGAGGAATGGGGAAGAAGAGATAAAGAGGAAGGCACCCATGACAGGGAGAACAGAGAGAAGCCGGGAGAGAGAGCTCTATGGGTGGCAGGCCATCTTCTCTCCCACACTTCTGGTGCAGGTGATGACATGGGACGCAGGTGGTGACTTAGGATGTTGTTGTCAAGACTCTAAAGGCCCCTCATGGCAGGCCAGTTGAATTGCCTGCACACCAACATAACAGTCTTCCCTTTTTGTTTAATTAAAAAATGAGGCACAGCCGGGGGGGGGGATGTGGTGTCGGTGGTAGCACACGCCTGTAATCCCAGCACTAGGGACGCAGAGGCAAGTGAATCACTGTGAGTTCGAGGCCAGCCTGGTCTACAGAATGAATTCCAGGACAGCTACCCATCCCCCTAAAAAAAAATAGGAACTCCCCGCCCCCCCCCCCCCAAAAAAAAGGATACTAGGAAGAGTTGATGAGGTGGGAATGAAGACGTTGTGTTCAAAAATGGCTGCTTGGGAGTGATGACATCTTTGGGGATCCTAAGAGAATGGGGGTGGGGGTGGGCGGGCAAAGTCCTGGGAGAGCCAGCTGTTTTGCTGCTGTCCAGGATCTGTGAGACTATCAAGAGTACAGGCCCAGATGATGCAGTCTGTGCGGTTGGACTGGAGCACCTGTGGGTAGCTGCTTTGCTGCTGTCCTGGATGTAGGAAACACCTGGACCTGACAGGCTACCGGAACATACATATGGGCAGAAGACAAAGTCAAGAGAAAATTCTTTTTAGGTGTACATTTGAAACTCATGGACCCCTGGTTTTGGTAGTTGAGGGAGAGGAGCCCAAAACTAGGGAAAGAGGGAGGAATCCCACCCTCTGAAATAGGCGATAGGTAGGGAACTTAGGCTGCACTTATCTGGAGTCCACTTGTCCTGAGAGGTAGATTTCCTGTAGCTTATAAGAATCCTTTTTTAGAAAGGTGTGGGTGGTGGCGCACACCTATAATCCCGAGCACTCGGGAGGCAGAGGCAGGTGGATCGCTGTGAGTTCGAGGCCAGCCTGGTCTACAAAGCGGGTCCAGGACAGCCAAGGCTACACAGAGAAACCCTGTCTCAAAAAACCAAAAAAAAAAAAAAAAGAATCCTTTTTAGATTCTCCTCAGGAACAGTCATAGGGGAGGGGAATAAGGGGAAAAAGGGAGGGAGGGAAGAATGGGAGGATACAAGGGATGGGATAACCATTGAGATGTAACAAGAATAAATTAATAAATTTTTAAAAATTAAAAATAAATTAATTAATTAATTAAAAAAAAGAATCCTTTTTAAAGCTGGCTGTGGTGGCGCACGCCTTTAGCCTTTAATCCTCCCCCCAAAAAATTTTTTAGTTTATAAAGGAGATAAACTTTAGACATGTTAGCATCACCATTCTTTGCAATCTGCAGTGAAATGCATATTGTAGAAAAAGGCGGTAAAATACATCACTTGATACTGATTTTCAGTATGATTACACACCATGAAATAGGGGCTTCTCTCTATTCAGGAGACTGGATGTATTTAAGTCTAGAACAATGAGAAACATTTTTTGTTTTTGTTTTTCTTTTTCGAGACAGGGTCTCTCTGTGTTGGGTTAGCCTTGGCTGTCCTGGACTCACTTTGTAGACCAGGCTGGTCTCGAACTCACAGTGATCCACCTGCCTCTGCCTCCGGAGTACTGGGATTAAAGGTGTGTGCCATCATGCCAGGCAATGAAAACATTTTAAAGTCTACACTTAAAAGACAAACCAAAGGGGTCTGGAGAGATGGCTCAGAGGTTAAGAGCACTGGCTGTTTTTCCAGAGGTCCTGAGTTCAATTCCCAGCAACCACATGGTGGCTCACATCCATCTATAATGTGACCTGATGCCCTCTTCTGGTGGGCATGTGTACATGCAGGCAGAGCACTGATACAGAATAATGAATAAATCTTTCAAAAGGACAAACCAAAGGAAGTTAAAAATCTTGAGCTTGGAACTATGACTGGGTTTTTTTTCAGCAGAGGTAGATTAATAAATCAGCGCTCCATTGACTAATGTCAAAGCCGAACAGTCTTAATACACCAGTAGCACAGCAACAGGAAGAAATCTGAAGCAACACCTTCTTAAAACCATCTAGGCTTTCACTTGTATTTGCTAAACATAAAGCAGCTTTTTAGGCTCTAAAATACTTTCTTAGGTCCTCACGACTTTAACTTCTGTTTCCCTAGGTCTTTTTCCTATTTACCATGAGACACAGGTGAGACTGCTGGGAGCAGTCACTGTCCTTTAACTAAAGGAACGGTAAGAGGTTACATCTGAGACCTGCTTTTTGAGTCTGGTAACAAGGTGGACTGTGTCTAGACCTAGTGGTAGCATCATCTCTAGGATAATGAGGCTTAAGGCCTGATTTTTAAACAGGAAGAGGACCGAGAAGGCATCAGAGGCCTGTTTATCTTTAACATGAGGTCACTTAAATAAGAGATGTGGTAGTTAGTAATTTTAACTAGCTAACGAATTGACTAATAGACTAACATGGTGGATTACCTTGGGGTAAGGTGCCAACTGCCTGTTCTCTAGCAGCCAAGCTTCCATTAGGCTAGCCGGCAGTGTAATCAGAAACCTGAGAAAGATCAATTTTAACCGAAACGAATCTGTATCAATTAAAATGACAGAGATGACCAGCCAGTCCGTAATCTACCACCTATACCGTTGTCCTGGGCTCCCTTGGTTTTTATCGCAACTTGGGCAGAGACAGTCTGGCCATCATGCACAGGGGACGAGAGGCTTTTTCTGTGGAAGAACATGAGAGAGACTGACCTCACCTCGTTTTCAACAACATGAGATAATAACTCTCCGGGTGTTCAGTTTGTTCACAGTCCTAATTGTTGGGGGAAGTCTTGCCCAGTGGTTAGAGTGCCACAATCCAGGGTTGAAGTCACCTGTCATGCCCAAATCTTCTCGGAAACCTTGGGGAGTTACTGGTAGGATTTGAGTGTTTCTGTCTGTCATAATAAGCTTAAATATATTTAATGCCATATTCAACATCATTTATTTTTTTTCTCCTGAGTTTTACTATCTAGGAGATGACTCATCTAAAGTCCCTCCTTTCCAAATCATTGCTCTAGTTTCCTTTGTGTTAAAAATGTTTGAGACAAGCTGGGCGTAGTGCGCAGGCCTTTAACCCCAGCACTCAGGAGGCAGAGGCAGGTAGATCTCTGTGAGTTCAAGGCCAGCCTGGTCTACAGAGTAAGGCCAGGACAGCCAGGAGTACAAGAGAACCCCTGTCTCAAACAACAACAACAACAAAAAAAACCCCAATAAAACCCCTTTATTATTTGCGAATATGAAAGCCTATATAAAAGACTGCAACCCCGGGGCTGGAGAGATGGCTCTGGGTATTTGAGCACTGGCTTCTCCTCCTTAGGACCCAGCTTCAAGTCCGGGTACCACAGCTGTCTCTAACTCCAGTTCCAGTGGGTCTCATACCCTCTTTTGGTCTCTGTAGGCATATGTGTGATGAACAGACATACACATAAAATTAAAATATTAGAGAGAGGGGGGGGGGGGGGGGGGCAGGGGGGGGGGGGGGGGAGAGGGAGATTGCATCCCATTTTCCTGAAATTTGACAAACCCGGTAGGAAAGCTTCATACAACATCAAAACTCTAACATATGCATGGGCCAAGTGGTGACCCAATAGGTGACAGTCTTCTGGAGCCATAGAACTGTTGCTGGAAGTTTGCCCTCAGCTGGTCTGAAGGCCAGAGTGAAATGGAGCAGAGTGGGGATGGACAGAGAAGAGCGGACTTCCTTGTCTTAGGTAGGTTTACCTCAGAGGCTAAAAGGCTGATGGTCAAGGCCAGAGAAGCTTCCACTGAGTTAAAAAATAAATAAATCAGAAGAATATTTCATAAAAGAGGAAGGCTGAGTTTAAAAAAAAAAGTTTTATCGTGGGGAGAAGGTCTAAAGAGAGTTTATTGCAGGGAGAAAGCAAGCAGAACCCCCATCTAATTAGAAGGTGCCAGGGAAGATTAAGATGCCAGGAGTCCCTGTCCCCCTCCCCCAAGAGGAGTTGCTGCTGTGGCTCCCTTATCAAGGAGTTAAATAGGCCTGCCCTCCCCCCAAGCTAAGAACATACTTTGGGTTGGGAAGTGACTGAGCTGAGCGGTAATGGGCTGGCCAGACTGGGTGGTCCAAGCACTGATTCCCACAGCTATCCATGCCCCTCTCCACCCTGGTGACTGGACTGGGGTTCCCACAAACAAACACCTCAAAGGGACAATGAAGTATCTGATTGCTGAGCTCTGGCTGGCATGCTTCTTAGGTTTTCCTTTTAGTTTCGTTTCGTTTTGTTTCGTTTTTGTTTTTCGAGGCAGGGTCTCTCTATGTTATCTTGACTGTCCTTGACTCGCTTTGTAGACCAGGCTGGCCTCGAACTCACAGAGATCCACCTGCCTCTGCCTCCCTGAGTGCTGGGATTAAAGACCTGTGCCGCCATTGGAGCATTAAGACCCCTATCAGCACAGTGTTGATAGGCCGTCTACGCCTCAGTAGGAAAAAAAGGAAAAAACTTCAAACTGTTCCCAGGCATTAGCCATGAGTATTTGGGTCCTCTCTGCCTGAGCCACCTGTCCCCTAGTGGGAAGATGGAAGATCAGCCAGCTCAGGATAGGACTTCTTTGTTTGCTTCTGCACCTAAACCATGAAGGTCTGAATTATTCTTGGCTCTAATGAAGACCCAGGAGGCAGGAGTTGCTAGCAGTGGGCATAGACAAAGCCTGTCCTGAAGAAGAAAGAAGGAGACATTTTGTCTCCTATCTCCACCTCAGAGAGTGTCAAGAGTTGAAAGAACTTTTATAGGAGACAAACAGAAGTCCACAGACAAGGGGCAGGTGTAGTTCATGCCCCCAGCAGGAACTCTATGCGTCTAGCCGGAAGTCCATAAAACTGGCTTGGTCTTTCCCCCATCCAGGCGCGCGTCTTTCCTCTTTATTGTTGGGATGTCGAAGTGGCCTTTGTTCTCCTAAAGCTAGGTTACTAGTACTTGAGAGGGTTTTTCAGTATAAAGGATTAGAAGGGGGGACAGCAAAGGGAAGTTTAAAATGACCCCCTGCTAAGCCCTGTTATCAGCAGAGGATGTGACTAGAGCCTTGTGGATGCCCGATGCAGGGCAGTACTGAATCTTATATGTACTATGTGTTCAATTATACATAAACACATATGGTGATACCTTTTGTTTGTTTTTTTTTTGAGACAGGGTCTCTCTGTGTTAGCCTTGACTGTCTTGGAGTCACTTTGTACGCCAGCCTGGTCTAAGAAGCGAGTCCAGGACAGCCAAGGCTACACAGAGAAACCCTGTCTCAAAAAAAAAAAATAAAAATAAAAAATAAAAAATAAAAAAAAGAAAGAAAAGAAAGAAAAAGACATGGTGGTGCACACCTTTAATCCCAGCGCTCAGGAGGCAGAGGCAGGTGGATCTCTGTGAGTTCGAGGCCAGCCTGGTCTACAAAGCAAGTCCAGGACAGCCAAGGTGATAGTTGCATTTGTGTGTGTGTGTGTGTGTGTGTGTGTGTGTGTGTGTTGTTTTTGTTTTTTGTTTTGGAGACAGGGTTGCTCTGTGTAATGGATCTGGCTGTCCTGGAATTTGCTTTGTAGACTAGGTTGGGTTGGCCTGACCTTCACAAAGATGCATCTGCCTCTGCCTCCTGAGTGCCGGGATTAAAGGTGTGTGCCACCACTGCCCTGTTATTCTTGCATTTTAAAAAAAGATTTATTTATTGTGTATACAGTTGTGTATACAGTGCTCTGCCTGCATGAACACCTGCATGCCAGAAGAGGGCACCAGATCTCAGTATAGATGGTCTCTAGCCACCATGTAGTTGCTGGGATTTGAACTCAGGACCTCTGGAAGAGCAGGTAGTGCTCCTAACCTCTGAGCCATCTCTCCAGCCCTATAAGTTACATTGTTTAAAAAGACAGTTTCAGTGTCTAACTATGGCTCCCAAATGGCCTACAACTCACTGTGTAGGACAGGCTAACTTCTAACAGAGACCCACCTACCTCTGCATCTAGTTGCAATTTCTCTCTCTCTCTCTCTCTCTCTCTCTCTCTCTCTCTCTCTCTCTCTTTCTCTCTCTCTCTCTTTCCTGAGACAGAATTTCTCTGTGTAGCTTTGGCTGTCCTGGATTCAGTTTGTAGAACTCACAGAGACCCACCTGCTTCTGCCTCCCAAGTGCTGGGATTATAGGCGTGCAGCACAATGCCCAACTCCAGTTGCAATTTTTTTTTGTTGAGACAGGGTTTCTCTGTGTAGCCTTAACTGTCCTGGACTCACTTTGTAGACCAGGCTGGCCTCAAAATCACAGTGATCCTCCTGCCTCTGCCTCCCGAGTGCTGGGATTAAAGGTGTGTACCACCACCTCCCTGTCAGTTGCAAATTTTTATCTCACTGTGCAGCATGGCATGCAATTTAAAACATGAATTGTGCTGTTCCAAAGGTCCTGAGTCCAATTCCCAGAAACAACTTGGTGTCTCACAACCATCTATAATGTGATCTGGTGCCCCCTTCTGTTGTGCAGGTGTACACGCAGGCAGAACACTGTATACATAATAAGTAAATCTTTTTTAAAAAACTTATGTCCGGGAGGTGGTGGCGCACGCCTTTAATCCCAGTACTCGGGAAGCAGAGGCAGGCGGATCTCTGTGAGTTCGAGGCCAGCCTGGTCTACAAAGTGAGTCCAGGATACCCAAGGCTACACAGAGATACCTTGTCTTGAAAAACAAAAACAAAACAATAAAATAAATTTAAAAACGTAAGAATTGCTTGTTTCTATAGTTGTCCATTGGCTGTGAGGGACTCAAACCACAGATAACGAAGATTAGTGTGAATCGAAAGAACTTAAAACTCCAAATGAGGCTCTCTATGCCCAAAGTTGGAAATTAGTGTACGAAAGAGTCAGTAAAAGAGGCTGAAGGGCTGTTCTTCTAGTCGTTTCCTTTGTTTAAATGGCCGGAGCCCCTTATTTGTCCTTTCAGGTCTTAAAATTAGCATACCAGCTGGGCGTGGTGGCACATGCTTTTAATCCCAGCACTCAGGAGGCAGAGGCAGGAGGATCGCTGTGAGTTCGAGGCCAGCCTGGTCTACAAAGTGAGTCCAAGACAGCCAAGGGAAACACAGAGAAACCATGTCTCGAAAAAAATTAGCATACCAAGTAATGAGATGTCTTTGCAGCATTTTCATACATACTCTGCTCTTGCTGTTCCCCTTCCCCCAGTCCCTTGTCCCATCCCCACCTCCTCCTGCTGGTCCCCTGCCACCCCTTAATAGCTATCTTCTGCTTTCATGTCACATGGATTCTATTATCCTTTTTTTCCCTTCACTTCCCCCCCCCTTTTAAGACCTTGTCTTGCCCTCTCGTGGTCCTTTTTCTAATTTTATGAGTTACATATGCACACACACACACACACACACACACACACACACATACACACACACACACCTCGATTTTATGTATGGGTGAAAACATGTGCTATTTGACTTTCTAAGGTTGCTTTATTTGGCCTTATGTAATGATCTCCAGTTCCATTCGTTTTCCTACAATTGTCATGATTTCCTTTTCTTTGTGGGCGAATAAAATTCCACTGTGCATATGGACCACATTTTCTATATTCATCTGTTGTCAGGCATCGAGGTTGCTTCATTTCTCAGCTGCATGGATGCCCTAACACTTTTTAAAAATAGAAACAGTACACCAGAATGATTAAATCCAGCAGCCACTGTTCGTTCCCTAGCCACATGCATTTCTTCTAGAATCACCTTTTTTTTTGGTGAGGTGCCACCCATCCCACCCTTCCAGACCACCTCAACTCCCAGACCACCAGGGTGATTCCAGACCTGTCTGTTAATTTAACTATGTATGTGTGGTCCAAAGCGGGCTGATGAAATCTGAGGAGCAGCCGGGCGTGGTGGCGCATGTCTTCAATCACAGCACTCAGGAGGCAGAGGCAGGCGGATCGCTGGGAGTTCGAGGCCAGCCTGGTCTACAGAGTGAGTCCAGGACAGCCAAGGCTAACACAACACAGAGAAACCCTGTCTCAAAAAAACCAAAAAAAAAAAAAAAAAAAAAAAAGGAAAAAAGAAATCTGAGGAGCTGTGTGCCACGGGGAATTATGGAGGCATTTTGCTTATTTGTAGGATAGGAAAAAAGACAGGAAACATCCCTCTCATTTTCTGCCCATCCTCCCAATACCATTTTGCGAGGATAAGTGCAGCTGCTGCCATTTCGTGATAAGGAGGCGCTAACATGAAGCCTAAACCAACAGTCCTGGATCATGTTGACTTAGTCAAGTCTGGAACCACCTACTTCCAGATATATGAGTTAACAAAGGCCAGGATTTAACATTAATTTTGTGGGGGGCTGGAGAGATGGCTCAGAGGTTAAGAGCACTGACTGCTCTTCCAGAGGTCCTGAGTTCAATTCCCAGCAACCAAATGGTGGCTCACAACCGTCTATACTGTGATCTGATGCCCTCTTCTGGCCTGCAGGTGTACATGCAGGCAGAACACTGTACACTTAATAAATAGATATTAAAATAAATAAGAAAGTAGAGGCAGAAAGATGGCAAGTTCAAGGCCAGCCTGGGCTACATAACAAGTCCTAGGCTAGTCTAAAATAAACTCCTGTTTGATTAAAATAAAAATTACAGCTTGTGCAGCTGATTAACGGATGTGGTTGTACACTGAGCTTTTAAGCCTTTCCAAAAAACTGAAATTTGGGCTTGGTGAGAGGCCGTAGCAAGCCAAGTGCATTTCTGTAATCCCAACAGCCTGATTGTGGCATGGGATAGGGAGAAAGGAGACCACTGGCCGCTAGTATAACACATGAAGCAAAGCCACACCGACAGATTCCGTTCCACCACTGGGTTGTCATCACACACACACACACACACACACACACACACAAACACACACACAGTCACTGTAAAATCGTTCATGTGCACAATGATTGTGACACTCATATATGATTGAGAAATACACTAGAAGTTTCCTCTCTACTTCCTCCTGGTCTCTGCTCCACTTCCTACCCCTGAAACAGACCCTCTGTCCTGACTGGCCAGGGAGTATTCTTCAAGTTTGCTGTTGTTCTTTTTATTTATTTGTTTGGGCTTTTTGTTTGTTTGTTTGTTTGTTTGTTGAGACAGGGTCTTTCTACATGGTCCTGGCTGTCCTAAACTCTCTGTGTAGGCCAGATTGGTCTTGAACTCGAGATCCGCCTGCCTCTGCCTCCTAAGTGCTAGGATTAAAGGCATGTGCAACCAAGCCCAGCCCTGATATTTCTTTTAAAAATGAAAATTTCGATGGGCTTGGGGAGGGCAGTTGGGGTGGTGAGCGGGGTCGGTGGGGAGGAGGAGGCAGAGGCAGGCCAATCACTGAGTTCCAGGCCAGCCTGATCTACAAAGTAAGTCCAGGACAGCCAAGGCTACAGAGAAACCTTGTGTCTCAAAAAACCAAAACCAACCAACCAACCAACCAAAGAAAAGAACTCACTATGTAGCTGGCTGCCCTCAGTGCTGCTGCTGCCTCTGGTCCTCAGTGCTGAAATAACTGGCATGGAATTACCACCGTGCCTGTATGCTTTTAATGAAAAGAAAATAATAATACTGGGTTCTCTCCACCAAATTTCATTACGCTGACAGTAAACTCTTTTTTTTTTTTTTTTTTTTTTTTTAAAAGCAAAATCCCAGAGAGGCAAACAGATTGGGAGAGCAAACAGCAACAGAGCTTTGGGGAAAGATAACAAAATATGTAGGGAAATAGATCACAAATCCTATTGTTGAAAGTGGTCAGGGACGCAAGAAGCAAGCTGCTATCTTTTCTTAAGTTCCTGAAAGGCTCAGGATTTGGGGCCAGCCCTAGCTTATGAAACTGGCGTGTAGGTGAAACTGGGAAATAAAAAGCCATATTGAAAACAGCTGGATCAGTGTGAATCTACTTCGGAGAGAGGAGCCAGTGAATTATTTGAACAGGAGGCTGCCGCGGAGGGAGGCCAGGACTGCAATGGCACATACCACGTTTAGTGCTCTACTGATGCGCCACACCCCCAGGCTGAGCCGAAGGAATTAATCCAGTGTATTGACTAATGTATTGAATTTATGAGCTGACTAGTTATGAAGTTGTTAGGCAGGTAACTGAAATCACACAAAGAGAACTCTGAGAAAGTATCATGGAGGCAGTGCTCATCCTCCAGGCTTGGGGAAACAAAGAAAAGCGGGTGGAATTAGTAAAACCTAGTAGGTCAGAAAAGGGTCCCAAAGGACTGAAATGCAGCCTCCTCGTGCCCACCCCCCACCTCCCCACCCCCCCACCGCCGGCGAAGGGTGTCGCTGCACGCGCAGGTACAATTGTCCCTGGGGTGGGGACGTGATGAGACTGCAAACCTGCCATGCTGCAGGGAGGCGCATCTGCACGGGCCCTTTAAGCCAGGCTAGACTGCGGCCGACTGGAGCGGGAAGCTGGTCCCTCTATCCTTTGCCAGCCCACCGGCTTCCCTCTACTGCCCTCTACGGGTGAAGTCTAGCAAGAACAGCCAGCAAAATCAATGCGACTGACTGACTCCGCCCAGCCAGCACAAAGCCCAGGCAGTGCATGTGTCAGGAGCCATAGACATCCAGATTCCCAGAGACCCAATGGCTCCCCCGATTCCTGACGCATGCTGAACAGTGCTCGTGAAGGGTGGGGGGAGGGGTAAAGGGTGTTGTCTCTTGACTGGGATATATTAAGCCTTGAGCAAGAGATTCTACTTCAAGAATAAGGAGTAATTGAGGGTAAAGTGACCCTCAGCCCTCTTCACGCACCGACCTTCACTGGAAGATAGCACCAGCTCTCCAGCGGGCACCCCAGAAAGATGCATCTTTGAGGCACTGACAAGCCTAGACACTGACGTACTGGTCTAACTGGGATTCAGTGACCGCCACACTCAACAGTCCTTGTCAGACTGTAAGGTTATAATCGTATAGTCCAGCATTACTAGATACCTCAGGAAACCCACTCCATCAAGACAGCACAGAACGTCAAAATACTTTCATAGCAATGGAGTACCTTGAGAGATGTAGCAACTTCAATGGTTAATATTTTTTGAGATATAAGACATGATGTTGCAGCCACATGAAAACACCTAAAAGGTAGGAAAAATCCCTAGAAACTAAAGAGAAAAACAAAACTGGCTAGAAGACATGAAAAACTCACTGGGAAGACTGAAACCTAAAGTTGAGTAAATCTCTCAAAATATGGTAAAGAGCTTTGTGTGGTGGCACAAGCCTTTAGTTTCAGCCCTCAGGAGCAGAAGCAGGTGGATCTTTTATTCCAAAACAGCCGGAGCTCCATAATGAGACCCTGTCTCAAAAAAAATTAATTAACTGTAAAAAATACAAAGGAAGAGCCTGGCGTGGTGACGCTAGCCTTCAATCCTAGCGCTAGGGAAGCAGAGGCAGGTGATATCTGTAAGTTCGAGGCCAGCCTGATCTACAAAGCGAGTCCAGGACAGCCAGGGCTACACAGAGAAACCCTGTCTCAAAAATCGAGTCCAGGACAGCCAAGGCTACACAGAGAAAAAAAAAAAACCAACAGCAACAAACACCAAAACAAACAAACAAAAAACCATAAACACTTTTAAAATCATAAGAAAAATGAATTCCAATCTAGATCTCTGGACTTGGGAAACAATACATTAACGAGACTAACAACATTTTTAGGTAAACAGCCTCAAAAAATGTACCTCTCGTGCACCAGGTTCTCAAGAACTAGTCAAACTGCTCCAGCAAGGAGAGAGAAAACTACCTGCGAATGGAAGACAGGAGTTGGAACTCAAGACGGAGGTGATGGGAGCTCCCAGGGCCATAGTGATGGAGACTCAAAGACCACGAGGGTGCAGCCGCTGCAGACAGATCAGGTGAGCGATGGAGTCTTCAGAAAGCTGCATGCAAGTGGGTACCTGAAGAGCACATTAGGGCTGGGCTGTAGCTCAGGGGCTTAGAGTATATAGGCTTAGTATGCATGAAGACCCAGGCTCCATTCTCAGCAATGGGGAAAAAGGAGGGAAGGAAGGAGGGGAGGAAGGAAATGAAGGAGACAGGGAGAAAGGAAGGGAGGAAAAGAGAATTGGATGGTTATAAAAGACTGGGAGGTTGATTAATTTTTAGTATATACAAAACTACATAAATGAAGAAAATGGGCAACTGTTAATCTCAGGGCAAAGAAATAGCTGAGCAAGCAAAGAGAGAGACTTGGGAGGGAGGGTACCATATAGCTTCGCTGTGAACCACATTTCTACAATCATACTGATATAAAAGTAAGATTTTGGTTCAGTCAAAATGATGATGAGCCGGGCGTGGTGGCGCACGCCTTTAATCCCAGCACTCGGGAGGCAGAGGCAGGCGGATCGCTGTGAGTTCGAGGCCAGCCTGGTCTACAAAGTGAGTCCAGGACAGCCAAGGCTACACAGAGAAACCTTGTCTTGAAAAACCAAAAAAAAAAAAAAAGATGATACAACTCTATTGAAGACTTGGGGACCGGAAGTGCAGCTGTCTTTACTGAAACAGTAATGTAAAAAAATATATATACACATTTAGACATCACTGCACAGGTCAGGGTACCACTACCCACATGTGAACAAAGTACCAGAAGGATCTGTTAAGAGAAAAAAAAAGAGTTGCCTTGAGGAGTAGGGGAAAAAAGGAGATGGGAACAGAAGACTAGAAATAATTTTGGTGAAAAAGAAAGAAAGAAACAACAACCAAAAACCTGAATTTGAAACACAAGGAGCCAAAACTGAAAAAAAAAAAAAGCTTCTAAACCGGGTGTGGTGGCGCACTCCTTTAATCTCAGCACTTGGGAAACAGAGGCAGGTGGATCTCCGTGAGTTCGAGGCCAGCCTGGACTATAGAGTGAGTTCCAGGACAGCCAGAGCTGTTACACAGAGAAACCCTGTCTCCAAAAACCAAAAAGCAAAACCAAAAATAAATAAATAAATAAATAAATAAATAAATAAATAAATAAATAAAAAGAAAAAGGAAAAAAGGAAAAAAAAAGTTTCCAAAAGAAAAAGAGCTTGCCAAACAGTGGTGGCGCATGTCTTTAATCCCAGCACTCGGGAGGCGGAGGCAAGCATTTTGTTGTGAGTTCGAGGCCAGCCTGGTCTACAAAGTTAGTCCAGGCAAGCCAAGGGTACATAGATTAACCCTGTCTCGGAAAAACAAACAAACAAACAAAAAAAAATTAAAAATTAAAAAAAATTTTAAAAAGGAAAAAGAAAAAAGAAAAAGAAAAAGAACCAATTATTACCTCCAAGGAAAAGAAAAGTTATGGAGGAAAGGCAGGACTGCTGAAGGTGTTCGGCTGGGCCTCCTAGTTACAGAAAGTGCTGACTCTGTTCTCTTGGCCTTTTAGCTTTGTGGACTCTGCCAACAGACTCTGAGTGGCCTCTGGCTTAGGTGGGTTCCCCCTCCCCCCATCCCCAGAATCCTCAGCAAGGCCAACAAAGGCATGGAAGAAGGAGAGCTGGAAACTCTCGATTCTTGGCTCTGTTCAGGGCACTAGCATGTGAGTGTGGCCCCACGCCTTGGCCAGCAACTCCAGCTACTGTGTGGCACCTGCCTCTGCAGCTCTGTATCTGCAGCTTCCCCAGGGCCTAGCAATGACAAAGGCGTCCCCCAAAGTTTCACCAGCCAGGTCTCTAGTGCTTTCCCTAGGCCTTGCCCACATTTAATGAATAGTCTTTATTTGAAGCTTCTCAGATTACCCATTAGGAGTGTGCCATCTGTTTGGGGGCCAGGACTGTGACCAATCCACACAACTGTGACAAAATGACTGCTTGACAGAACTAAAAAGTCAATTCGTATTAGGTGGTATCCAAAGAGGGCACACAGAAGGGAGACTAGTCACTTTCTATCAGAGAGAGATTGATTTGAAAGGGGGAAAAAAATGTAAGAAATCTGACTCTAGAAATGTGAAAGCAGATTACAGACGAAAGAGAGAAAGGAGCTGTGGCAGTAAAGAGCTTTCTGGGTTATGTGAATATCTGAGGTCTAACTGGAAAACTCTGTATGACTGGGATTAAAGACTCAGGAGGTAGCCGGGCGGTGGTGGCGCATGCCTTTAATCCCAGCACTAGGGAGGCAGAGGCAGGCGGATCGCTGTGAGTTCGAGGCCAGCCTGGTCTACAAAGTGAGTCCAGGACAGCCAAGGCTACACAGAGAAACCCTGTCTAGAAAAACCAAAAGAAGAAGAAGAAGAAGAAGAAGAAGAAGAAGAAGAAGAAGAAGAAGAAGAAGAAGAAGAAGAAGAAGAAGAAGACGACAAGACTCAGGAGGTTTGCAGATCTCTGCAGCTGGATACACATGTGGTGGCGCACACAGTTGATATCAGCCCTCATGAGGCAGACGATGACTTCTTCTTCTTCCTCCTCCTCCTCCTCCTCTTCCTCCTCCTCCTCCTCCTCCTTTTCCTCTTATTCTCTTCCTCTTCCTCCTCCCTTCTCCTTCTTTTTCTTCTCTCTGTATAAACCAGACTGACCTTGAGCCTTAAATTCCTGATCATCCCACTTTCACCTCCTGATGCTGGGATTATATATGTTCCCCTGCCCACCCGCACCGCCCCCCCCCAGGTTAACATGCTGAGGGTGCAACTGGGAATAGAGGAAAAGAAAAAACCAGGATCACAGGACAAATAGGATTTTGTTAAGCTGTTCAGTTTTGCATTTCTTTCCCTCTCTCTCTCTCTCTCTCTCTCTCTCTCTCTCTCTCTCTCTCTCTCTCTCTCTCTCTCTCTCTCTCTGTGTGTGTGTCCCTATTGTGTATTAGGCTCAAAGGAGGTTGACATTGACTATTCTAAAAGATGCTGGCTGCAGACAGGGCACACAGAGAAACATCCCCAGCAAATGTTTGTCTCTGCAGATGCAGTTTGATTTGAAATGACTGAGCACAGTAATAATTCCAGGCGCCAACAGGAGGCCCTGCCAGGTGAAGAGCTCTGCTGGGCTCCATCTCTGTTTACCCTGCGGTGTAAGGCTGCAAGCTCACCAGCTCCTCCTGCGAGGGGTGCAGAGCCTCGCCAGGGAAAGGATATATTGCTTTATCATGGAAGTCGCTAGCCATAAAGAATTTTTCTGGGTGGGGCTGGAGTACGTTACAAGACTAGCAAGTAAGGGATTGAAATCACATTCAGTGACACAGAACTCCAGACCTGTCTGCCATGAGCTGAAAGCTAAGCCACCAGCCAGGTGATGTCGGACTGCGGCTCTCAGACTGCCTGGAATCTGAAAATGAAAACACAAGCATCTCACAGAAAACACATCAATCTCTTTCTGCTAGAGAGATGGAAAATGAAGCCCAGGCCAAGGAAATTAACTGGGAAAAAAATGTCCTTTGTTCTCCAGCTAGGAAAGGGAGTTGAAGCGAAGGCTCCACAGCACCAGATTTAGCACACACGGCCGACTCTCCATAATTATGCAATTCAAACTATATTATGCAATTTCCATGATTATATGAATATATGCATTCAGAGGAAAATGAGGAACGAAACCAAAACTTTCCACCAACTTCTCTTAAGTGAACCACAGATTGGTACCACTCAATCGTCCCATGACAGAATGATCATTCCTTTGAGTTCATCCCCATTGCATTGGGTTTTTTGTTTTTGGTTTTGGTTTTTCGAGACAGGGTCTCTCTGTGTAGCTTTGGCTGTCCTGAACTCGCTTTGTAGACCAGGCTGGCCTCGAACTCACAGAGATCCACCTGCCTCTGCCTCCCGAGCGCTGGGATTAAAGGTGTGCACCACCACGCCCGGCTTTCATCCCCATGGTAAAGCCAAAGAGCAAGGCCAAAGCTTTGCTCAGAAACAAAGATACCTGCTCCCCAGTTTAACACTAACTTGATTTGGAATAGATCATGAAGAAAAAGGCGCTTCTTCTGCAGCAATTTCGTTTTTATTTTGTTTGTGGTTGTAGGAATGGGGCCCCAGTGCCAGGCCAAGCTCTCTGCCACTGAGCTGCATGCCCACCTTTATACAGTAGCTGCATTCAGGTTGGGGTGAAGAACCAAAGAACTCTGGCTGGGCTTGGGGGGGAGGGTTCCTCATCTCCTGAAGAGGTTACCCGTGCCAAGAAATGCTGTGGATATTGTCTCACTGTCTTTAGATCAGTGGTTCTCAACCTGTGGGTCACGACTTCGGGGCTTGAATGATCCTTCCTCAAGGGTCACCTAAGAGCATTGGAAAATACAGATGTATGTTACAATCCCTAAGAGCAGCAAAACAACAGTGATAGAGTAGCAATAAATAACTTTATGGCGGTGGTGGGTGGGTCACCCACAACAGAAGGAATTGTATTGAAGTGTCGCAACATTAGGAAGGTTGAGAACCATTGGTTTAGCGTGTGTTAATGGGCAAGAAGGTCTCAGAGAAAGGTCACCTCTTCTCCCTGCTACTCTGCACCAGGAGAGGTGGCCATCTGCCAGGGCAGGGTTTTTTAAACATTTTCCACATGTGACCCCTTTTCACCTGATAAGTTCCTACATACCCTCAGCTATGCAGGCATATGAAACATTTTACTGATGATGAACAATAAGGAATTTGTTTGTTTGTTTGTTTGTTTGTTTGTTTTTCAAGACAGGGTTTCTCTGTGTAGCCCTGGCTGTCCTGAGGAAATTAATTTTTAAATGTTTGGTATACATAGGATTTTATCATTTATTTTATTTAGTTTTGTTTTGTTTTTTGAGACAGGGTTTCTTTTGTAGCCCTGTCCTGGACTCCCTTTGTAGACCAGGCTGGCCTCGAACTTCCAGAGATCTACCTGCCTCTGCCTCCCAAGTGCTGGGATTAAAGGTGTGCGCGACCCAGAAACTAATTGTACTTTTCATTAATTTTCAGAATTACATTTATTTCTTCCTCGTGTATATGTATTATATAGAGTACATGCCTGTAACCCCAGCACTGAGCTGTCAGAGATGAATAGGTCCCTGGAGCTTAGTGGCCAACCAGCCTAGGAAAAACACTGAGTTCCTGACTCAGTGAGAGTCACTGGCTCAGAATGTGAGGACCTGACTTTGCTAAAAGGCCCATGGCTAGAGTCACGTAACCTCCAAGAGGATAGGCCTGCCTCCACAGGCAGCAGCCAATCCCAGTTAGAGTCACGTAGCCACAGATAGGATTCCCCTACAAGCCTTTAAAAGAGCATGTGAGCTCCTCCTGGGGTCGCTCCTATTTTGTATGGATGGTTGACTCCTGCATGCAGGCTGTTCTGCAGAGTAAATGCTCTTTGTTGTGACATACTATTTGAGTCTGGGGTTTCCTTCAGCGATTTTCAGACCCTTACAAGGAGACAAGGGAGGTGATAGACCACAGGGTAAAGGTGCTTCCTGTACAAGTCTAACAACCTGAGTTCAATCCCCACAACCCTCGTGCCTGGCTCTCTTTCCCTTAAACACTCACACACTGTACGATACAAACAATCACATCAAATTTTAAAATAAAAAAATCATAAGTCAGAGAATGGTGACTGAAGAAGACTCTGGACTTCCCATGGACACCCATGTACACACACACACACACACACACACACACACACACACACACACACCAGTTGTGTCCTAGTTGGATATCCAATGTTGGCTCCTGTTGGTACTCTGCTCACAGCATCTCTTTTAGGTGTAGTAGGCAAATTTCAGATTTCAGGAAACCTCACACCGGTCTATAGATGACACAGGCCCTCAAATCATTCAAGATCAAGAAATAGGTCTCAGCTGGGCGTGGTGGTGCACACCTTTAATCCCAGCACTAGGGAGGCAGAGGCAGGCGGATCTCTGTGAGTTCGAGGCCAGCCTGGTCTACAAAGCGAGTCCAGGACAGCCAAGGCTACACAGAGAAACCTGTCTCGAAAAAACAAAAAACAAAACCAAACAAGAAAAACAGGAGGGACTACCAGAGGCAAACTGTAGGAAAGCTGCCTCCTCTGGGGTGTTCTCAGGACGTCCTCACAGCTGCCTCTCCATAGTTATATGACTTCTTCTTTTCTATAAACTGTAATATCTTACAGGTAAGGCGGGGAGAACCCCAGAGTTTGACTCCCCTGATCCTGGCCCAAACACAAAGAAACTCATCTTTTTTTTTTTTTAAGGCTTGTCATGCTATCCAAGGCTTTCAGGCTACCTGCTAGGCCCAGCTTTACTTGGAAGCAGTCACACAGTGAGATGCTAACACAGGAGCTGGGGCGGGGTGGGGGTTGGGGGTGGGTGGGTGAATGGCAGGTGCGTTCTTTCTCAGATATCCCATCCATTTTGATTAAGCATAAAGGAACAGCTGGGCGGTGGTGGCGCACTGTGTATCCTTGGCTGTCCTGGACTCACTCTGTAGACCAGGCTGGCCTCGAACTCACAGAAATCCGCCTGCCTGCCTCTGCCTCCCGAGTGCTGGGATTAAAGGTGTGAGCCACCATCGCCCGGCAGATTTGCCAGTTTAATAGCAGCAAGCATACCAGACCGCAACCAAGGCTTCAGCTGCCTTCACAAGTAAAACTCAAGCCTCACTGGAGAGCTACTAGAGAAAACCAAATGCTTTCTTCTTGTTACCAGACTGTGTGTGTGTGTGTGTGTGTGTGTGTGTGTGTGTGAGAGAGAGAGAGAGAGAGAGAGAGAGAGAGAGAGAGAGAGAGAGACAGACAGACAGACAGACAGACAGACAGACAGAGAGAGAGAGAGAGGGAGGGAGGGAGGGGAGGGAGAGAGATTTTCACAAAAGAAATTTCAAAGTAACTTTTTACTATTCTTTTATTTAAAGAGATTTACAATGAGCATTCTCAGTATTCAACCATTTTTGTCTCATGGCGAATGATGACTGGATAGAAAAGGGGTTTATGGGGCCAGAGAGATGGCTCAGAGATTCATAGCACTAATTGCTCTTCCAGAGGTCTTGAGTTCAATTCCCTGCAACCACATGGTGGCTCACAACCATCTGTAATGTGATCTGGTGCCCTCTTCTGGCGTGCAGGTGTACATGCAGGCAGAGTACTCAGACATAAAATAAATAAATAAATCTTTTTTTTTTTGTTTTTGTTTTTTGTTTTTCAAGACAAGGTTTCTCTGTGTAGCCCTGGCTGTCCTGGACTCACTCTGTAGACCAGGCTGGCCTCGAACTCACGGCGATCCACCTGCCTCTGCCTCCCGAGTACTGGGATTATAGGCGTGCACCACCACGCCTGGCTAAAATGCTTCTCATTGTGCTAAAAACACCTGTCTCGTCTATATACAGCCAGTCTTCTGGATAGAAGGAGCATCCATGCTTTTCACCGAAAATCATTTTGGGCCCCCAAGCTTCTACTAAGACTCAAAGATGGTGAGTCTACTTTCTTTCCCACAATGTGGATTTCAGTACAGATTACAGACAGTGGTAATGCTAACAGATCTAAAACTGTGGGTTTTTTTGTAAACTTAAAAACTTCTTGTAAGCTTCAGGGAACTGACTTGAATCCACTGCTCACAGGTCAAATGGACTCCAATAAGTACCATCAACAGCCTGTTTCTCCCGTCTATTCTCGCATTTCTGAGGGTGTGGCACCCCCTACCTTGATTCCCCTGGTTTTTGGACTCCCTGCCCCCAACTACCAGAACCATGAGCCTAAAAGTTTCAAATGTACACCTAAGAAAATAAAATGTCCCCCAAACACCTTAACTTTATCTTCTGTCCAATATATATATATATATATATATTTTTTTTTTTTTTCCTTCCCACCAACCCGCCAGCTCCTGGTGTTCCCTCACAAGCTACATCCTGGATAATTTTAAAGTGGCTAGTCCCAGGCTGTCCAGCCTCACAGCTGCTGCCTGCACTTCTCTAGCCCCAGGTGGTCCTGCAGAGCTTGGGCAACAAGTGAAACAGCCTTCTCTTACCAGGACTTGGCCAGCAGCATCCCAGCTTTCTTGGGTCTCCAAAGATGTCGACATCCCAAGAGAGCAGGAAGCAGTCTAAAGAACATGGCATCCCCATTCCTGCCTCACTAGTCATCCTTTCCTCTTTGCTCACCTTTTATAATAAACAAAAGGGAGAAAGATTAGAAACTAGGTGCTCCCAGCTAACCCACCTTCAGCGACTCAGTGCCAGCAGCCACATCATCAGCCACCAAAATGCACACATTTCTGCTGTGGCCACAGGTCACATACCCTTTAAAAAGTCCTGTCCATTGTGGCTTATCTGTCTTTGTCTCTCTCTCTCTCTCTCATGTCCCTGCTCAGAGGCAGACTTTAGAAATCTTGCGTAAAGCAAGGCATGGTGGCACACTCCTTTAATCCCAGCACTTGGGAGGCAGAGGCAGGTGGATCTCTGTGAGTTCGAGGCCAGCCTGGTCTACAAAGTAAGTCCAGGACAGCCAAGGCTGTTACACAGAGAAATCCTGTCTTGAAAAAAAAACAACATAAAAACAACAACAACAACAACAAAAACAAAAACAGAAAAGAAAGGAAAAAAGAAAAAAAATCTTCTGTGAGGTTGCATAGTGTGATCTGCCAAGGTAATTTTCCACTGCAAAACCCTAACAGTGCAGATTCAGGGGCCAGCAAGATGGCTCAGAGAATAAAGGTGTTTGCTGTCATGCCTGACAACCTGAGTTTGGTCCCTGGAACCCATACAATGCAAAGAAAGAACCCACTCCTGAAAGCCATCCTCTGACCTCCACACATGCACTGTTGCACACATGTATCCTCTTCCCCTCCAAAAGTGTTTTTTTGGTTTGTTTTCTGTTTGTTTGTTTGTTTGCTTTTCTGAGATGGTTTCCTCTGTGTAGCCTTGGCTGTCCTGGAGACCAGCCTGGCCTCAAACCAAAAGTGTAATTTTAAAAAATTACACATTCAGTCCTTGGTTTGAAGCTCTCAGTTTTCTTTGGTACTTAGTCTAGGCAACTGCTTTCTTTTGGCTCAACCAAGACTAACCACAACTAGAGTCAAGGGCTTCGATAAAACTGGAGGGTTCGAGGATGGGTGTGGTGGTGCACGCCTTTAATCCCAGCACTCTGGAGGCAGAGGCAGGCAGATCTCAGTGAGTTCAGTGCCAGCCTGGTCTACAGAGTGAGTCCAGGATAGTAAAGGCTACACAGAGAAACCCTGTCTCAAAAAAAAAAAAAAAAGATGGAGGGTTTGAATCCTGCCCTGCATGTCTACAAAGGTGTTTTGTTTTGTTTTGTTTGAGACAGGGTTTCTCTGTGTAGCCTTGGCTGTCCTAGACTCACTTTGTAGACCAGGTTGGCCTCGAACTCATAGCCATTCGCCTGCCTCTGCCTCCTTGAGTGTTGGGATTAAAGGCATGTGCCACCTCACCCGGCCCCCCTTTTTGGGGGGGGGTTTGAGACAGGGTTTCTCTGTGTAATGCTTCTGGCTGTCCTGGACTCCCTTTGTAGACCAGGCTGGCCTTGAACTCACAGCGATCTGCCTGCCTCTGCCTCCCATGTCCTGGGATTACAGGCATGCACCAGCACGCCCGGCTCTGGCCCTTATTTTTGTTTTTATTTTTAGCTCTGTGTGCCTCAAGTTTCTCATGTAAAATAGTATATGTTGCCTGGCAAAGGTGGCGTGCGCCTTTAATCCCAGCACTCAAGGAGGCAGAGGCAGGCGGATGGCTGTGAGTTCGAGGTCCGCCAAAATGAATCCAGGACAACTAAGACTACACAGAGAAAACTTGTCTCAGAAAAACAAACAAACAAACAAAGAACCCAACCCAACCAAACAAAGCCTAAAATGGGATATAGTGCCTGGCGATGGTGGTGGCTCACGCCTTTAATCCCAGTACTCAGGAGGCAGAGGCAGGTGGATCTCTGTGAGTTCGAGGCCAGCCTGGTCTACAAAGCAAGTCCAGGACAGCTAGGGCTACACAGAGAAACCCTGTCTCAGAGAAAAAAGGGGGAGGATATATTAGTCATACTTCTGTTGCCTGAGACAAATGCCTGAGAAAAATAGTTTAAAAGGAGAGGCTTATGGTTTTGTTCTAGAACCTGTGCCCCAAGGTTTGGCCACGAATCCTCAGTAAGACATTGAAAAGAGTCAAACCTTCAGGTCCCCCAAGAAATCCCCTTCTCCAAGGTTGGGCATTCAGACACTCATGCCCACATACAGACAGACACCAGTGTTTCTCTCTGCTTTCCTGAGACACAGCCTTGGCAGTTTGGAAGAAACTTTTCCCTTTTGCACCGACGGAATGACTATTTGGGTTTCTTTCTTTCTTTTCTCGAGACAGGGTTTCTCTGTGTAACAGCCCTGGCTGTCCTGGACTCACTCTGTAGACCAGGCTGGCCTCGAACTCACAGAGATCCGCCTGCCTCTGCCTCCCGAGTGCTGGGATTACAGGCCTGTGCCACCACTGCCTAGTCTATTTGGATTTCTTGATTGCACCATTTCATTCACAAGTTAGTAATAGACAGAGGAGAGTAGTGAAGGGAGCGTTTATTCAACGTGGCCACATCTGGAACACGTGCACAGAGATGCAACAACCCTGCCTAGTCTGTCTTTGGGGGTCCTGAAATGAGACCAAAATTGAAATGGAGGGCCAAGAACATGCACATCTAAGCAAGGGTCAAAACGAGGGCCCGCTTCCTATTAACCCTTTCTTGTCTGGTGTTCTGACTGGTTGTTAGAACCCAGTGAAATCTCTTGCCGGGAGACAAGTGTCCCTTCTGGATGGCTCCTTTTCCTTCTCCCAACACGAGATTGCTGGGGAGGGGGAAGGACTTCCTGTTTCTTTGGGGTCCATTGTTTCAGTAGTCCAGTTGTTAGATTGAGTATTCATTTCTGTCAAGCCTGTTACAGTCTCACAAATTTCAGTTGGTGGCTTATTGGGGGTGGGGGTGGGGTGGATCATGGTAGCCAGGGCATGGAGGGGCAAAGCTGCTCACCTAGTGGAGCCAAGGGAGGAAAGAGAGATAGGAGGGGCCAGTACAAAATACTTTCAGAGGCATGCCCCCAGGGACTCACTTCCTTCAATTGTGGTGTCCCACCCCCTAGCAAGACAGCCAGCAAGTAGGCTTTTGACAATGAGTCCATGGGGAACATTTTATCTTCAAACTGTAAGAGGAGATAATAAGTTATTGCTCAGAGTCTTTAGAACGGTAAAATGAAGTCACATGTTCAAAGAATGCCTGGCTCAATTAGGTCAGTTTTTCATTGCGGCAATGTAGTAGCAAGAACAGGCTATTTAGCCGGGCATGGTGGTGCACGCCTTTAATCCCAGCACTCGGGAGGCAGAGGCAGGCGGATCGCTGTGAGTTTGAGGCCAGCCTGGTCTACAAAGTGAGTCCAGGACAGTCAAGGCTACACAGAGAGACCCTGTCTAAAAAAACCAAAAAAAAAAAAAAAAAAGAACAGGCTATTTATGCAAACAAACAAACAAACAAACCAAAAACCAAAGCAAAACAAAAAAACATGGTTTCTTTAACTCTCAGTTCGGAAGGCACAAGAGTATGGTTCTGTCACTGGCTCAGCTCTGAAAGGGGCCTCTCAGCTGTCTCTCACATCACAGCAGATGGCAGCGACAGCAACACTCGTGGGAGTAAGTGGTGAGACACCAGAGAGACTGCGGGGCCACTTGCAACCTTTTCAAGCAATCCCCTTGCAAGGGCTACGCTCAGTCACTCCCTGTCAGTCTAGGACCTCCCACCTAGGCCCGTCTCTTGGAGGCTCCTGCTGCTTCCACTTTGCCACACTGGGGACCAATCTCTCAACCCAATTAACCTTTGAGAGGGACAGGCGACATCCAAGGCACAGCAGCACCGAACAAAAGCCCCTCTTGCTGCTTCGGTAAGCACTGTTATTACAACCTCCATGGTAGTTCATGTGATCCTTTTTAATGCAAATATGACATATGAAAGCCAGGTCATAATAATAAAAGGACCACTAGTACTTAAGTATTAAATGAGTTTACCAGCAATTCCACCCTCCCCCCCACTCCCAAACCAGAAATCAAAATGGGGATTGAAGGCAGGAGGATCAAAAGCTCAAAGTCATCCTCAGTTCCATAGTGAGTTTAAGGCCAGTCTGGGCTACTTGAAATCATGACACCCCCTCTCCCCCAAATGGGATCTAAACGCTCTAGTACTCTGAATTGAGTGCAAAGGGGGAAAAGAAATCCAAAGTTACAGGCTCAGGCCAGCCTCAAATAGATTGACATAGTTGTCATTTGTGTATCAAAACACTGATTTAAAAGCCGGGCGTGGTGGCACACGCCTTTAATCCCAGCACTCGGGAGGCAGAGGCAGGTGGATAGCTGTGAGTTCGAGGCCAGCCTGGTCTACAAAGTGAGTCCAGGACAGTCAAGGCTACACAGAGAAACCCTGTCTCGAAAAACCAAAAAAAAAAAAAAAAAAAAAAAAAAACCCAACCAACCAAACAAACAAACAAAAAAAGAACACTGATTTAAACACCAAAGCAAGCATTACCCTTCGGCTTTATGGGACCTTGGACTGAGAGTCCATCTTTTTTTATTGTTATTTTTATTTTACATATATGAACACTCTATTTGGAGGTCACCTGCAGGCCGGAAGAGGGCACCAGATCTCATTATAGATGGCTGTGAGCCACAATGTGGTTGCTGGGAATTGAACTCAGGACCTCTGGAGGAGCAGCCAGTGCTCTTAACCCCATCTCTCCAGCTCCTGTAGAATCTATCTTGTGGGCTTAAAATACCCACTGCATTTCCATGCAGGACAGCAGGGGGCAGCTTTATTAAAAAGGTTTATCAGTTAAGTACTAAGCCATCCCAAACATCTTGGCCCTTACATTTTATCTTTATTGGAGGAGGCTGCAAGCCTATTAGTTGTGTTTCTGTTTATATATTCTCAAAGGTATTTATGTATAAGCTCACAACATGGCTGAAATAGCTTCATTTGTTCCCCAAAGGCAGGAGTGGATGAAATTTGATCGTAACTGTATGCCACAAAAGCCCTCAAAACATACAAATGGCTATTGAGGGCTGGAGAGATAGCTTAGTGGTTAAGAGCACTGGCTGTTCTTCTAGAGGACCCAGGTTCAATTCCCAGCACCCACATGGCAGCTCACAACTGTCTGTAACTCAAGTCAGTGGGTCCAGCTCCCTCATACAGATATTCATGTATGCCAAATGTACATAAAAGTAAATAAATAAAATTAAAAAACAAAAAACCCAAATGGCTGTTGAGGGACAGGAACAAGGAGCGCTAACAACATTTCATTTAGTTATTTTATTACTATGTCCTTTGTCTTGCCATATGGTCACAGTTTTTTGTTTGTTCATTTGTTTTTTGTTCTTGTTGTTTTGATTTTTTGAGACAGGTTTCTCTTTGTGTTAGCCTTGGCTGTCCTGGACTCACTTTGTAGACCAGGCTGGCCTCGAACTCACAGCGATCCGCCTGCCTCTGCCTCCCGAGTGCTGGAATTAAAGGTGTGTGCCATCACGCCCGGCTATGGTTACAGTTTTTACAGTGCAGTACATAGTCTTTTATTTCAAATATCTACCTACAAAAAACCATTAGCTTAAGGAAGCCTAAGTTTGGACATTGCTTGTGTTGTCAATTGGTGACATATTTTGACATGTTTTCAGTTGCAGCGACACAGCACAAAACACTGAGGGATCTTACTCTTCAGTGTTTAGAACATGGCTTAGTAAGCTTCAGGGCCCACAGGGAGAGGCCATCTGAAATACATCTTTGTCTTTATTGTGGTCTCTTAAAATGTGATTTGGGGAATATAATTTCATTGCGAGCTCCCTTTGCAAGCAGAAAAACATAAAATCCCTTTAAAATCGCATAAGAGATATGTTCAAATTAGAGTAAGGAGATTTGGGAAAGCAAAGTTAGGCTTTCTTAAGCTAATTTTTTTTTTTTTGTAGGTAGATATCTGGAGGGTTTTGTTTGTCAGTTTTTCTTCTCTTCCCTAATCAACAGAGGAAAAGGGCTTTGTTGCTAGGTAAGGGCAAGAATCTCTGACTGGATTTATGATCCTGTAAGAGTGTGCCGTCTCTGCGTGAGCTCAGATTCTCTCTCTCTCTCCCTCTCTCCCCCCCCCCCCCGTGTGTGCGTGTGCGTGTGCGTGTGTGTGTGTGTGTGTGTGTGTGTGTGTGTGTGTGACAGGAAGTAAGAGAAGACAGATCACAAAGAGATTTTGTTTAGCCATAGATAAGGACAGAGCCCTGTCACTTGCAGGAAAATGGATGGACTCGGAGATGCCCGTGCTTAGGGAAACCAGTCGGACTAAGATAAGATCTGGCATGGTCAGGACCGCATGGCTGCAGACAGAAGCCAGCCTCAAAGAGACAAAAGCCTCATGCTCTCACTCACAAAGAACCTCGGTTTATGACAACAACAACAACATGAAAGAAATCAAAGGGAGACTGTTTTGGGAGAGGAAAGGGATCAGTGGGAGGGCACGAGGCCGTAAGAGAGGATTGCTGGAAGGTGAATATGAAGAAAGCATATCACGTACATGTATGGAATATCATGATGAAATTCATTAGTGGGGGGATGGGTATGCATGGAAGCCAGAGGACAGCCTTGGTTGTCATCCTTAGGAGCACAGTCCACCCGCTTTGAGGCAGGTCTGTCTTTAGCCAGGGGCTTACCAAGGCTAGGCTTGCTGCACAGCCAGCCCCAGGGTTCTGCCTGCTTTTGACCTCCCTAGCCCTGGGATTACAAGAATATGTCACCATACCTGGCTTTTTTTAAAAATGTAAATTCTGGAGATTGCAATCCGGTTTTCATGTCTGTAAGACAATCACCATGAGCTGGGCATGGTGGCGCATGCCTTTAATCCCAGCACTCTGGAGGCAGAGGCAAGAGGATCTCTGTGAGTTCGAGGCCAGCCTGGTCTACAAAGAGGGTCCAGGACAGTCAGAGCTACACAAACTCTGTCTTGAAAGAAAAGAAAGAAAGAGAAAAAGAAAGAAAGAAATTACCTTACCAACTTGAACTATCTCCTCAGCTCCCTGGTTTTTTTTTTCCTTTTAGAATGAATGAACATTAATAAAGAAATTCGAGCTCACACAGTCAGAATGCTGACAAACTCTTTGCCAGAATGTAATGTGAATGGTTTCTAGTCCAGTTCCCCAGAGTTCTCATTCTCACCCAAATCCTCAGCGAGCATAGTCTTCACTTCCAGTGTTTCTCTCAGTATTCTGGTCTCTTGAGCTTCCATCATCGTGGCCCACTGAGCTCTGCTGACGTCATTCTCATCCTTCCCTGGCCCACTTCTTCAGCCTCCTTTAAGTCTGTATCAGAAATCAGTTTCAAAAATCTATGTGGTCAGGGTTAGTCGCGGGAACAATCCACTTTTCTGGGACCTATTTATTTATTTATTTATTTTTATTTTTATTTTTGGTCACTCTGACCAAGTATCTGACAGTAGCCTTATTTTGACTCACATTTTCAGGGGCTCAGGCCATGATCCCTCTTCTCTGAGTTTCTTAGGCCTACTTCTAGCCTACTCATAATCTGGGCCAATCATCAAGCAGGTATTAGCAGCTAGAGGACAGTGAAGTGGGACAGCATCTACCACAGGTTCCCTCAGAGAGTTTCTATAATAAACTGGGGCCTGATCATGGTGGCACCTGGGAAGTAGAGATTAGAAGATCAGGAGTTCACAGCCAATGTTGCCTATGTAACAAATTTGAGGCCAGCCTCGGCCTCGGCACATGAGAGTATGGAGAGAAAGAGAAAGAGAGAGAGAGAGAGAGAGAGAGAGAGAGAGAGAGAGAGAGAGAGA
>OU015760.1:13673788-13706697 GCA_907169655.1 Acomys percivali | reverse complement strand
AGAGAGAGAGAGAGAGAGAGAGAGAGAGAGAGAGAGAGAGAGAGAGAAAGAGAGGGAAAAGAAGAAGAAGAGGAGGAGGAGGAGAGGAGAGAGGAGAAACAAACTATTGCATGTAAAGAATTTAATGCCTAACAAGAGTAAGAATTGAATATTAGTGTAATTGTTTTGATAATATTTTCATTCTCTTTTTAATATGTCATAAGTCAGTTTTCTTATTATTCAAGGACTTTTCTTCCCCTGTCTGTACCTTGAATGTTTGAGTTCCACTCTCTTCTTTGTTTTGTTTTGATTTTTTGGGGGGAGTTGTTGTTGTTTCTTTCTTTTTTTTTTTTTTTTGAGACAGGGTTTCTCTGTGTAGCCTTGGCTGTCCTGGATTCGCTTTGTAGACCAGGCTGGCCCTGAACTCACAACGATCCACCTGCCTCTGCCTCCCGAGTACCGGGATTAAAGGTGTGCGCCACCATGCCCAGCTGCTGCTAGTACCTTTATCCAGACTAGGTCACTGCTCTGGGACCTGGACTCACTTTACCCAGTTGTCTGTTTGAGAGTTCCCTGCAGATCATCCAACTCCTCAGCCTCCCCCTGTCCCTTTGTGGCCCGTCCTCATTGCATGCTAAGGCAGTTCACGCCCACTTCAGTCACTAGTTCCACTGTCGTAGACTACCCATTCTCCATTTTACATCAACGCTCTGGGACCTAAGCTCTTTCGTGGCCACATCCAGTCAAATCTCCCAGGTACCCAGGGCTACCAGCTGCCACCCCCACCTGCATCAGGGATGGGACAATGTTCTAGGAACAGCATTTACAAGATCAGGATGGTGAGGCGGGTGTGGTGGTGCACGCCTTTAATCCCAGCACTTGGGAGGCAGAGGCAGGCGGATCACTGTGAGTTCGAGGCCAGCCTGGTCTACAGAGTGAGTCCAGGACAGCCAAGTCTACACAGAGAGACCCTGTCTCGAAAAAATAAAAAAATAAAAAAAAATAAAGATCAGAATGGTGGCGAGCTGGCTTCTGAGATGGAAGGGTCAGTAAGGAAGGGCTGGTCTCATTATAGGGAAACCTTTCCATGAAATGTCCGGAGGCAAGTTGGGGGTAGGGAACTATACTCTCTAACTCTCCTGTGACTTTGGGTACTTGCATGAATCCAAGCATGCCAACTTTTCTGTTGGAGCCCTGTTGTTGAACTGAAGGTGGTCACATGTCTCGGCTCCCAAGGAGGAATCATGGCAGACTCACGACTCTAATGGTTAAAGACGGTGAGTGGGGACTTCCGTGTTTTGCCTGCCTTGAAAACAAAACAAAACTTCTTAAGTCACCAGAAACCCAATGAACAAATAAGAACAGACTCAGAGCAGTGGGCCTTTGTAGTCTTCTAATTTCTGTTGCCTTAGTCACCATACTACGCAGGGGAGAGTGCCAAGTCAAACAATCCTTGGGTGACTGTTTAGCCCTGCGTAGCGCACAGAGGGACAAATTCTTATGAAAAAAAGAGAGAAAGAAAAGTGCATGTTTAATCTCCAAATGGTTCTCCCCTGGCAGGAGACTCTTTATGGGTGGATTAAAAAAAAAAAAAAAAAGATCAGGTGCCAGGTAATTATGTAGCCTAGCATAGCTAGCCTAATACTGGGAAACAGGGGGCCCAGGCTAAGAGCCCAATTCTCAGAGAAGCATTCAAAGTTCTACAGCATATGCCGCCCCCACCCCCCAGTTCAGTTCTTGGGCCTCTCTTCCCACTCTCTGTATAGAAACACTAGTCCGGGTGGTACAAGAGCCTGGAGTCTTTTCATTCTCTCTGCCCAGCTCATCTCACCCCAGTGATTTCCAGTCTCTTACACAAGGGCTTTCTCCATTCCCACCATGGCTTGGCTTGGTTTCTCCACTTTTCTGGGCCCTACTGATGTTTTATCTGTACTGTGTGGTTCTGCTTATTACAATGGGGTTCAGTGAGCCCTTTAGGCCTGTTTCTTTGAATCAAGAATAGAGCCAGGCGGTGGTGGCCAGCACTCGGGAGGCAGAGGCAGGCAGATCTCTGTGAGTTCAAGGCCAGCCTGGTCTACAAAGTGAGTCCAGGACAGCCAGGGCTACAGAGACCCTGTCTTGAAAAACCAAAAAAAAAAAAAAAAAAAAAAAAAAAAAAAAAAAAAAAAAAAAAAAGAGAGAGAGAGGGCTGGAGAGATGGCTCAGAAGTTAAGAATACTGGCTGCTCTTCCAAAGGTCCTGAGTTCAATTCCCAGCAACCACATGGTAGCTAACAACCATCTATAATGTGATTTGGTGCCCTCTTCTGGCCTGCAGGTGTACATAATAAAAATAATTTAAAAAAAGAATAGAGACTACGAATATTTGCTTGTGTGTATGTATGTGCACTCTGTGTGTATCTGTACCCACTAAGGTCAGAAGCGGGCACATGGATTCCTCAGAGCTGGAATACAGACAGTTGTGAGCCACCATGTGGGCACTGGGAAATAAACCCAGGTCCTATGCAAGAGCAGCAAGGGATTTTAACCACTGAGTCATCTCTCCAGGCCCCGTAGAATACTTTTGGGGGAAGAGACAAAGTCTCATGTAGCTGGCCTCAAACTCACTGTGCAGTTAAGGTTGGCCTAGAAATTCTGATCCTCCTGCTTTGAGTGCTGGGGTCCCAGGTATGCCATGTGGTTCTGGGGATTAAAAACAGGGCTTTGGGGCTGGAGAGATGGCTCAAAGATTAAGAGCTCTGGCTCCTCTTCCAAAGGTCCTGAGTTCAATTCCCACCAACCAATGGTGCCTCACAACCATCTATAATGAGATCTGGTGCCCTCTACTGGCTTGCAGATGTACATACAGGCAGAGCACTGTATACATAATAAATAAATAAAATATTTTTTAAAAAGCAGGGCTTCATGTATAGTAGACACTCTACCAACTGAATTACATCCCCAACCAGAGACCAGACAATATTAATCTGTGTACAGGCATTAGGGTTGGCACAGAGTCCAGAAAGAAGAAAGAGAAAGAGGAAGCAAGAGGGATGGTCGCCTGGTCAGCTTTCTAGTGTTGCGATGAAGCACCATAGCCAGAAGCCACTTGGGAAGGAAAGGCTTTACTTCAGTTTACTTCAGTTTACAGCTTATAGTCCACCAAGAAGGGACCTCAAGGTCAGGACCTGGAGGCAAAAACCGAAGCAGAAGCCATGAAGGAACACTGCTTACGTGGCTTGCTCAGCCAACTTTCTCAAACCTCCCAGGACTACCTGCCCAAGGGTGGCACCACTCACAGTGAGCTGGGCCCTCCCTCATCAATCACTAATCAAGAAAGTGTACCAGGCTAGAGAGATGGCTCAGAGGTTAAGAGCACTGGCTGCTTACCCAGAGGTCCTGAGTTCAAGTCCCAGCAACCACATGGTGGCTCACAACCATCTATAATTGTGATGTGATGGCTTCTTCTGTCTGATCCTCCCTTCTGTCACACAGGTATATGTACAAATAGTGTTCATATCCATAAATAAATAAATCCTTAAGAAAAAGAAAGAAAATGCACCACAGACTTGTCCACTGGCCAATCTGGTGGGGGCATTTTTCCAACTGAGGTCCTCTTTTCACACCAGACTCTTGCTCAATGGTTCTCAACTTTCCTGATGCTGCAACCCTTTAATACACTTCCTCATATTGTGTTGACTGCCCAACCATAAAATTATTTAATGCTAATTTTGCGACTGTTACAAATCGTAATGTAAATATGCAATAGGCAGGGTATCTGAAACGTGGCCCACAGGTTGAGAACCGCTGATCTACCTTGAGTCAAGATGATGACAACTAGCCAGCACGGATGGCCTTAGTTCCTCTTCTTTTTTCTTTTCTCTTTTCTTTTGTTTTTGTTGTTGTTGTTGTTTTGTTTTGTTTTCAAGACAGGGTTTCTCTATGTTATCTTGGCCATCCTGGACTCACTTTGCAGACCAGGCTGGCCTCAAACTCACAGCGATCCACCTGCCTCTGCCTCCCGAGTGCTGGGATTAAAGGCGTGCACCTGGCTAGTTCCCCTTCTGAGAAGGACACAAAGAGAAGCTAGGATATGCGAGAAAGGTATTGAAGGTAAAACGCAGAAGGGAGTTGAGAAAGACTGGAAGACCTTCGATCTCAGTGCAAGTCTGACTTAAGAAGGAGAGAAAACAAGAAGAAGGCTTAGTGGAAAGAATACTACAGTTCAGTGTAAGGAAGGTTTGGTCAGGCCTGTGTGGAACTCTAGAGCAAAGCTGCCGGTCAAAGGCCTTTTCTTCTCTTCTAAGAAAGGGCCTGCCTCCTTCAGGACCCCTGTTCTAGCCAGTCTCTGCCAGGTAGGGGCTAGACTGTGGAAGGCATGGTCTCAGCACTGGGGATGGAGGTGGATTGGGGTTTTTTGAGACAGGGATTCTCTGTGTAATAGTCCTGGCTGTCCTGGACTCCCTCTGTAGACCAGGCTGGCCTCGAACTCACTCAGAGATCCGCCTGCCTCTGCCTCCCAAGTGTTGGGATTAAAAACGTGTGCCACCCCGTTGGGCTCTGGTTCTCTTATTTATTTATGTATTCCTTTCTTTTTTCTTTTTTTTTTAAAGATTTATTTATTATTATTATTATGTATACAGTGTTCTGCCTGCATGTACACCTGCATGCCAGAAGAAGGCACCAGATCACAGATGGTTGTGAACCACCATGTGGTTGCTGGGAATTGAACTCAGGACCTTTGGAAGAGCAGGTGGTACTCCCAACCACTGAGCCATCTCTCCAGCCCATGTATTCCTTTCTTTATTTTAAATTGTATGCATATGTGTGAGCCTGTAATGGCCAGAGGCATCAGATTCCATGGAGCTGGAGTCATAGGCACTTGAGCTATGCAATGTGGATGCTGGGGACAGAACTTTAGCCCTCTGGAAGGACACTATGTGCTCTTAACTGCTGAGCCATCTCTCCAGCTCACAATATTTGTTCTTCTGAGGCAGACTTCAGTTGCCTAATAGAATTGCGTTCAGTTGCATCCATTTCCCCGCACAATGTAACTTTATTTATTTTTTTCCTATGGCTGAAGAAATTTCCTTTGTGGGTAAGCACCACCCTTTCCTCATCCATGCCCCTGCTGATGGACACCTGGGCTGGGTCCATAGCTGCTGTCACTAGCGCTGCAGCCAACCCTGATGAACAGGCATCTCTGTGATATGCTGCCTAGGAGCCCTTTGCCCAAATATCCACGGGTGGAAGAGCTGGGTCACGTGGTATATCTGTTTTTAGGGGCTTGAGGAATCTCCATACTGATGTCCAAAGTGGCCGAACTAGTTTACACCCTTTTGCCTACATCTTCATCAACATTTGTTATTTGTTTTCTTAGTGACTGAGGTTCTCCCTGAGGTGAGATGGAATCTCAATATAGTATGAACTTGCATCTCTCTGATGGCTAATGAGGTTGAGCATGTTTAATGGCCATTTGTAATTCATCTTTTGAAAACCATTGCTCATTTCATTTGTTCACTGATTGTTCTTTTGTGTTGTTTAGGGTTTTTTTTTTGGGGGGGGGTGTTTTGTTTTAGGTCTTTAGCTATCTGTTTATCTTAGGTGTTCTCAGTCAGATGTCTAGAACTAGCATTTCCCCCTGTTCTATAGGCTGCTGTCTCCTCACTCAACTGGGGATTTTATTTTACTTTATTGAGACCAGGTTTCACTATGTAGCTCTGGCTGGACTAGAACTCACTATGTATGGAGACCAGGCTAGCCTCAAGGTGACAGAGATCTGTCTGTCTTTGCCTCTCCAGTGCTGTAACTAAAGTTGTATGCCACAACATCTATTGGGGGGTATTTTATTTATTTATTTATTTATTTTTGGTTTTTTGAGACAGGGTCTCCCTATGTAGCCTTGGCTGTCCTGGACTCGCTTTGTAGACCAGGCTGGCCTCGAACTCACAGCGATCCGCCTGCCTCTGCCTCCCGAGTGCTGGGATTAAAGGCGTGCGCCACCACGCCTGGCCCTATTGGGGGGTATTTTTAAAGATATGTTTTATTTTTAATTTTGTGTATGTGTGTATATGTATGAGTGTGGATGCCAACAGAGGCCAGAAGAGGGAGTTGGATCTGCTGGAGCTGGAGTTACAGGCTGTGTCCTGTCAAACACGGGTGCTGGAAACCACAGAGCAGTAGACGCTCTTAACCACTAAACCACCTTGCCAGCCCTAAGGACTTTAAAAGGTCTCAGATAGCCAGGTGCAGTGGCGCCTGCCTGTAATCTCAGCACTTGGGGAGGAGGCAGGCGTATCTCTGTGAGTCCTAGGACAGCCACAGCTATTACACAGAGAAACCCTGTTTCAAAAAACAAAACAAAAGTTTTATAATTCTAAAATAAAACTTTTAATCAGAAAACCATCATAGCCTCTTGAGAGGTGAAGTTACTAAACCTATATCCTAAATACGCCAGCAAACAACCCCCATCTAGCCAGGTGGTGGTGGCGCATGCCTTTAATCCCAGCATTTGGGAGGCAGAGGCAGGTGGATCTCTGTGAGTTCGAGGCCAGCCTGGTCTACAGAGTGAGTCCAGGACAGCCAAGACTACACAGAGAAACCTTGTCTTGAAAAATCAAAAAGAAAAAAGAAAAGAAAACAGAAAAAAAAAAAAAAGAATAAAAAGAGTCTCTGTTAGTAAAGCATTCTGACCCCCTACCCTGGCTCCATCCTTCTGGGTGTTATAAAACTGTGCTTGCTTCACTGGGAAGAACAGAAGAAAAGTTTCTTTGAAGCATGGCTCTTACTGTTGTGGTTCTCACTGTATCTGTATTGACAGTGATCAGCACAGTCCTTGGCTAGAGTCTCCAGACCATCTAGCTGATGGTTTCAGAATTCAGTAAGAACAAAGATTAGGGGCTGGAGGGAAGGCTCAGAGAAAGCATGAGGTCCCGAGTTCAAATCCCACAAACCTGTGCAAAGCTGGAAGTGATAGCTCATGTCTGTAGTCTTTCGCAGTGCCCCTGCTGTGAGAAGGGACACAGACAGGAGACTCCACTGAAGCTCTCAGGGACTAGCCCAGTATAAGCAGTAACAAGCAACAAATGGTCCCTGTCTCACACAAGGTCAAAGCTATGACTGATACCCAAAGATTGTCCTCTGACCTCCACACACAGGTGCCTTAGCATGTTCATGTCCACGGTCACACAAACACACAAACATGTGCACACAAACACATACATACACATCAAACACACAGACACACACGATAATAAAGTTTATTGGCTACATAGCAAAATAGTGCTTTAGTGCAGACATTTTGATTGGATGGGTTCTGTTCCACCCCCACCTTACCCCCGAGAGTTCAAGGCCAGCCTGGTCGACAGAGTCAGCCCAGGACAGCCAAGACTACACAGAGAAACCCTGTCTCAACCTCCCTGCAAAAAATTAAGAAACAAACAAACAAAATATTTGTTTTGTTTTGGTGAGACAGGGTTTCTCTGTGTACCCTTGGCTGTCCTGGACTCGTTCTGTAGCCCAGGCTGGCTTTGAACTCACAGTGATCCACCTGCCTCTGTCTCCCAAGTGCTGGGATTAAAGGCATGCACCATCAGTGCCCGGCTCAGCAAATTAATATTATGATATTAATATTAATTCTAATATTATGGACATTAACCCTTTATCAGCCATTAGTTGTGACTTTTTTCACACTGTTTATCAGCTGCTTTTTGAGTTATTTTTAAAACTTAAAAAACATTTATTTAGTTGGGCGTGGTGGCACACGCCTTTGATCCCAGCACTTGGAAGCAGAGGCTGGTGGATCGCTGTGAGTTCGAGGCCAGCCTGGTCTACAAAGTGAGCCCAGGACAGCCAGGGCTACACAGAGAAACCCTGTCTTGAAAAAACAAAAAAAAAAAAAAAAAAAAATTTATTTAAAAAAAGACTTATTTCACAAAGAGACCCTACACAGAGAGACCCTGTCTCGAAAAACCAAAGGAAAAAAAAAAAGACTTATTTATATCTTCAGTGTATGAGTGTTCTGCCTCCAAGTAGTTTATGCACCATGTGCATTCACTGCCCATGGAAGCCAGCAATAGGGCTCGGATCCCCTGCAACTGGAGTTACAGATGTTAGCTGCCATGTAGGTGCTGCAAAACTGACCCTCATCTTTTGTGAGGAGAACAGCAAGGGTTCTTAACTCCTGAGTCATTTCTCTAACCTGCTCTGCGCCCCACTTAGAGTTTTGTTTATTTTGTGTGTGGATGTGGGCGGGCACTCGTGTGAATTTCACAGGATGGCTTTGAGAAGTTCATTCTTTCCTTTCATCTCACTGGCCCTGGCATAGAACTCAGGTCACCCGGCTTGGCAACAGACCCCCTCATCTGCTGAGTCACCTCACTGGCCTACACTTTGACATCTTATAGGGTTTTCTTCCCCTGGAAAATTGTAATCATCTACATTATCAAGTCAATTTTGTTCCTCTTGTGACTTTTAAGTTTCTTCTTCTTCTTCTTTTTTTTTTTCGAGACAGGGTTTCTCTGTGTAGCCTTGGTTTTCCTAGACTCGCTTTGTAGACCAGGCTGGCCTCAAACTCACAGCAATCCACCTGCCTCTGCCTCCCGAGTGCTGGGATTAAAGGCGTGCGCCACCACTGCCTGGCTGACTTTTAAGTTTCTTATGCAATTTAGAGGGCCAAGCTCCCTGACCACCACACAAAATTTTCTCCAAATTGACTTCTAGACTCCTGCCTTGCTTTGCTGGTGCATCTTTATCTGTCAGTAACCAAATAGCTATCAAGGCTCTTGTTTTCCACCCCATGGGCATTATTCTACCAGCATTTATGAAACAAGTCCTTTGGGAATTGAAATGGCACCTTTCTTATACACTGGACCCAGTTCCCATGAAATCGATTTCCTTCCACTGTCTCCCACTGTCTGTCCCTGTGCCAGTCCCCTATCTTTCGGATGAAAGTACTTTTACCAGCCGGGCGTGGTGGCGCACGCCTTTAATCCCAGCACTCGGGAGGCAGAGGCAGGCGGATCGCTGTGAGTTCGAGGCCAGCCTGGTCTACAAAGTGAGTCCAGGACAGCCAAGGCTACACAGAGAGACCCTGTCTCGAAAAACCAAAAATAAAAAAAAAAAAAAAAGAAAGTACTTTTACCATAAACTTCAATATCCATCAAGGTAAGACACTACTGAGCTGCTACTGGCCTTGTTTTCCAGCCTTGCTGGGCAACAATCAGACCTGTTGGGCTATTGCTCTTCAAACAAACCTACAGAGAGTTGGAACCTTCAATCCCGCCCCCCCCCCCAACACATACACACACTCTAATATCTAACATCTCCCTCAGTTCAGGAAGACGGCTCCGGTTCCACCCAGTTCTCCTTGTGAACCTCTTATGTAGCCTCACTTTGGGAGGCCAGTAAGTAGCACAGGGCCTCAGGGGCTGACTAGAGGAGTGGAGAAGAGGCGTGGGGGAGGGGGAGCAAGAAGGGGAGGGTGGCAAGGGCATTTCTCTGGAAGGTCTCAGCATAAGGCTGTGCTAGCTCCTCACTGTGTCAGCCAACACTATTGTCACTCAGGTAGGTGAGGCTGGAAAAGAGAAAAAGAAAATTGTCGGCTTGCTTGCTTGTTTTGAGTTGGGAATAGCTTCATTCTTAGCAAGTTTTTGTTTGGTTGGTTGGTTTGGTTTTGGTTTGGTTTGGTTTTTGAGACAGGGTCTCTCTGTGTAGCCTTGGCTGTCCTGGACTCAACTTTGTAGACCAGGCTGGCCTCGAACTCACAGTGATCAAGCATAGAGATCAGAAGACAACCTGTGGGATGCAATTCTCTCCCTCTTTTGTATGGGTCCCAGAGACTGAATTCACGTCATCAGGCTTGGCAGCAAGCCCCTTTACCTACTGAGCTGTCTCATGGTCCCAATTTTCATCTTCAAAGGAGAAGTATTCTACTGTAGTGAGCCCCACATGGTAAGCTAGGAATAAAGCGGAAGTAAGCTAGCCTGAGGAAGACAGAGCAGAGGCATGGATGTGGGGCGAACATAAGTGTGGCCTCTAGTCTAGATGAAGTCTCCATAGACAGAAAGAAATATATTCTGAGATCTGATGGCCATGGGGAATATGAGGAAAAGAAATTGAATGCTCCTGTGGCCTGGTCATGTCAGGGTCGTGTGGCAATCCACCTGGAAAGGCAGATAGCTGTTCAGGGTATGGCAGGAAGAAAAGATGTGGGACTGGAAGGGTGGGCGCAGGGAGCTAGCCCTCTGTCTAAAGGCCGGGACCCAGTACATGCATGCGTTCTCTGTTATAGACCACACTCCCGTGATGGTCAATCTCAGTTGTCAATTTGATGGGAGGTAGATCTCTGGACATTCCAGTGAAGAATCTTTCAGGTTAAAAGTGGGCAGCACCATTCCCTAGACTGCATAAAAAGGAGAAGTCTGGCTAAACACTAGCATTTATCATCCCTTTTTCCCTGAATGTGGGTCCAACGTGACCCACTGCTTTAATCTCTCTCTCTCTCCCAATAATTTATTAAACTTTTATTTTATGTGCAATTGGGGTCAGATCCCTTGGAACTGGAATTACAGACAGTTGTGAACCACCATGTGGGTGCTGGGAATTGAACCTCGGTCCTTTGGAAGAGCCGATAATGCTCTTAGCCGCTGAGCCATCTCTCCAGCCCCTGCTTCAATCTCTTATCTCCATGCCTTCTCCCTCGTGATAGACTGTACCCTCAAACAGAGAGCCAAAATAAGCCCTTCCTTCCCAAGGTTGCTTTTGTCAGGGTATTTTATCACAATAACAGAAAAGTAATTAATGCTACTACTGCCTTTTATAAACACTGAGGGATGGAGGAGAGAGAAAACTCAAGAGCCCAAGCTTTAGGAAGAAGTCTAGGTAGGGTTCTCCATCAATTGTTAGAAAGACTCACTCTCCAAGAGTGTTGAGAGCCCTAGCCCTGGGCAAGGACCACAGCAGAGTAGCTCCAGACTTGACGGGCATGTTCTGTAACTGCCTTTTGTTCCTCCAGACCCATGTCACCCTGCATCTGCTCTGTGTTGGGCCTCACTTCACTCCCTCATAGAGTTCTTGCGCCCTCTGCCCTCTCTAGGTGACCCTGGGCATCACTAGGAGACAGGAGACTGGGAGGAAAGAGGTCAGTGTGCTTGGTTTTTTTTTTTGTTGTTGTTTGTTTGTTTGTTTTTGTTTTTTAGTTTTTCGAGACAGGGTATCTCAGTGTATAGCTCTGGCTGTCCTGGACTCACTTTGTAGACCAGGCTGGCCTTGAACTCACAGTGATCCACCTGCCTCTGCCTCCTGAGTGCTGGGATTAAAGGCGTGCGCTACCACCTCCGGTGGTCAGTGTATTTATTTCCCCCAAAATGCATCCTTGAGGGATAGCCAAGTATCTAAGTCTTGCCAAGAGGCCTGCTTCACAGTTAACATCATATTCTTTCTCTTTCTCTGTCTCTGTCTCTGTCTCTGTCTCTCTGTCTCTGTCTGTCTGTCTGTCTGTCTCTCTGTGTGTGTCTCTCTCTCTGTGTGTGTGTCTCTGTGTGTGTGTGTGTCTCTGTCTCTCTGTGTCTGTCTGTCTGTCTCTCTGTCTCTGTCTCTCTCTCTGTCTCTGTCTCTCTCTCTCTCTCTGTCTCTGTCTCTGTCTCTGTCTCTCTCTCTCTCTCTCTCTCTCTCAAGTTTCCAGCAATTGCTTGCTTCTTCCACTCCTTCTGGCCCTTCTGGCCTGTGGTTTCCACACACCCCAATCCGCCTTCGTAAATAGTCTCTTTATTAAACTCGTCTCATTTTACCCAATCAGAGGGTACCATCTGTTTCCTGCCAGAGCCTGGAATGATACGGATGGCTTGCCTGACAGGACCTGTTGATGGCTAGCCCAAGCGCTCTTTATTGTTCTAGGCAGAGGTACGGTGGCCTGAAGATAAGTGGGAGAGTCACTACCTGGAACGCAGCCAGAAGCTTGAGCTCCCTGAAGGCGGGCGCTGGGGTTTTCTGGCGTTGCCTGACTGTGGCCGGGGTGATCCTTATTTAACCGAGGAGCCTTCTTAAAACCGGGTTTCCTGTCTTCCTCCATTCAGGATCTCTGTTCTTTCTCAGACAGTGAGGTTCCTCTGTGAGTGATTTTCTCCTCCTCTGTGAGTGATTTTCTCCTCCCATGAACGCCATCAGTGAGTGCCCAAGGAGAAATTAGATGCCGTCATTCTCCAAGAAAGACGCAGGGGTTGGATTGAAAAGATAGAAGAGCTAGGCTCCAGAGGTTTCCACCTTTGCTTAAGGCTGAAGTTCTAGGCCTGGAAGGGGACCCAGCTAAAGCAGCGGTTCTCAACCTTCCTAAGGCTGTGACCCTTTAATACAGTTCTTCATGATGTGGCGACCCCAATCATAACATCATTTTCGCTCTTACTTCATACCTGTAACTTTGCTACTCTTACGAGTTATAATATAAATATCTGCTATGCGCGACCCCCAGGAAAGGGTCAGTTCACCCCCAAAGGGGTCTCGGCCCACAAGTTGACAACCATAGAGCTAAAGGGAAACGGGGAAAAAAAAACACGTGTCCCCGTCACTCTGCAAGAGAACGTTTACTGCCTACCAGGAGGCAACTGCAAGTCAGTTACCCATAGTTCTGTGGATACAAATATGCTAGGAGACATTGGGCAGATAGAACACATCATTATCATGTTTTGAAAGCCAAGGTATATACATAAAACTCAATAGAGAGTAGAGGCTATGCGAGGAGCTAGAGAGAGAGCTCGGTAGCTAAGAGCACACTGGCTCTTGCGGAGTACCAGGCTTCAGTTCCCAGCACCCAAATGGTAGCTTATAACCATCCATAACTCCGTTTCCAAAAGATCTGACAGCCTCTTTCTGACCTTGTTGGACAGGTGCATATGACCATGGTATATAAACATCCATGCAGGCAAACACTCATACAGGTAAAGTAAGCATAAATAAGCCTTTAAAAAAAAAAAAGAAGAACATTGCCGGGTGTGGTGGCACACACCTTTAATCATTGAGGCAGAGGCAGGTGGATCTCTGTGAATTTGAGGCCAGCCTGGTGTACAGAGTGAGTCCGGGACAGCCAGGGCTACACAGAGAAACCGTGTCTGAAAAAAACAAAAACAAACAAACAAAGAATGCGGAAGGAATCATAACACAAGTTTCTCTGCAAACTATGCTTCCTCGGCGTCATCTGCTTTTTTCCTGTCTGTGGTAAGGCGTGGACAGCTTTCTTCAGCCCAGCCCAGTCCAAAGTTTTACAAAGTAGGATTCTGAACCATTGCGTGAGTCATACAAAGTGAATTCAAAAGGAAGAGACCAAGACACAGATAAGACACAGAGACGCTTCCATTTATTTCAACATTTCCGTTAAAAAAAAAAAAGAAAGAAAGAAAGAAAAGGAAAGAAACAGGGGCCAGGGAGGTGGCTTGATGGCCTGAGTTTGATCCCTGGGGTCACATGGTGGAAGCAGAGAACAGATTCTCCTAAGTTGTCAGGCCTTGTTGGAGGAAGTCAAGCCAGGCCCAGTGTCATCTCTTCCTGCTGCCTGTGGATCCAGATGTAGAATTCTCAGCTCCTTCTCCAGCACCATGTCTGCCTGCATGCTGCCATGCTTCCTGCCATGATGATGAACTAAACCTCTGAACTGGCCAGGCAGGGTGGTGCACGCCTTTAATCCCAGCACTCGGGAGGCAGAGGCAGGTGGAACACTGTGAGTGGGAGGCCAGCCTGGTCTACGAAGTGAGTCCAAGACAGCCAGGGCTACATGAAGAGACCCTGTCTCGAAAACAAACAAACAAACAAACAAAACAAAACAAGACAAAATTTGCCCTGGGGCTTTAATCTCAGCACTTGGGAGGTAGAGGCAGGAGGACCAACCTGGTCTACAAAGCGAGTCCAGGACAGCCAGGGCTATTACACAGAGAAACCCTGTATCGGAAAAATTTTTTTTTTTTTTTCTCACCCATCTCACAGGAATTATAAGGACAAAAGAATATAAGGCCTTAAAAAGCTTGTTATAAAATGTAAAGTTTTTGAAATAATATTAGCAGTTTATTGTTTGTATTTGTGTTTTTTCCAAGACAGGGTTTCTCTGTGTAGCCTTGGCTGTCCTGAACTCACTTTGTAGACCAGGCTGGCCTCGAACTCACAAAGATCCACCTGCCTCTTCCTCCTGAGTGCTGGGATTAAAGGTATACATCACCATGCCTAGCTCAATTTATTGTTATTAAACAAAAATAATGTGATAAATTAATTCATTGCATATATCAATAAAATGATAAAACATTAAACCTCCCAGACTATCCATTTTGTTTTTTAAATTTTAATTAATCATCGGGCTGGAGAAAAAAATTTTTTAATTAATCATTCATTTATTAACTTAACATGTATGTGTGCATGCATGCACCCATGTGTGTATGTATGTGTATATATGTGACTGCATGTGTGTGCATGTGTGTATGTATGTGTATATATGTGTATGTGTGTGTGTATGTGCATGTATGTGGGTGTATATATACGTGCGCGTGTGTGTATGATGGAGGAACATCATGGGACAGCTTTGCAGAGTCTGTTCTATCCTTCAACCTTTACATGGTTCCAGGAATTGAACCCAGGTCATCAGGCTTGCATGACAATCACCTTTACCCACTGAGCCATTTTGTTGGCCCTTTATTGCTTGATTTATTTATGTATTTATTTATTTGGTATGTGTGTCTGTTTCTGTGTATTTCAATGTTGAGGCTCAAATCCAGGATCTGGTTCATGAGAGACATACAGCTTTTGTGGTTTTTTTTTTACAAAAGGTCTTGTGGCTGGGCGTGGTGGCACACGCCTTTAATCCCAGCACTCGGGAAGCAGAGGCAGGCCAATCTCTGTGAGTTCGAAGCCAGCCTGGTCTACAAAGTGAGTCCAGGACAGCCATGGCTACACAGAGAAACCCTGTCTCAAAAAATAAATTAATAAAAAGAAAACAAAAATGATCAAATAAACAAAAAATAGAAAGGGTCTTGAAGCAAGGCATGGTGGCACGTGCCTTTAATCCCAGCACTTGGGAGGCAGAAGCAGGTGGATCGCTTTGAGTTCCAAGCCAGCCTGGTCTACAAAGTGATTCCAGAACAGCCAGGGCTACACAGAGAGACCCTGTCTCAAAAAATCAGAAAAAAAAATGCTTGTTACCTTTAATCCCAGCACTTGGGAGGCAGAGGCAGGCGGATCGCTGTGAGTTCGAGGCCAGCCTAGTCTACAAAGTAAATCCAGGACAGCCAAGGCTACACAGAGAAACCCTGTCTCGAAAAACCAAAACAACAACAACGTCCTTGATGCTTCTCCCCTCTGCCATCACACACTGTGCATCAGACTCAGCTTCTTGCCAAGTGTTCTCATAAGACTTTGAGAATCAAGTGATTCTTGGCCAAGAAACGAAAGCAAAACCATCCTGTTCCTCAATGGATTTGGATGAAAACTGGTAACAAGATCAGGCACAACTCTGAGAAAAGACACTGGAGGAGACCAAAGCTGAGACTCTTAAGGATTCACACAATGGCAAAGCTGAGGCTTTATACTGAATCATGGTCATTGATTGATCCTACCAGATAAGAGTTTTTAACCTGGAGACTTGGTCATGTCTAAATTGGGGAGTGTGGTTTGTCCAGTAATAAAATGTAGAATGCTTGATTTGCCACCCCCACCCCCATCTTACCCCCAGCTCTGCAGAAGACCACTCTCTGAGCTCATTCCCAGCAGACTATGCAGATCTTAGTAGAAAACCTTGCTTTCCTCCCTCCTGTGGAACTCCTCAGCCCTCCCCCACCCCATTAGATGTGTAGTTGGTAAAAATATTTTCCCATCTGTAGGCTGCTGCGGTGTCCGAAAGTCTGTGCTCTGCCTTTGTCGTGCACAAGCTTTTCAGACGTGCTGTTACGTTGCTAGTATGAGATCTCTCCAATTTTTTATGTAGGCACTTAATGCTATGAACTCGTCTCTTAGAACCCCCTTTCATTGTTTGGGTGTATTGTCTATTCATTTTATTTATTTTCATTGAATTCTAGAAAAATCTTTAAAAAAATTTTTTTTCGAAACAGGGTTTCTCTGTGTAGCCCTGGCTGTCCTAGAACTCACTCTGTAGACCAGGCTGGGCTCGAACTCACAGATTTACCTGCCTCAGCTCCCAGCTTTTTTTTTTTTTTTTGGTTTTTTGAGACAGGGTTTCTCTGTGTAGCCTTGGATGCCCTGGACTTGCTTTGTAGACCAGGCTGGCCTCAAACTCACAGCGATCCACCTGCCTCTGCCTCCCGAGTGCTGGGATTAAAGGCGTGCGCCACCACTGCCCGGCCCTCCCAGCTTTTAATTTCTTTCTTGACTCATTTTTCTTTCTTCTTTATTAACTTGTTTTTATTTTTTCAAGACAGGGTTTCTCTGTGTAGCCTTGACTGTCCTGGACTCACTTTGTAGACCGGGCTGGCCTCGAACTCACAGAGATCTGCCTGCCTCTCTGCCTCCCCAAGTGCTGAAATTAAAGGTGTGCGCCACAATGCCTGGCTCCAACTTCTGTTTTTTCTTTTCTTCTTTACTTTCTTTTTCTTTTTTTTCTTTCTTTCTTTCTTTTTTTATTTATTTATTTTTTTGAGACAGGGTCTCCCTGTGTAGCCTTTGTTTTCCTAGACTTGCTTTGTAGACTAGGCTGGCCTCGAACTCACAGTGATCCACCTGCCTCTGCCTCGTGAGTGCTGGGATTAAAGGCATGTGCCACCACATCTGGCTAGAAAGCTAATTTCTAAAATATATAATAGTTCACAAGACTAGAAATCAAATTAAAAATGAGGTACAGATCTAAACAGGGAACTCTCTGTAGCAGAATCTCAAATGGCCACAAACCACTTAAAGAAATGTTCAACATCCAACACTGTCAGGGAAGTGCAACTCAAAACTACTTTGAAAGTCCATCTTACACCTGTTGGAATGGGTAAGATCAATAAAACAAATAGCAGCTCATGCTGGTGAGGATGTGGAGTAAGAGGACCCACTCATCCATTGCTGGTGGGAGTGCAAACTCGTACAGTCTCTATGGAAATCAGTGTGGTGGTTCCTCAGGAAGCTGGCAATCGATCTATCTCAAGATCCAGCCATGCCACTCTTAGGCAGGTACCCAAAGGATGCTTCATCTAACCCCAGAGACACTTGCTCAGCCTGTTCACTTCTGCTCTAGTCATACTAGCCAGAAATGGGAAACAACCTAGATGTCTCTCAACAGAAGAATGAGTAAAGAAAACATGGTACATTTACACAATGACATTTACATAGAACTAGAAAAAGAAAATCATCCGGAGTGAGGTAACCCAGATCCAGAAAGATAAATATGGCATGTTCTCCCTTATATGTGGATAATAGCTGTTAAGTCAATGCTAAGCAAGTTACAAATTAGAACCCAAGAGGGTAGATATAGAGTAAGGGACTAGGAGGAGACAGATAGATCTCTCTACAAAAGGAAATAGATGGACTAGAAGGAAAACTGGAGCAGGAAGCTCAAGTGAGAAGGAGACAAGGGACGGAATGTGGGGAGAGACAGCTAAAATTAATGCCCGCTTGGGGGATAGTATGGAAACCTAATACAGTAGAAGCTTCCAAAATTATGTACATACATGAAGGAGTTCTAAAATAATGAAATTGACAATAATGGGCAAAACAGAGCGTCAACTGGACTTGTCAGCAAATGCAGCTTCCAGGACTGGCAATGGGTTATATGTTAATTGGGTTGACCAAAGGGAACCAAGGGAACCCCCAAACGACTCCGGCTGTTGCCAAGACAGGTTGTTTTCCACAAACTGACACCAAACCACTATTGCTGAATACGACACCTACACAACCCAATAAACACAGCAAAGTTTAGCTGGTGCCTTCCTAAAGCCTTCGCTCCGACATTCTAGTGTTCTTGGTACAGGAAGGCACTCTGCCCGCTACCAAGGGAGGAATGTAGACAGCAACCCAGCCGCAAATCCTTTATCTACAATGGTGTCCCACCTGCAAGATCTGCTAGTGCGCCAGTGGCACAAAGCTTGGGGGAGTGCCCAACCAATATCTGGTTTGGCTTAAGGCCCCCACTCCTCTGAGATGGGACCCAGACCTGAAGCTGTTTGAGTGGACAAGAATGTGAGACTAGGTAGCTTAAAGACATAGGGGAGAACTAAATACTCTTGTTCAACTAAAGGAGAGTAGCACTAAAATGACTCTTAATGACATTTGGCTCTGCTCATAGATCAGAGAGCGGGACACAGAGCTTTAAATGAGATGGCTCCATCCAATCCCTCCCTTCAGGACTCAGGGAACCCTGTAGAACAAGAGGTGGAAAGAGATCAAGAGCCAGAGGAGATGGAGGACACCAAGGAAACAAGGCTCTCTAAAGCAACAGGATCGACGTACGTAAGAACTCACGGAGGCTAAGGCAGCATGCACAGGGCCTGGATGGGTCTGTACCAATTGGGGCCCTAGAGCTGAAAGGAGTGGACACATGCCCCCATCCCTAACCCAGTGGCTATTTCCAATCGATGACCACTTGCAAGTGAACTTTTAGTTTTCTTCAAGGGAGTTTCACTGGGGAAAGCACTCTTTTTTAAATTAATTAATTAATTAATTTTTTTAATGTATGAGTGTTCTAGCTGCATGTACACCTGACCACCAGAAGAGGGCACCAGATCTCATTATAGGTGATTATGAGCCACCATATGGTTGCTGGGAATTGAACTCAGGACCTCTTAACCACTGAGTCATCTCTCCTGCCCCCAACAAACTACTCTTAAGTATAGGCTGCATTCCCAGCAGTGGATGCCAACAGAAAACAAACTCAGTGGCATCTTTGGAGGCTCCTTGTCTTATGATGTCATGTCAGGGCTTTTCTTTTTCCTTTTTTTCTTCTTCTTTTTTTACCCCCGAGACAGGGTTTCTCTGTGCAGCCTTGCCTGTCCTGGACTCACTTTGTAGACCAGGCTGGCCTCAAACGCATTCATAGTGATTTGCTTGCCTCTGCCTCCCTGAGTGGTAGGATTTAAAGGTGTGTGCCACCACACCCAGCTAAATTTCATCTTTAAAAGTTTTATTTTAAAAATAAAATAAGTCAGATCACTGTGAGTTAGTTCAAAGCCAGCCTGGTCTACAAAGTAAGTCCAGGAAAGCCAGGACTACACAGAGAAACCCTGTCTTGAAAAACAAACAAAAAAACAAAACAAAAAAAGCTTATTTATTTATTTCTTCTTTTTTCAAGCCTACAATTCCTTTGCATACAGATTATGCCTTCCAGTTTTGTGTTTTTATGGGATTCCCGAATGAATGAACAAATAGGTGACTGCAACTGTGTGTGTTCCCTGTGCCTTTTCTTGGCCTCTTTTCCTTCTGTTTGTTTGTTCTGACCTATTCCAATGTGTTTATTTATTTTTTAAATATTTATTTATTTATTATGTCTACAGTGCTTTGCCTGAATATACACTCATAGGTCAGAAGAAGGCATCAGATCACATTATAGATAGTTGTGAGCCACCATGTGGTTGCTGGGAATTGAACCCAGGACCTCTGGAAGAGCAGGCAGTGCTCTCAACCACTGAGCCATCTCTCCAATCCCCAATGTGTTTATTTTATTTTATTATTTTTATTATATTATCCCTTAGAAGCCTGTTTGTTTGTTTTCTTTTTTCTTCTTTTTTTTTTTTTTTTTTTTTTGGTTTTTCGAGACAGGGTCTCTCTGTGTAGCCTTGGCCGTCCTGGACTCACTTTGTAAACCAGGCTGGCCTCGAACTCACAGCAATTCGCCTGCCTCTGCCTCCCGAGTGCTGGGATTAAAGACGTGCGCCACCACGCCTGGCTCTTTTTTTGTTTTTTGTTTGTTTGTTTGTTTTTGAGACAGGGTTTCTCTGTGTAGCCTTGGCTGTACTAGACTCACTTTGTAGACCAGGCTGGCCTCGAACTCACAGCGATCTACCTGCCTCTTCCTCCCAAATGCTGGGATTAAAGGCGTGCGCCACCACCGCCCGGCTTAAAACTCTTATTTTCAATAAAAGAAAAAATGTTTGACTTAAAAATAAAATGGGAGGGAGGGAGAGATGGCTCAGTGGTTAAGAGCACTGGGTGCTCTTCGAGAGAACCTAGGCTGCATTCTGAGCACCATATAGTAGTTCATGATCATCTGTTAACTCCAGTTCCAAGGGATCAAACATCGTCTTCTGGCCTCAGAGGGCAACACACATGCACTTGGTGTACAGACATATATGTAGGCAAGACACTCAAAAGATTAAAATAGCCGGGCATGGTGGCGCACGCCTTTAATCTTAGCACTCGGGAGGCAGAGGCAGGTGAATCGCTATGAGTTTGAGGCCAGCCTGGTCTACAAAGTGAGTTCAGGACAGCCAAGGATACACAGAGAGACCCTGTCTTGAAGAAACCAAAAAAAAAAAAAAAGATTAAAATAAGTAAATAAAAAAAAAATGTGTCAACAAAAATGGAAGATACAAAGAAACAAAAGGAAAATTTAAATGGAGGGGTCCCAAAATGTAAAACTCATAGGCTAGGATCAATAATGGAGTGAAAGAGACAAAGAATTAATGAATTAGAAGACAGGATACTAGAAACTACCCACCTGAACAACAGGAAAAAAAAAGTGGCCTGGAGCCGGGCATAGTGGCGCACGCCTGTAATCCAAGCACTTGGGAGGCAGAGGCAGGTGGATTGCTGTGAGTTTGAGGCCAGTCTGGTCTACAAAGTGAGTCCAGGACAGCCAGGACTACACAGAGAAACCCTGTCTCGAAAAACCAAAAAAACAAAACAAAACCAAAAAAAAAAAGTGGCCTGGAAAAAAAAAAAAGGTACCTCAGGGATGTTAACAGAAACTCTAGCATTTATGTCTCTGATGTCCCTGAAGATAACAGCAAGGCTAAAGTCATATTTGAAAAAGTAATGGTTAGCAATGGCATACTGGCACACACCTTTAATCCCAGCACTGGAGAGGCAGAGGCAGTTGGATCTCTGAGTTCGAGGCCAGCCTGATCTACAGAGCAAGTTCCAGGACAGCCAAGGCTACACAGAGAAACTCTGTCTCAAAAAACAAACAAACAACAACAACAAAAAAAAACAGAAAAGAAAGAAAGAGAAAAAGTTTCTGAAACTGTCCCAAATTTGGCAAAGGACATATTAATTGACTTAACGGGTTGAGTGAACAACAAACAAGATAAACATAAAAAAGAAGATGTAACAAACACACATAGGATCAACCTTTGAAAACAAAAGACAATGGAAAAAAATCTTGAAAGCAGAAAGGAGGTCAACCAGAGGACAAGAGAGAAGCAACTGTATACCAGCCTTGCTCAAGGAACGGACAAGAAAGACCCAATACCGCTGATGTTTTTTGCTTTTTTTGTTTTTTTTCTTTTGAGACAGGGTCTCTCTGTGTAGCCTTGGCTGTCCTGGACTCACTTTGTAGACCAGGCTGGCCTCGAACTAACAGAGATCCTCTTGCCTCACTGTCTCCCCAAGTGCTGAAATTAAAGATGTGCGCCGCCATTGCCCAGCCAATACTGTATTTTTTTTTTTATGCTTTGAAAGAACTGTCAGTCTGCACTCTTGTGTGCAGTTTAGAGAGAAGAGGAAACACTGACACTCTGAGATGCCGGAAAAGGAAGCGAAATTGTTTCCAGTAAGCTTCCTAAATAAAGGGCAGAGGGAGGCCATGCAACACAGAGGAGATAATAAAAGAACTCTTGGAACTTACAGAAGGAAATGAGGCTGCCATAGAGAGAATTATGAGTGACTGCAACTTTCTCTCTCTTGGATCTTAGAAATTTTGCTGCCTGCTAAAACAAATACCTTATACTGCTTAGCCCACTTTTCAGTACCTGGACAGGAAATAGCCAAGGGAATTTAATTATAAATGAGGGAAAGTGAGTATTATAAATAGGCGCAAATTTTCTGCCTGCCATTCAAAGTGGAAAAGGGGCGATTGTGATGGTGTAATTCAGCTTATGAAATCTAATTCTGGGCCAGGGAAATGTAGATGACTGTTACTAAGTCTTATTAACTGAGTTTGATTCCCTGGACCGATACGGTGGAGGAAAAGACGCACCCTCCACTCACATGCCAACACATACAGGGATGTATGCCCATCTCCAAATAAACAAACAAACAAACAAACAAACAAACAAACAATCATACAATGCAATTCCTGGAGAAACCAATTAGAGTAATACAAAGAAATAGACAACGAAATACTGTAAATAACCCAACATAGAATTATAAGAAATGCCCAAGGAAACCTAGGACAGTAGGAAAAATAGAAAATGAAAGACAAATAGAAAAAAGAAGTCAAACGGCAAGCCGCTCACAGTGGTGCACGCCTGTAATCCCAGCACTCAGGAGACAGAGGCAGGCGGATCACTGTGAGTTCAAGGCCAGCCTGGTCTACAAAGTGAGTCCAGGACAGCCAAGGTTACACAGAGAAACCCTGTCTCAAAAAACTTTTTTTTTTTTTGGTTTTTCGAGACAGGGTCTCTCTGTGTAGCCTTGGCTGTCCTGGACTCACTTTGTAGACCAGGTTGGCCTCGAACTCACAGAGATCCGCCTGCCTCTGCCTCCCGAGTGCTGGGATTAACGGCATGCACCACCACGCCTGGCTCAAAAAACTTTTTAAAAAAAGGAAAAAGGAAAACAAGATTGGGTCTATACACCAAGAGGCAGAGCCAGGGGGCTGAGGGCTGGAGAGATGGCTCAGCAGTTAAGGGCACTGACTGCAATGAGAGGACAGGGTTGAAATCCCAGCACCCACACGGTAGCTTACAACTGTCTGTAATTCCAAGATCTGACATTCTTACATAGACATACACGCAGGCAAAACACCAATGCACATAAAATAAAGGCTAAAAAAAAAAAAATGAGGCAGAGGCCTGAAGATGCCTGAGTTAGAAGCCAGCCTGGTGGACAAAGAGATTTCCTGGCTAGCCAGAGCTAGTGAGACCCTTTCTCCAAAAGCAAACAAGTAAACAAACAAAACAACAACCCTCCCCTGGCCAAAAAATAAATAAATAAATCAAAAATTGAGCCTCAGGTTCATTGCGAGAGATGAAGTTAAAAGATGGAGAAAAGGGCATCCTGTGTTAGCTTCTGTGGCCCACATGCGGGGTTAGGACATGCACACATACATATGCACATGCATGCAGATTCTGTTAGGATGGCTGTTTATTATTTAAAAACAAGGGTTACTGGGTATGATGATGCACGCCTTTAATCCCAGTACTCAGGCAGCAGAGGCAGGTGGATCATTGTGAGTTTGAGGCCAGCCTGGTCTACAGAGTCCAGGACAGCCAGTAATACACACAGAGAGACCCTGTCTCGAAAAACCAAAAACCAAAAAAAAAAAAAAAACCCAAACAAATAAAAAAGAAGTGTGGGCAAAGAGTAGAAGTCCTTGTAGTTTTGGGTTTTTTTGTTTGTTTGTTTGGTTGGTTTTTGTTTTTCATTTTGTTTTTTGAGACAAGGTAATCTCTTGTATTTTGTATTTTGTTTCTTTTGTTTTTTCCAGACAGGGTTGCTCTGTGTAGCCTTGGCTTTGTAGACCAAGCTGGCCTGGAACTCACAGTGATCCGCCTGCCTCTACCTACCATGTGCTGGGACTAAAGGTGTGCACCACCACCCCTGGCTTGGTACTTTTTCTTACAATTAAATGGAAAGCTAGAGGGGCTGGAGAGATAGCTCAGAGGTTAAGAGCACTGGCTGTTCTTCCAAAGGTCCTGAGTTCAATTCCCAGCAACTGCATGGTGGCTCACAATCATCTGTAATGAGATCTGGTTCCCTGTTCTGGTGTGCATGAAAACAGTATACTCATACACATAAAATAAATAAATTTTTAAAAACTAAAAAAAAAAAAAGGAAAGCTAGAATTATCTAAATGTAAAATGTTGGGGTTTGTTTGTTTGGAAACAGAGTCTTGCTGTGTAGCACCAACTAGCTTGGAACTTGCTATGTAGGCTAGGCTGACCTCAAATTCATAAAGATCTGCCCCCTGCCTCCTCTCAAGTACTGGAATATTTTTTAGAGGGTAGAGGAGGTATTTGAGACAGGGTTTTCTCTGTGTAGCCTTTGCTGTCCTGGAACTAACTCTGTAGACCAGCTGGCCTCAAACTCGCAAAGATCTGCCTCCCTCAACCTCCCGAGTGCTGGGATTTTAAGGCATGTGTCACCACTGCCTGGCTCAAAATAAAATGTTTTTTGTTTATTTGTTTGTTTTTGGTTTTGTTTTGTTTTTCAAGACAAGATTTCACTGTGTAGCTTAGTTTTTTGTTTGTTTGATTTTTTGGTTCTTTCCAGACAGGGTTTTTCTGTGTAGCCCTGGCTGTCCTGGATTCGCTTTGTAGACCAGGCTGGCCTCAAACTCACAGAGATCCACCTGCCTCTGCCTCCTGAGTGCTGGGATTAAAGGCATGTGCCACCAGGTCTGGCTGTCTTTGTTTGTTTGTTTGTTTGTTTTTGTTTTAAGAAAAAGGAAGTACAATGTTTTCTAAAAAGCCCAAAGCTTATGAGACTATGAAGAAAAGTTCCCCTTGGGGTGATTTCAGGACTGTTGTCACTGTTGTCAGAAGAAGGATGTTCAAGCATATTTTGTTGAAAGTTGGTCCTAGCACCTGCTACAGAGAGATGTTAATATTTATATATGACTGACATAAAGAAGAGTCTTACCCCAGTGCCCTGTAAAAAAAAAAAAAAAAGATGCTATCCCTGGCTGGGTAGATGGCTCAGTGGTTAAAGCACCTGACATGTGAGCATGAGGACCAGATTTGTCTTCCCAGAATCCCTGGGAATGTCAAGTGGATTTGGCTGCTCACCAGTAATTCCAGCTGCAGAAGGCATAGACAGAGCAAGAGACTAGCCGTATCAGCGAGCTCTGGGCTGCACTGGGAGCCTGTGTCTCATGGATTCAGGCAGAAGAACAATGGAGCATGTTTCCTAACATCATGGGGGTGGGAGTGGGGGTGGGTGGTGACGGTATTCCACATCTACAAAAAAAAAAGCATGCAGGTGTATGCACACATACCCACACCCACACAAAACAGAAACAGAAAAAAATTGCAGTCATCAGTAGCAGGGAGTTTGCTTCGTAGACTTAGGCATTCAGGAGTCCAAAGATCTAATTGGTGCATTGACTGTGGTCATGTAGTTTAATTGTAACATCCTCTGTCTCCAAGATAAACAGAGTTTTCATCTGTACCAGGGAAGAATGTGAGATGAAAAGATCCAGGCCCATCGAGGTGCATTTTGGGGATAGCTTCTTATTCTTTAAGAAAACAGTCTTGTTCTCAGATATGCTTGAAGGATAATGGTCTCCCTTGGCCCACAAAATATCTCTAGCATTGAAGATAGGGTTGCAAAATTGAAGGCAAGTTTTGTCTAGTCAGAAACTTTTTTGTTTTTGAGACAGGGTTTCTCTGTGTTAGCCTTGGCTGTCTTGGACTCACTCTGTAGACCAGGCTGGCCTCAAACTCACAGTGATCCTCCTGCCTCTGCCTCCTGAGTGCTGGGATTAAAGGTGTGTGCCACCATGGCTGGCTTTAGTTAGAAACATTTTATCTGGACAGACTATTATGTAACTCCTGTTGACGCCAGGTTGGAGAAGCAGTCAGAGCCTCAGGGGTGAAGAGAGTGAGGCTTAAACAGGGACTAAAGACCAATTCCCATTTTCTCTTTCTCCAAAAAACATAGGAAATGCCTCTCCATATGCACTCACACACATGTGGGCTGTGTGTGTGTGTGTGTGTGTTGTTAGGAATTGAACATAAGGCCTCACACATGCTAGGCCAGTACTCTACCACTGAACCATATCCTCTGACCAGGAAATGTATCTTTTTAAACAGATTTTTTTTGGGGCCTGGAGAGATGGCTCAGAGGTTAAGAGCACTGACTGTTCTTCCTAAGGTCCTGAGTTCAATTCCCATCAACCACATGATGGCTCACAACCATTTATAGTGTGATCTGATATCTGCTTCTGGCCTGCGGGTGTACATGCATGCAGAACACTCATATACATAAAATAAAAATAAATAAATCTTTTTTTAAAAAGATCTTGTTTTTGTTTTTGTTTTCTAAGACAGGGTTTCTCTGTGTAGCCCTGGCTGTTCTAGACTTGCTTTGTAAACAGGCTGGCCTCAAACTCACAGCGATCTGCCTGCCTCTGTTCCTGAGTGCTGGGTTTAAAGGCGTGTACCACCATGCCCACCTTAAAATTTTATTTATTTATTATATATACAGTGTTATGCCTGCATGTATGCCAGAAGAGGGCACCAGATCTCATAGGTAGCTGTGAGCTACCTGATGTGGTTGCTGGGAATTGAACCCAGGACCTTTGGAAGAGCAGCTGGTGCTCTTAACCTCTGAGCCATCTCTCCAACCCCTAGGAAATGTACCTTAAGATGGGAAGGAACTGGAATGAAAATTTAGTCATCCAGATTCTAAAGTGGACTGTGTGGGCACCAAAAGGCCCAAAGGAAATACACTTTGACATTTGTGCTGATGGTTCACCACAGACCCCTCCAATATGGACTATTCAGTGGCAAAGGACAGAGAGTGGGAAGCCATTGGTGTGCTTGATAGACATGAGTTCACTTTTGTCCCATGTCGTCCAGTGGGAAGGTTCTAGCTACTATCCAGCAAGGGCTGACCAAGCTCCATGGGTTGGTTGAGACAGGGACACCCCCTGTCTAAGTTAGGTGGCTAAGAGCCGCTTGGTGAAACAATTCAGTTTTGAGAAGAATTATGACTACAAAGCCAGTAACCAGGAAATGGAGACATGTTGTTCCACATGAGGGACAAAGAGGGGAGAGGTCCCAGAGCATACAAAGATGCAAAGAGGGCATGTGCCACCCTGAACCTGGAACCACAAGCAGCTCAGTAGGAGCCGGGTGTCAGGCTAGTTAGTGACTGAGAGAGGAGGAGCTTGGAAGTAAATGAAGGAATGATACGCAAATTCTAAGAGGACTCCCCCCAGTTTTCTGTTCCTCAGTATACATATTTTGTATTACGTCATTGCCTTTGTGTGGGTGGGGTCTGTGAATACAGTGGAATAATCATCCTAGTCCATGGATTAGGTTATGTTAATTCTTTTTGGGGGGGTATCGAGACAGGGTTTCTCTGTGTAGCCTTGGCTGTCCTGGACTCACTTTGTAGACCAGGCTGGCCTCGAACTCACAGTGATCCTCCTGCGTCTGCCTCCCTGTGTGCTGGGATTACAGACGTGCGCCACCACTGCCCAGCCCAGTTCTACAGGACTCTGTGGACTGCAGTGGGTGCTCCTACTGACGTTCGCAGGTGTTGATGCCAAGTAAGGAGAGGGCCATGTAGCTAAAGTCTTTGGATATCCTTAGATACTGTTAGTCCCTACAAATAAAGGTCTCAATCTCATAGGTTTGTGTGTGTGTTTGTTGCATGTATTTGTGTGAACATGCATATATGCAGGCAAACTTGTCTATGTTGAGGCCCTAGGTTGACATTGCATGTCTTTTTTTTTTTTTTTTTTTAGATTTATTCATTATGTATATAATATTCTGCCTGCATGTCTGCCTGTATACCAGAAGAGGGCACCAGATCTCATTATAGGTAGTTGTGAGCCACCATGTGGTTGCTGGGAATTGAACTCAGAACCTTTGGAAGAACAGCCAGTGCTCTTAACCTCTGAGCCATCTCTCCAGCCCAACCCTGCATGCCTTTTAATGACTCTGCACCTTATACTTTGAGGCAGGGTCTCTCATTTGAACCCAGTGCTCACGTATTTCGCTAGTCTAATTAGCCAGCTTGCTCCAGGGATCCCGTATCTCTGTTTCATCACAAGTGGGATTACAGGTAGGTTACTGTGCCCACCCAGCATTTACATGAGCACTGGGATTCAAATTCTGCTTGCCATGTTTATGCTACAGGCCTTTTACCCAATGAACCATTCTCTCAACCCAGGTTCCACATCTATAAGGAAAGTCTTACCAGCAACTTATAAGACTTTGTTAGCAGTCCCTGGGCCTCAGATGATAACATGGCTGATTAGCAGGGCGTGGTGGCCCAAGCCTTTAATCCCAGCACTCAGGAGGCAGAGGCAGGCGGATCGCTGCGCTGTGAGTTCGAGGCCAGTCTGGTCTACAAAGTGAGTCCAGGACATCCAGGGCTGTTGCAGAGAGAAACCCTTTTTCAAACAAACAAACAAACAAGATACTAAGGTGGAGAGTGACAGTGAAAGATATCTAGTACTGACTTCTGGCCTCCACACGAGTGTACAGGCATACCTATACCCACCCGCATGCATACACAAGAAAACTAATATAGAAAGGCTGGCCTACATCTAGGAAGATCAAAAAAAAAAAAAAAAAAAAGATGGAAGTACTCCTTTGGGGTCCCAGAGGATGTGAATCTCATTTGGAGCAAGCTTAAGAGTATGTCCCATATGCTAGGCCTCGTGGAGCTGTCTTTAACCAGCCTCGACGACTCTAACAGACCAACAGGATGGAGTATAAAATGGCCCAACCTCCACAGAAGTTCATTTAGTAAACCGAGTGTGGCAACGCATACTTGTAATCCCAGCATTTGGGAGGCTGAGGCAGGAGAATTGAGGAGGTCAAACTAGGCTGTACGGTGAGACTTTGTGTATCTCAAAAGGAAAAAAAAACTCAAGTCATTTTAGCAATATCTATCAAAATCACAAGAATTTATATTTTGAAAAATTGCATTCTAGGCCAGGCATGTTGGCACACTCCTTTAATCCCAGCACTAGGGAGGCAGAGGCAGGTGGATCGTTGTGAGAGTTTGAGGCCAGCCTGGTCTACAAAGCTAGTCCAGAACAGCCATGACTACACAGAGAAATCCTGTCTTGAAAAACCAAACAAAAAAAAAAAGGAAAGAAAGAAAGAAAAGAAACGCCCCCCCCATATGCTTGCCTATAAGAGGCATTTTCTCAGTTGAGGTACCTCTTCCCAGATGACCGTAGCGTGCAGTCAAGTTGACAAAAAAACTAGCCAGCACACCGTATCTCCTTCGGTCATGTGGCTTCTAGACATTTTGAACTCAGGTCCCCAGGTGTGGCCCACCAAGCCATGTGGCTGACCTTTGATTCATTCGTTTCACTTCTAGGAATTGACTCCACCCAGAGACATCCATTAGCAGACATGGGAGGTTGTCCGTACTGTGTACAACATTATACAGAGGACTGTGCACCTGCTAGGTCAGTCAGCAGGCATGCATGGCTCAGATAATAGAAAACAGTCTAAAAGCTTGTGTAGAAACAATTGTTAAATACTGAATATTGCTGAGCATGGTGGTGCACGCCTTTAATCCCAGCACTTGGGAGGCAGGCCAGGCAAGGCAACACAGAGAGGCCCTGTCTCGAAAAACCAAAATAAATAAATAAATAAATAAATACTGAATACTACGGAGGGCAGCAATGAAGGAATTCTAGATGAGTCAATTTGGAAAGATTTTCAATACTTTTTTTTTTCATTCGAGACAGGGATTAAAGGCATGGGCCACCACGCCTGACTTCACTACATTTTTTTAAGGAAAAAAAGAAACCACCCACCATGTTAAAAGTAGAGAAATGAGGGTACAGGCTTGCTTTTGCTCACTCTTACGTTAGCCTTCCTGGAAGGCCCACAATGGCTGCCTGCTTGGAGAGGATGGGGCTATAGGACATGAAAGTCAGAGCTCTCTCGCTATGTATTTGTGAATACTTTTATTTTATTTTAGAGCCAGGGCCTCCTGTATTCCAGGCCAACCTCAGACTACGTAGCTGAGGATGACCTTGAGCTCCTGACCCGCAGGTTCCTGAATGCTTAGGATTACAGGCCTAAGTTAGCTATCATATTGGGTTTTGTGCAATGTTCTGGAATGAACTGCGGGCTTTGGGCATGCTAGAAAAGTGTTTTGTTAACTGAGCCACGTCTCCCTCCCCTATACACTGTTTCTGAATCACATCAAACTATCAATTACGTAAAATGGCAAGTAACTGTATTTATTCTAAGGACATTTATTTATTTTGGTTTATCGAGACAGGGTCTCTCTGTGTCCTGGACTCACTTTGTAGACCAGGCTGGCCTCGAATTCATAGCCATCTGCCTACCTCTGCCTCACAAGTGCTGAGATTAAAGGCGAGCGCCACCACCACCAGGCTGTTCTAAGGAGTTTTAAAGCCATGTGTATGTGTATTTGTGTGTGGCCACAGAGACCAGCAGCAACATATCTCCTAGGACCTGGACTTACAGACACTTATGAGCAACCTATGGGGGTTTGGAACTGAACTCCGATCTTCAGCTAGAGCAAGCAGTACATGCTCTTAACTGCTGAGCCATCTCTCCAGCCTCCACTGAACCTGTTTTAAATAAAAAATGTTTAAAGAGGCTTTGGCACAGTAGAGTTCAGAAACCACGAGAATTTTCTAGCAGCATCTCTTCCTAGTATTAACTGTATTACCAAGCCTGAGGCCCAACCAAGCTCCTCCCACGCCATCCCTGTGTCGATTTTGTTTTGGATTTTGCAGCGACATCATTGGCTTCTGGGGGGGGCGGGAAATGATCACCATTTATCTTTCCCACTCCAGCTGTCTGGGTAGGATTTAGGGGTTGCTTTTTCCCAGAGGTCACCAAGGCTCTCTAGTTGCACCTAGCCCCTGCACTACCCCCCCCCCCGCACCCCTTCCCACCCCCACCCCCGCCGCCCATGGCAGCGGCCCCGCGGGGGCGGGGGGTGGGCGTGGGAGATTCTCAGGCTGTGGCTAGCTGCCAGGCCCCAAGCATCGAGGAAAACTGGAGCTCAGAGAACCCAGCCAAGCCTGTCCAGCAGGTGCGCACCCCATCAAGCAGGCCTGGGATTCCAAAGCGATGCATCAGAGCTAACAGAGCTGTGTACACAGCCGTTCACTCAGTCCTGTTTAGGACCTGTCCTTCACAGCCCGCCTCACGTGCTTTGCTTATCACCTCTGTCACCAGTGGTCATCCCTCTCCCCTCTGTCCCTCCTCCTCCCGGGCTTTCGGCCTCGATCTGGTCTTTTTGCTACTGATCGCCTCCTCCAAGCAGACGGGACCCAGCGAGAAACAGATGGCACACCCCCAACTGGATAATTTAAGAAGAATTTAATAAAGGACTATTCCAGAAAATGTGGCAGGAGATATATATGGAAGCCACTTAGGCCAAGGCAGTCAGTCCCCCTTGGCAAAGGACAGGTGCAGCCCTTTGGTAGAAAAGGCCTTTGCTGGACTTGAGGCTCCTAGTTGGCTGCTGGGACTCGCAGTAAGAGGCCTTGAAAAGTTACAATGTCCCTTAGACTCTGTTTCCTTCCCAGTTCCCAAACCCAACAGAGGGCACTGGAGCACACTGATTGTGTTCAGAGCGGCCGGCCTCCCAGGCACAGGACACAGTGGAGAACTGTGGAGCGCAGAGCCAGAGGAAAGAAATAGATCCAACACCCTTCCCACCTCGCAAAAGCTTCATGGCCTGAAGTTTTCAGACACCAAGATGCAGGCTTGGGGAAGGGGATGGCAAACCTTGCATGGCGGTGCATACCTGGATCAGACAGACAGAAGTTCAAGATCATCCATCCTCTCCGATACAGAGTTTCAGAGGCCTGGGCTAAAACAAACAAACAAACAAACAAACCAACTGAGACCTTGTCTCAATAAACAAAACAAGAGGATTGAACAGATGGCTCCAGCGTTAAAAGCACATACTGCTTTTCCAGAGCACCCGAGTTCAATTTCCAACACCCATGCCTATAGCTGCAACTCCAAGGTCATCTGAGGACTGAGAGGTGGGGGGAGGGTCCCCGCGGGTCAAGTGCACTCACTCCCACAAGAACATACAAGCAGACACATAATTTGTTTTTTTTTAAATCATCCTAACAACAAAACAATTGCTGGGTGGTGGTGGTACACACACCTTTAATCCCAGCACTCGGGAGGCAGAGGCAGGCAGATTTCTGTGAGTTCGAGGCCAGCCTGCTCTACAAAGTGAGTCCAGGATAGCCAAAGCTACATAGAGAAACTTGGTCTCGAAAAACCAGACAGACAGTTATGAGCTGCCATGTGGGTGCTGGGAATTGAACTTGGGTCCTCTTGAAGAACAACCAGTGTTCTTTTTTTTGGGGGGGAGGGGGTTTTGAGTTCAGGACAGCCAAGGATACACAGAGGAAACCCTGTCTCAAAAAACCAAAAAACAAACAAACAAAACCGGCTAGCAGTAGTCAGTGGTCTACTAAAGGCAGAGTTTTGTATTATATACACTGTGACAATAGAGAGAGAAATCGGGATGACCATGGTACAGCCAGCCAAATCTTGAAGACCGTGGTAATAGAAACATGTGATAGTGAAGCCGGGCGTGGTGGCGCACACCTTTAATCCCAGCACTCAGGAGGCAGAGGCAGGTGGATCAATGTGAGTTCAAGGTCAGCCTGGCCTACAAAGAGAACGCAGGAGAGCTAAGACTACACACACAGAGAAAAACCTTGTCTCGAAAAACCAAAACAACAACAAAACAAAAAACCTTAACCACTGAGCCATCTCTCCAGCCCGCCTTACTCTTTGTTTGAGGTACAGTCTCTCTCAGATTGCTGCTACCCTGCACCCTCTAGACTAGCTGGTCCACAAATTTCTAGTAGCCAGGACAGTGATTTTCCTGTCTCTATTCCTACCTTCCTATCAGGGTGTCTTTACTTGGTTTCCAGGGATTTGAACTTAGACTGTCAGGCTTATATGACAGGCAAACGCTTGTACTCTCTGATTTGTGATTAGAAATTTTTTTAGATATTTGTGTCTTCAAGAAAGGCTCTTGGGTGCCGGGCATGGTGGCGCACGCCTTTAATCCCAGCACTGGGGAGGCAGAGGCAGGTAGATCGCTGTGAGTTCGAGGCCAGCCTGGTCTACAAAGCGAGTCCAGGACAGCTAAGAATACACAAAGAAACCCTGTCTC
>OU015760.1:13617121-13640509 GCA_907169655.1 Acomys percivali | reverse complement strand
TTTTTTTCTTTTTTTTGGTTTTTCAAGACAGGGTCTCTCTGTGTAGCCCTGGCTGTCCTGGACTTGCTTTGTAGACCAGGCTGGCCTCAAACTCACAGCGATCTGCCTGCCTCTGCCTCCCGAGTACTGGGGTTAAAGGCGTGTGCCACCACCACCCAGCTAGGGAAGCTTTTTTTGTTTTTCGAGACATGGTTTCTCTGTGTCTCCTTAGCTGTTCCGGTCTTGCTTTGTAGACCAGGCTGGCCTCAAACTCACAGCAATCCACCTACCTCTGCCTCCGGAGTAGTGGGATTAAAGGCGTATGCCACCATGCCCGACTCATTTGGGAAGTTTATAAGGACACAGAGAGTATGGGTACTAGAAAAAAAGACACCAGAACTCTTCCGTGGGAAATTTCATTTGAACTCTTAAGGTCCGTAACATAATATATGAAATCTCCCCTTTAACAAACACTCAAGAGTTCTCAGAACCTTCTTAAATGAACTATGCTTGGTCTGAGCTAAACTGGAGGGCTCTGGACAGTGCCATGAGGTGGGATAGGGACTACTGACAACCTCCTACAGCTCCGGGGCTCACTGACCTGGGTTGCTCCCCAAGAACCCTGAGCAAATAAAGATTCTCAACTTCAGAGTTACCAGAGAATGGTCTGATGTCTGGGGTCCCAGCACCACTTTGTTGTTGTTGTTGTTGTTGTTGTTGTTGTTGTTGTTGTTGTTGTTGTTGTTCTTCTTCTTCTTCTTCTTCTTCTTCTTCTTCTTCTTCTTCTTCTTCTTCTTCTTCTTCTTCTTCTTCTTCTTCTTCTAAGATTTATTTATTTGCCAGGCGTGGTGGCGCACGCCTGTAATCCCAGCACTCAGGAGGCAGAGGCAGGCGGATCACTCACTGTGAGTTTGAGGCCAGCCTGGTCTACAAAGTGAGTCTGGGACAGCCAAGGCTACACAGAGAAACCCAGTCTCAAAAAAAAAAAAAGATTTGTTTATTATGTATACAGTGTCTGCCTGCATGTACATCTGCACTTCAGAAGAGGGCACCAGATCTTATTATAGATGGTTGTGAGCCACCATGTGGTTGCTGGGAATTGAACTCAGGACATTTGGAAGAACAGCCAGTGCTCTTAACCTCTGAGTTATCTCTCCAGCCCCCACTTTGTACTTCTGAGTTGATGTTTGGTTAGCTACAAGTGCATGTAGACCATGCAACAGAGGCAGGTGGATCTATGTGAGTCCAGGGCCAGCCTAGTCTACCAAACGAGTTCCAGGCCAAAAAAAAAGAAGTGCAAGAAAGCCAGGTGGTGGTGGCGCACGCCTTTAATCCTGGCACTCGTGAGGCAGAGGCAGGTGGATTGCTGTGAGTTTAAAACCAGCCTGGTCTACAGAGTAAGTCCAGGACATCCAGACCCTGTCTTAAAACAAGAAGAAGATACCTGGGCAGGGCAGCTTTTTTCTGGAATTCCAGCACTCAGTAGACTGAGGTAGGAGGCTCCTGACACCGAAGCTAGTCTGTGCTATATAGTGAGATGTTATCTCAAGCAAACAAATGAATGCAAACAATAAAATATCATTTAAAAATTGAGAGACGAAGCTGGGCGTGGTGGCACACGCCTGTAATCCTAGCACTTGGGAGGCAGAGGCAGGTGGATTGCTGTGAGTTCGAGGCCAGCCTGGTCTACAAAGCGGGTCCAGGACAGCCAAGGCTACACAGAGAAACCTTGTCTCGAAAAACCAAAAAATAAAAAATAAATTGAGAGACGACATCAACAACCTTTTAATTTTTCCAATTAAATATACAAGTAATTCATATTTCTTCTTAGACATACTAAAACAAACATCAAAATTAATTTAAAATACTACTGCAATCCTATCATCCAGAGATGGAGAAAGAAGCCAGGCAGTGGTGGCGCACACCTTTACTACCAGTGTTTGGGAGGCAGAGGCAGAGGCAGGTGGATCGCTGTGAGTTCGAGGACAGCCTGGTCTACAAAGTGAGTTCCAGGACAGCCAGGGCTATACAGAAAACCCTGTCTCAAATCCCCCCCCCCAAGAAAACCAGAGATGTAGAAATAACCACACACATTGCTGTATACTTTTTATTTATATTTATATGTAGTTATTTACTTATTTTGTTCTTTGGGGACAGGGTTTCTCTGTGTAGCCTTGTCTGTCCTGTACGTGCTTTGTAGACCAGGCTGGCCTTCAACTTACAGCCCCCTAGCTAAGTTTATATTTTTAATTTATTTTTAATTATTCTTATGTTTGTGGGTATGAGTACATGACAGATGCCCTCAGAGGCATTAGGCCCCCCATAGAGCTGGAGTTACCTGGAGTGTGAACCCCCTGATGTGGGCGCTGGGAAGTGACCTTGGTTCCTCTGCAGGAGCTGTGTACATTCTTAACTGCTGAGCCATCTCTCCAACTCCCTAATTTTATTTTTAAAATCTTAACATTTAGCCAGATGGTGGTGGCACATGCCTTTAATTCCAGGACTTGGGAGGCAGAGGCAGGTGGAGCCCTGTGAGTTCAAGGCCAACCTGGTCTACATAGTGAGTCCAGGACAGCCAGGGCTACACAGAGAAAAACAAAACAATACAAAATCTTTACATTTATTTATTTACTTATTTGTGTGTGGGGGCATACATACCATGACATGCCTTGGCTGTCCTAGACTCCCTGTGTAGACCAGGCTGGCCTGGAACTCACAGTGATCCACCTGCCTCTGCCTCCTGAGTGCTGGGATTAAAGGCCTGTGCCACCACGCCTGGCCCTGGAAGTTATTTCTTGAAGAAAAATTCGTAGAAGTGGGATTTTAAGACCAAAAGGGTTTTGGTGTGTGTGTGTGTGTGTGTGTGTGTGTGTGTATGTGTGTGTGTGTGTGTGTGTTGTTGTTGTTGTTGATTAGAGACAGGGTCCTACTATGTAACTGTTTTAGTCAACCGTCTATTGCTGTGAAGAGGCACCATGACCAGGACAACTCTTATAGAAAAAAACATTTAATTGGGCTGGATTTCCATTCAGAGGTTTAGTCCATTATCATCGTGGTGAGAGACATGGCAGCACACAGGCAGACATGGTGCTGGAGAAGGAGCTGAGAGTTCTACATTTTGATCCACAGTAGGAGGAAAAAAAGACTCTGGACTTAGAATGGGCTTCCCCCACCCCCTGCCTCCATGACAGGGTTCCTTGTGTAGCCCAGCTGTCCTGGAACTTGCTGACCTCAAATTCACAGCGATCTGCCTACTTCTGCCTCCAGAATGCTGGGATTAAAGGCCTGGGCCACCACTGCCCAGCTGAAATGAGATAGTTGACATCCCAAAACCCACTCTCAGTGACGCACTTCCTCCAACAAAGCCACACTTCCTAATCCTTTCAAATAGTGCCTCTCTCTGGCACTAAGTATCTGGGACCAAGTACCCAAATCTAAGAGCCTTTGGGGGCCACTCTCATTTAAACCACTACAGTAACTTCGTTTTTGTTTGTTTGGTTTGGTTTTTCCAGACAGGGTTTCTCTGTATATCCTTGGCTGTCCTGGGCTTACTTTGTAGACCAGGCTGGCCTCGAACTCACAGTGATCCACCTGCTTCTGCCTTAGTGCTGGGATTAAAGATGTGTGCTACCATGCCCAGCTTTTGTTGTTGTTGTTGTTTTTGTTTTTTCTTTTTCTTTTTTTACAGATTTATTTATTATGTATATAGTATTCTACCTGCATGTACACTTGCACACCAGAAGAGGGCACCAGAGCTCATAGATGGTTGTAAGCCACGATGTGGTTGCTGGGAATTGAACTCAGGACCTCTGAGCCAGCTCTCCAGCCCCTACAGTAACTTTGGTTGGCCTGGAATTTACTTTATCTATTTATTATACAATGTTTGCCTGCATGTGTGCCTACCCACCAGGAGAGGGCACCATATCTCATTATAGATGGTTGTGAGCTACCATGTGGTTTCTGGGAATTGAACTCAGGACCTCTGGAAGAGCTGCCAGTGCTCTTAACCTCTGAGCCATCTCTCCATGCCCTGGAATTTACTATATAGACCAAAGTAACCTCAAATTCATAGAGATCCATCTTCCTCTACCTTCCAAGTGCTAGGATTGAAGGTGTGCGCCACAACACCCAACCCCATGTATACTTTCTAATCATATGGAGAATTATGAACCCATTGTCTGCTAAAGGCATTGCAGTTGGCTTTCTAAAGTGGTTTGCTGTTTGTTTAGTGATTTTTTTCCCCTCCTCATAGAAAGTACCTTCATGAGCAGGGTGAAGTGGCACAGGCCTGTAATCCCAGGCAATGGCAGGCAGATCTCTGTGAGTTCGAGGCCAGCCTGGTCTACAAAGTGAGTCTAGGACAGTCAAGGCTACACAGAGAAACCCTGTCTCAAAAAATCAAAAACAAACAAACAAACAAAACAAGCCTGGCATAGTGGTACACACCGTTAATCCCAGCACTCAGGAGGCAGAGGCAGGCAGATCTCTGTGAGTTTGAGGCCAGCCTGGTCTACAAAGAGAGTCTAGGACAGCCAAAGCTATACAGAGAAACCCTGTCTTGAAAAACCAAAAAGCCAATCAATCAAACAAACAAAAAGCCCCATAGTGGGTGATAAAACCCTCAAAGAAATTCAGCCCTGTAAGACACCCGTTATTAATTTCTATGCCTTTCAGGTAATCTAAAATGAATATTTAAATTTATGTTTTTCAAGACAAGATTTCTGTGTGTAACAGCCCTGGTTGTCTTAGACTCCCTTTGTAGACCAGGCTGACCTCGAACTCACAGCGATTCACCTGCCTCTGCCTCCCGAGTGCTAGGATTACAGGGGTGTACCACCACACTCAGCAAATACGTAATTGATTAACGGTAGAAGTATCCCGAGGATGGGAGGTCCAGCTCCTCTGGTAGATTCCTTGCTTAGGTTCCATTCTCAGCACCACAGAAAACTAAGCATGATGATGCACACCTGTCATCCCAGCATCTGAGAGGTGGAGGCACACTTGTCAGGAACTCAGCCTGGTCTACAGACTGAGTCCAGAACATCCAGGGCTACACAGAGAAACTAAAGGGGGGAAAAAAAGGGAAACCATCCTTTGGTAAACTGTACAATTTGGGAAAGAAAATAAGGAACAGACCACCAAAGAGTGCATTTCATATCTGGGCTTACAGCAAGAGGTTTTTAGACAGCAAAAGATCTGATAAGACCCACATTTCAGAGAATATTGGATATAAGAGGAGAAAGTCAATTTTGGAATCAAGGCATTATCTGTGATGGTATCAATTGTTTCTGCTACAATAATACCATCTCCATCACAAAGCCATAGCAAGAAACAATAGCTTTTTTGTTCAACTGGAGTTGGCCAGCTAACCCTTCCCTAACTTGATGAAGGCCTCCTTACCTGTTGGTTGGTGTAGACTGGCACTGATTGTTCTGGACAGTCTTTTGAAGGGTGTTATAAAGCCACCAGGCTTGGAGGAGGGTCTCCATGCAGAGGGAAGGGCAGTGTGTTTGCCACCTTTAGTTTCCAGTTCCTCAAAGTCTACACCTTCCTCCTGAATTGCCTCCCACCATGCAGATAAGCAGCCATCTGTGCCCATCTCTGGCGCCCTCTCAGATTTGGGGACAAAGGAGAACTCAGGCAAACACACTCACACTCATACTGCTTGCTCTGCCATGAGCAATAAAGCTCTTTGCCTTTGACCCAAGTCAGTTGTCTTCTGCCAGCCACTGGGAAACTGGGTCAAGTGAATGGCTTAGCTTGCACGGAGGGTAAAATTTCAGTCCCTTAGCAGTTCTTCACACCGTCAGATCCATGAGCACCGTTCACAGCTGTGTTCCCAGTGCTGGCCACAGGGTTTGGTATATAAATGGCATTTCGGAAATTGTTACCAAGTAAATAAAGTAATCGTTATTAATAGGCTTGGAAATATTTTTTTATGTGGCATGACTGGCCATCACGATCTTGTCACTGTTCCTCTTAACTTTCTCCTACTTCCCTAGAATGTGTTAATGTGACAATATTTGGACACTTGGGTATGTTTCTTTGGAGGCTTTCTTTCTTTCTTTCTTTTTGAAGAGATTTATTTATTTATACAGTTTTCTGCCTCCATGTAACATGTACAGGCCAGAAGAGGCCACCAGATCTCATTATAGATGTCTGTGAGCCACCATGTGGTTGCTGGGAATTGAACTCAGGACCTCTGGAAGAGCAGCCAGTGTTCTTTTGTTTTGTTTTTTGTTTTTATTTTTTCAAGACAAGGTTTCTCTGTGTAGCCTTGGCCATCCTGGACTCACTCTGTAGACCAGCCTGGCCTCGAACTCACATCAATCTGCCTGCCTCTGCCTCCCAAGTGCTGGGATTAAAGGCGTGGGCCACCACACCCAGCTTTTCTTCTTCTTCTTCTTCTTCTTTTTGGAGACAGTGTTTCTCTGTGAAGCCTTGGCTGTCCTGGACTCACTTTGTTGACCAGGGTGGCCTCGAACTCACAGTGATCCATGTACTTCTGCTTCCTGAGTACTGTGATTAAAGGCGTGCGCCACCACACCAGGCCAGTTTTTACTTCTTTATGATCATTTTTTTCCTGTAGATTTTAGGCAAGGAACTTACATTGCTTTCATATCTGCTTTTAAATTAGATTCTATTTGTCCAATTGAGCATGTAAACCCAGAGGGAAAATGGCTAGAGATTGGGGCAGTGTGTTGTGTCCCTCTCCTGCAGCTGAATGCTCAGCTGCTAGAGTCTGAGCTAAAGGTAAAAAGGAAAGATCTCCATTCACATATTTTCTAATTTCTAATTTTAATAATTTTAAAAGTGTTAAAGCATTTGAGACTTAAATATCTGCATGCACTCAAGATCCACAGATGAATTTTAAGAAAGCATGTAGATAGGATATGCTTATTCAGTGCAGATGGAAAGTTGACTGCATTCATCAAGAGCCTCAGCCCTGGAGAGCCTGTCTTCCTGCTGACTCCGAGACAAGCTCAGTGAGTCATGGCTTTGACACTGCAGACAAAGGCGGGGGTGTTTCTCTTCTCACTTTGGCTCTTGTTTGCTTATGCTGATAGGAAAGCAGGGGTGAGAATGGAATTCTAACTCCACTCAAAAGGCTCCACATGAACCGGGTGTGGTGACGCACACCTGTAATCCCAGCACTTGGGAGGTAGAGGCAGGTTGATGACTGTGAGTTTGAGGCCAGCCTGGTCTACAAAGCAAGTCCAGGACAGCTAAGGCTACACAGAGAAACCCTGTCACAAAAAGAAAAGAACCCCTTCCCACCCCAAAATCAAATCAAATAAAAAAGGCTCCAGATGAGGGTTCACTTAAATATTTATAAAAGTTATTGTTGTTTTCGTTTTGTTTTGTTTTTGCCAGATGGCATATTTTTTCCCAGCACTTGGGAGGCAGAGGCAGGCACATCTCTGTGTGTTTGAAGGCAGCCTGGGTTACATATGAAGTTTCAGGGTAACCAGGACTATACAGTGAGATCTTGTCACAAATACACACACACACACACACACACACACACACACACACGCACAGAGAGAGAGACAGACAGACAGACAGACAGACAAACAGCCAGACAAGTAAAACGCATGAAATATGCTTCTATTTTAAAATTCATGGTGATATTTAAATATTGACCACCATGAACGATATCAAGAGACCAATTCATCACTTTAAAAATGAATAAAAGAGGCCAGGCAGTGGTGGCACAGGCCTTTAATCCCAGCACTTGGGAGGCAGAGGCAGGTGGATCACTGTGAGTTTGAGGCCAGCCTGGTCTACAAAGTGAGTCCAGGAGAGCAAGGGCTAACATAGAGAGACCCTGTCTCGAAAAAACAAAACAAAAAACAAAAACAAAAACAAAAAAAGAAAGAAAAAGAAAGAAAGAAAAATGCTAGGTGGTAGTGGTGCATGCCTTTAATCCCAGGATTCAGGGAGGCAGAGGCAGGTGGATCACTGTGAGTTCAAGGCCAGCCTGGTCTACAAAGTGAGTTCAGGACAGCCAAGGCTACACAGAGAAACCTTGTCTCAAAAAAAAAAAACCCACCAAAAAAGTACAATTAAAGGACAACCAAGCATCTTAGTGAGACCCTGTCTCAGGATAAAGATTTAAAAGGGCCTGGACTGTAATTAGGTGGAAAGGCAGCTGTCCTGAGATTCCCGCCCAGCCTAAGGGACAGGAAAGAGTAGCAAAGAAGAGGAGAAGATGGAGCCCCACATGCCTTTGTTAGATGGAGTAGCCAGCGCTGAAAGGCACCTAGGAAAAAGCGAACTGAGAGCTAATCAGCAGGCTGCTGGTTGCCATGGATTTGGAGAACAGGAAGCACGGGGGACTTTTCCAGTAGTGAATCTCTTCTATTTGATATTATGCTGGAGGATATATGATACGTATTTTTCAGAACGCAGAGAGTATACCCTAATGTAGGAAGGGTTTTGTTTTTGTTTTTTTTCTTTTTTAAATCATAGGTCAGGGGAGGGGAAGATGGAGCGCAGAATATGACCAAAAAAAAAAAAAAAAAAAATCTTATGGCACTACAATTGTGTAAAATAATATCTCTGGGGGAGGTAGAAAGGAAAAATGTTGACCCAAGTAACCTTGAAAGCAAGTGTGAGAATAAAGATGAACAGAACCAGACTCTAGCCTCTAGCTGGCTGATGGCTGACTTGTTTCCCAGGAGGTCACATTAACAGGCCTGACGCTGTGATATGCTATATACTGGACGCCAACTATTAAATGGATCACGGCTTCTTTGTGTTGGAGTGGCAAGTTACAAATAAGCAATGGGAAAAGACTAGAATGATCTGAATAATGCTGGAGAGGGCTGAGACATCCCCCGGGCCTTCTCATGGTCAGGTATTTACAGATGCTTAGCTAGACACTGGTGACACAAGCATTTCCCTGTGTTCTGTCACTTCAGAGTGCAGAGAAGCAATGAGAGGCAGCTACAAGCACACCTAGGGCCGAGATCTTTGTTTTTTAATTTAAAAAAAAAAAGAACCTTAAGCTCCCTAAAGTCTAGAAGCAGATTCTAATTCTCCAACAGGGACTATACAAATAAGGCCAGGGCATCTCGTAGTCCAGAAGGACACAAAATCTGTATTCAAAATACTGTCCCTGGGGCTGGAGAGATGACTCAGTGGTTAAGAGCACCTCCTGCTCTTCCAAAGGTCCTGAGTTCAATTCCCAGCAACTGCATGGTGGCTCACTACCATCTATAATGAGATCTGATGCCCTCTTCTGCAGCTAGAGCACTCATATACAATAAATAAATAAAATTTAAAAAATACTGTCCCTCAGACAAGGCTGCCCACTTTCCCCATACCTCTTCAATATAGTTCTTGAAGTTCTAGCCAGAGCAATAAGACATCAAAAGGAGATCAAGGGGATCCAAATGGGAAAGGAAGAAGTCAAACTGTCCCTATTTGCAGATGATACGATAGTGTATATAAGTGACCCCCAAAATTCCACCAGAGAACTCCTACAGCTGATAAACACCTTCAGCAAATTGGCAGGATACAAAATTAACTCAAAAAAGTCAGTAGCTTTCCTATATACAAATGACAAACAGGCAGAGGAAGAAATTAGGAAAACTTCTCCCTTCACGATAGCCACAAACAATATAAAATATCTAGGAGTAACTCTAACCAAGCAAATGAAGGGCTTATTTGAAAAAAAACTTTAAACCTCTGAAGAAAGAGATTGAAGATGACATCAGAAGATGGAGAGATTTACCTTGTTCGTGGATCGGGAGAATTAACATAGTAAAAATGGCCATCTTACCAAAAGCAATTTACATATTCAATGCAATCCCTATCAAAATACCTACAAAATACTTTGAAGATATTGAAAGATCAATTCTCAAATTCATATAGAGAAATAAAAAGCCTAGAATAACAAAAACAATCCTACACAATAAAAGATCCTCTGGAGGAATCTCCATACCTGATCTCAAGCTGTACTACAGAGCAACAGTAATTAAAACAGCATGGTACTGGCACAGCAATAGGCTGGTGGATCAATGGAATCGAATTGAAGACCCAGAGATGAATTCACACACATTTGCTCACTTGATTTTTGACAAAGAAGCCAAATCTATTCAATGGAAAAACGATAGCATCTTCAACAAATGGTGCTGGTCTAAATGGATGTCTACATGTAGAAAAATGCAATTAGACCCCTACTTGTCACCATGCACAAAACTCAAGTCCAAGTGGATTAAAGACCTCAACTTAAAACCAGAGACATTAATTCAGTTAGAGGGAAAAGTGGGGAAGAGCCTGAAACATATTGGCACAGGAGACAACTTCCTGAACAGAACACCAACTGCCCAGGCCTTAATGCCAACAATTAATAAATGGGACCTCATGAGGCTGAGAAGCTTCTGTAAGGCTAGAGACACTGTCAAGAGAACAAAGCGACAGCCTACAGACTGGGAAAAGATCTTCACCAACCCTTCATCTGACAAAGGTCTAATATCCAAAATATATAAAAAACTCAAGAAATTAAACACCACAAAACCAAACAACCTAATTGTGAAATGGGGCTCAGAACTAAATAGAGAATTCTCAACAGAAGAATATCAAATGGCTGAGAAACACTTAAAGAAATGCTCGTCCTCGTTAGTCATCAGAGAAATGCTAATCAAAACAACACTGAGATTCCATCTTACACCCATCAGAATGGCTAAGATCAAAAACTCAAGTGACACAACATGTTGGTGAGGATGTGGAGAGAGAAGAACACTCCTTCATTGCTGGTGGGAATGCAAACTAGTACAACCACTTTGGAAATCTATCTGGAGCTTTCTCAGAAAATGGGAATAGGGCTTCCTCAAGACCCAGCTATTCCACTCCTTGGAATATACCCAGAAAATGCCCTACCACACAACAGGGACATATGCTCAACCATGTTCATAGCAGCCTTATTCATAATAGCCAGAACATGGAAACAGCCTAAGTGTCCCTCAGTAGAAGAATGGATAAAGAAACTGTGGTACATATACACTATGGAATACTATTCAGCTATTAAAAACAAGGAATTCCTGAAATTTGTGGACAAATGGATTGAACTAGAAATTATCATAATGAGTGAGTTCACCCAGAAGCAAAAAGAGACAAACGGTATATACTCACTGATATCGAGACAGTAGTCCAAGGGATACGTCCCATGAAAAACTTTACTTACCAGGAAAGTGGGTCAGAGGAGAGGACATCCTATTGAGACTTTAGGCGAGAGTAGCATGGGAGAATGGGGAAATAGAAGGATCCACAGGGTCCTGGAAACCTACAAGAAGACCTTTATGACAGGCAGATCTGGGTCCTGGGGTCCTCCTCAAACTAATGCACCAGCCAAGGAGAATATAGGCGGTAAACTTCGAACCCCTACCCAGACCTAGCCGACGAACATGATATTGTCCACCATTGAATGGAGAGTGAGATCTGACTCTCACACGAACTCTAGTGCCCCTTTTCTGACCACATCCCCTGGATGGGGAGGCCTGACGGCACTCAGAGGAAGGATAGCAAGTTACCAAGAAGAGATTCGATATTCTAAGAGCATATATAGGGGGAGGAGGTCTCCCTCAATCACAGACATAGGGGAGGGGAGAAGGGAGGAAGTGGGAGGGAGGGAGAAATAGGATACAAGGGAAGGGCTAACAATTGAGATGTAATATGAATAAATTAATTAAAATATGGAAAAAATAGAAATCAAATAAATAAAAACAAACAAACAAACAAATACTGTCCCGGGCCGGGCGTGGTGGCGCACGCCTTTAATCCCAGCACTCAGGAGGCAGAGGCAGGCGAATCGCTGTGAGTTCGAGGCCAGCCTGGACTACAAAGCGAGTCCAGGACAGTCAAGGCTACACAGAGAGACCCTGTCTCGAAAAACCAAAACAAAAAATAAAAAACAAAAAAATACTGTCCCTTTAGCCAACTAGAGAGATGGCTCAGTAGTTGAGAACACTTGCTGCTCTTGCAGAGGATCCAAATTCAGTTCCAGCACCCATGTTGGGAGGTTCACAGCAGTCTCTAACTCCAGCTCCAGAGACATAGGCCACTTACTGGGCATCCATACTCACATGTGCGCACGCACACACACACACACACACACACACACACACACACACACACACACACAAATATAAGTAAATAAAGATCCAGATGCCGGGCAGTGGTGGTGCATGCCTTTAATCCCAGCACTCAGGAGGCAGAGGCAGGCGAATCGCTTTGAGTTCGAGGCCAGCCTGGTCTACAAAGCAAGCCCAGGACAGCCAGGGCTACACAGAGAAACCCTGTCTGGAAAGCAAAAACAAAAAAGGGGGAGGGGGGAGATCCGGGCATGGTGGCCCATGCCTTTAATCCCAGCATTCCGGGAGGCCGAGGCAAGCAGATGTATCTCTGTGAGTTTGAGGTGAGGCCAGCCTGGTCTACAAAGTGAGTCCAGGACAACCAAGGCTAACACAGAGAAACCCTGTCTTTCCACATCAGTTAACTTAAAATAATCCCTCACAAGCATACCCAGAGACCCAACTCCAGGTAGGTAATTGTAGATTTTATCAAGTTGAGAGTTAACACTATCCATCACATACTTCAATTCAATTTGCAAAAGAATGAAGCTGAATCTTTAAAACATAAAAACATTATATCAGCTGGGCGGTGGTGGCACACACCTTTAATCCTAGCACTTGGGAGGCAGAGGCAGGTGGATCTATATGAGTTTAAGGACAGTCTGCTCTACAAAGTGAGTTCAGAATAGCCAGGGTTACACAGAGAGACCCTGTTTTGAAAGACAACAACAACAACAACAACAGAAAATTATTTCAAAATATATTTAAAAATAAAAAGAAGCCAGGGCCTGGAGAGATGGTTCAGATGTTAAGAGCACTGTCTGCTCTTCCAAAGTTCCTGAGTTCAATTCCCAGCAACCACATGGCAGCTCACAGCCATCTATAATGAGATCTGGTGCCCTCTTCTGGCATGCAGACAGAACACTGTATACATAATAAATAAATAAATTAAAAAAAAAAAAAAAGAAGCCAGGCAGTGGTGGCTCATGCCTTTAATCCCAGCACCCAGGAGGCAGAGGCAGGTAGCTCTCTGTGAGTTCGAGGCCAGCCTGGTCTACAAAGCAAGCCCAGGACAGCCAAGGCTACACAAAGAAACACTGTGCTGAAAAACGAAAAAAATAACTAAATAAAGATATGCTAGACTTTTGTTTTGTTTTGTTTTATCTACAAAATTTTCATATAAAACCCAAATTTGTGGGATACATTGAAAGCAGTGTTAAGAGGAAAATTCATAGCACTAAGTGCCTTTAAAAAGAAATTGGAAACATCGCACATAAGCAACTTAACAAAACAGCTGGAAGCCCTAGAAAAAAAAGAAGCAGAAACACCCAAAAGGAGTAGACGTCTGGAAATAATCAAACTCAGGGCTGAAATTAACAAATTAGAAACTAAGAAAACAGTCCAAAGAATCAACAAAACCAAGAGCTGGTTCTTTGAGAAAATCAACAGGATGGACAGACCGTTAGCCAAACTAACTAATAGGCAGAGAGACAGTATTGAAATCAACAAAATCAGATATGAAAATGGAGACATAACAACAGACACTGAAGAAATACAAAGAATCATAAGATCCTATTTTGAAGGCATATATGCCACAAAATTTGAAAATCTAAAGGAAATGGACGATTTTCTTGATCAATTTCACTTGCCAAAGTTGAGTGAAGAACAGATAAACAAGCTAAATAGTCCCATTTCCCCTACAGAAATAGAAGCAATCATTGATAGTCTACCAAAAAAAAAAAAAAAGCCCAGGGCCAGATGGTTTCAGTGCAGAATTCTACCAGACCTTCAAAGGCGAGCTAATACCGATACTCTTCAAGCTACTCCAAAACATAGAATTGGATGGAACATTACCAAATTCATTCTATGAGGCCATAGTCACGTTGATACCTAAACCTCACAAACACTCAACAAAGAAAGAGAATTTCAGACCAATTTCTCTTATGAACATCGATGCAAAAATACTAAATAAAATTCTTGCAAAACGAATATAAGAACACATAAAGGATATCATTCATCATGACCAAGTAGGCTTCATTCCAGGCATGCAGGGATGGTTTAATATACGGAAATCCATCAATGTAATCTACCATATAAACAAACTGAAAATAAAAAACCACATGATCATCTCTTTAGATGCAGAGAAAGCATTTGATAAAATCCAACACCCATTCATGTTTAAAGTTTTAGAGAGATCGGGGATACAAGGCACTTTCCTCAACATAATAAAGGCTATATACAGCAAGCCAATAGCCAAAATCAAAGTAAATGATGAGATACTCAAGGAAATTCCTCTAAAATCGGGAACAAGGCAAGGCTGCCCACTCTCTCCATATCTCTTCAATATAGTACTCGAAGTTCTAGCCAGAGCAATAAGACATCAAAAGGAGATCAAGGGTATCCAAATGGAAAGGAGGAAGTCAAACTATCCCTATTCGCAGATGATATAATAGTGTACATAAGTGACCCTCAAAATTCCACCAGAGAACTCCTACAGCTGATAAACACTTTCAGCAATTTGGCTGGATACAAAATTAACTCAAAAAAGTCTGTAGCCTTCCTATACACAAATGACAAGCTTGCAGAGGAAGAAATTAGGAAAGCCATACCCTTCACATTAGCCACAAGCAATATAAAATATTTAGGAGTTACTCTAACTAAGCAAGTGAAGGACTTGTTTGAAAAAAACTTCAAAACTCTGAAGAAGGAGATTGAAGATGACATGAGAAGATGGAAGGATCTTCCTTGCTCATGGATCAGGAGAATTAACATAGTAAAAATGGCCATCCTACCAAAAGCAATCTACAGATTCAATGCAATCTCTATCAAAATACCCACACAATTTTTTAAAGACATTGAAAGTTCAATTCTGAACTTCATATGGAAAAACAAAAAACCCAGAATAGCAAAAACGATCTTGTACAATAAAAGGTGCTGTGGAGGAATCTCCATACCTGATTTCAAATTGTACTATAAAGCAATTGTAATTAAAACAGCATGGTACTGGCACAGCAACAGGCTGGTTGATCAGTGGAATCGAATTGAAGACCCAGATATGAATCCACACACATATGGTCACTTGATTTTTGACAAAGAAGCCAAATCCATTCAATGGAAAAAGGATAGCATCTTCAACAAATGGTGCTGGTCTAACTGGAGGTTTATGTATAAAAAAAATGCAACTGGACCCATATTTGTCACCTTGCACAAAACTCAAATCCAAGTGGATTAAAGACCTCAACATAAAACCAGAGACACTAAGTCACTTAGAAGAAAAAGTGGGGAAGAGCCTGGAACATATTGGCACAGGAGACAACTTCCTGAGCAGAACACCAACAGCCCAGGCCTTGATGTCAACAATTAATAAATGGGACCTCATGAGGCTGAGAAGCTTCTGTAAGGCTGGAGAACAAAGTAAGTCAAGAGAATAAAGCGACAGCCTACAGACTGGGAAAAGATCTTCACCAACCCTTCATCTGACAAAGGTCTAATATCCAAAATATATAAAGAACTCAAGAAATTAAACACTACCAAACCAAATAACCCAATTGAGAAATGGGGCTTGGAACTAAACAGAGAATTCTCAACAGAAGAATATCAAATGGCTGAGAAACACTTAAAGAAATGCTCAACCTCCTTAGTCATCAGGGAAATGCAAATCAAAACAACTCTGAGATTCCATCTTACACCCATCAGAATGGCTAAGATCAAAAACTCAAGTGACACCACATGCTGGAGAGGATGTGGGGAGAGAGGAACACTCCTTCATTGCTGATGGGAATGCAAACTAGTACAGCCACTTTGGAAATCTATCTGGTGCTATCTCAGAAAATGGGAATAGGGCTTCCTCAAGACCCAGCTCTTCCACTCCTTGGAATATACCCAGAAGATGCACCAGCACACAACAAGAAAATTTGCTCAACCATGTTCATAGCAGCCTTATTCATAATAGTCAGATCATGGAAACAGCCTAAATGTCCCTCAGTAGAAGAATGGATAAAGAAACTGTGGTACATATACACTATGGAATACTATTCAGCTATTAAAAACAAGGAATTCCCGAAATTTGTGGATAAATGGATTGAGCTAGAAATGATCATAATGAGTGAGTTAACCCAGAAGCAGAAAGACTCAAATGGTATATACTCACTTATATCTGCATACTAGCCCAAGGGGCATATCCCATGAAAGCCTTCACTTACCAGGAAACTGGGACCGAGGGGAGGACATCCTATTGGGACTCTAGATGAGAGAACCATGTGAGAATAGCAAAGTAGAAGGATCCAGTGGGTCCTAGAAACCTACAAGTAGAACATTATGATAGGCAGATTTGGGCCAAGGGGTCCTGCTCAAACTAAGGCAACAGCCAAGGACAATACAGGCGGTAAACTTTAAACCCCTACCGAGATCTAGCCAATGGTCAGAACAGTCTCCCCACTTGAGTGGAGAGTGGGATATGACTTTCTCACGTACTCTGGTGCCTCACATTTGACTATGTCCCCTGGAGGGGGAGACCTGGTGGCACTCAGAGGAATGACAGCAGGTCACCGAGAAGAGACTTGATACCCTATGAGTATATACAGGGGGAGGTAATCCCTCTCAGGAACAGTCATAGGGGAGGGGACTAAGGGGAAAATGGGAGGGAGGGAAGAATGGGAGGATACAAGGGATGGGATAACCATTGAGATGTAACAAGAATAAATTAATAAAATTAAAAAAAGAAAGAATAAGTGTTCGGGGCTGGAGAGATGATGGCTCAGTGGTTAAGAGCACTGACTGCTTTTTCAGTAGGACCTGGGTTCAATTCCCAGCAACCACATGGCAGCTCACAACGTCTGTAACTCCAAGATCTGACGCCCTCGCACAGACATACGTGCAGGCAAACCGCCAATGCACATTAAAAGAAAAAGGCATTCAGAGACTCGAAATCAAGATATTTCAAGATGTTAGGAGGGCTGTGTTCCCTCCAAACATCCTCGACGAGCCTGGTTCATTGCTTCTGATTTCCAGCTGCTCAGAGTGCTTCTTAGCTTGTGGTGGCATCAGTCCAGTCTTCGTCCCCCACTTCCCGTGGACTCTATCCCTCTCCTCTATATGCCTCTTATTAGATGTGTTATTCACTGGGTTTAGGGCCCAGATGATCTCATCTTGAGATCCTTAACTTGGGGGGCTGGAGAGATGACAGCTCAGAGGTTAAGAGCACTGACTGCTCCTCCAGAGGTCCTGAGTTCAATTCCCAACAACCACGTGATGGCTCACAGGCATCCACAATGTGTTCTGATGCCCTCTTCTGACCTGCAGATGTGCGCCCAGGCAGAACACTGTACACATAATAAATAAATAATAAAATATTAAAAAAGAAAGAGATCCTTAACTTAATGACATCTGCAAAGAATCTCGTCCCAACCAAGTCATAAGCACAGATTCCACAGGTGAAGAGATTAAGCAACCAAATGTCCAGCAATACATGGCTGGATAAGCAATGTGTGGTTCATCTATACATGAGATATTATTTGCCAGTGAAAAGTAATGGAGGGCTGGCACATACTTCAACATGGATAAACCTTACATTTTGTACTGAGGGAAAGAATCCAAAAAGAGGCTATGTACTATGTATTTCCATTTATATGAAGTGTCCACAACAGACAAATCAATAGAGCCAGAAAGTAGGTCAGTGGTTTCCCAGGCTTGTGTGGATATCAAAGGGAATGGGTGTACAATTGGTAATGATTTCTTTTTCTTTTCTTTTGGTTTTCGAGACAGGGTTTCTCTGTGAAGCCTTCGCTGTTCTGGACTCACTTTGTAGACCAGACTGTCCTTGAACTCACAGCGATTCACCTGCTTCTGCTTCTCGAGTGCTGGGATTAAAGGCTTGTGCCACCAGCCCCCACAATAATAAATAAATCTTAAAAAAAAAAAAAAAGAAGGCCAGGTGTGGTGGCACATGCCTTTAATGCCAGCACTCGGGAGGCAGAGGCAGGTGGATCTCTATGAGTTCGAGGCCAGCCTGGTCTACAAAGCAGTCCAGGAAAGCCAAGGCTACACAGAGGAACCTTGTCTCAAACAAACAAACAAAAAAGATTAATTTATTATTATGTATACAGACGCCAGAAGAGGGCATCAGATAATATAGATGGTTGTGAGCCATCATGTGGTTGCTGGGAATTGAACTCTGGAAGAGCAGCCAGTGCTCTTAACTTCTGAGCCATCTCTCCAGCCTGCTAATGTTTTCTTTTTGGCATACATAAAATGTTATAAAATTAGATTATGAAGCTGGGCGTGGTGATGAATGCCTTAAATCCCAGCACTTAGGAGGCAGAGTCAGGCAGATCTCTGTGAGTTCGAGGCCAGCCTGGTCTACAGAGTGAGTCCAGGACAGCCAAGGCTACACAGAGAAACCCTGTCTCAAAACACACACACACACACACACACACACACAAAAGCAAAACAAAATTAGATTATGATACTGTACTAAGAATCACTGAGGTTGGGCAGATCGTGGTGCACGCCTTTAATCCCAGTACTTGGGAAGCCTAGGCAGGTAGATCTCTGAGTTCGATGCCAGCCTGGTCTACAGAGCAAGTTCCAGGACAGCCAAGGCTACACAGAGAAACCCTGTCTTGAAAAAACAAAAACAAAACAAACAAACAAAAAAAACATTTAGATGCCAGTTGGGAACCAACTCATCTTCAAAAATAAGTGAATAAGGAATAAGAATGAGAAACCAGGCATCTTTTGCTTTTTCCACTCTATGACCTGCAAGGGATCCAAAGAGTTAATTAAAGAAAGTTGTTTTTTATTATGGAAACATTTTATCTGATAAAGACAGAAGAAAGAACATTAGAATCTCACAAATTTGCAAGCACAAATGAAATACGGAATCTTAGCATCCCTTTCTATTGTATGAAAGGCAGAGCCACCTGTACCTAAATCTGATACTTAGTGTTAATATTATGAAAAATGGAGTAGTCAGGCAGTACATGCCTCCTGATGTGCTGTGATCCGAAGCATTCTTGCTAATGAAATCAAACCTGAATTCGATTAAGCTTCCACATCTAATTACAAGTGCACAAAAAAGACAGACTTTGGGGGAAATGTTAAATGACACACCAGAAACGGAGAAAATCAGCCAAATAACTGCTTGTGGGAAAATTTCCAGATCAAAAGCTCTCATTTTTTCCCACAGACAAAACGCAAGGAAGTTAATCAGAAAGTGGGTAACCTTTACACAGGTTTAAGAGACATACTAACTGCATGCCGGTTAAAACAAACAAACAAACAAACATGTCTGCTTCTTAGTTTAAACAAACCAAAATGTAGCCAGGCAGTGGTGGCACACGTCTTTAATCCCAGCAGTTGGGAGGCAGAGGCAGGTGGATCTCTGTGAGTTCGAGGCCAGCCTGGTCTACAAAGTGAGTCCAGGACAGCCAAGACTACACAGAGAAACCTTGTCTCCAAAAATTAAAAACAAACAAACAAAAAAGTGAAAGCCGGGCACGGTGTCGCACTCCTTTAATCCCAGCACTTGGGAGGCAGAGGCAGACAGATAGCTGTGAGCTCAAGGCCAGCCTGGTCTACAAAGTGAGGCTAAGACAGCCATGACTACACAGAGAAATTCTGTCTCAAAACTCTTCGCCCCCGTTCTCCGCAAGAAAAAGTGAAAATGTATATGTGGCACAAGAGAAGACGCTAGACCAATGGTTCTCACCCTTCCTAACCCTGAGACCCCTTTAACACAGTCTTTTGTGTTGTGGTGACCCCCAACCATAGTATTATTTTGTTGCTACTTCAAAACTGGAATTTTGATACTCTTCCCCCCCCCCCCAGACAGGGTTTCTCTGTGTAGCCTTGACTGTCCTGGACTCACTCTGTAGACCAGGCTGGCCTCGAACTCACAGTGATCTGCCTGCCTCTGCCTCCCAAGTGCTGGGATTAAAGCCATGTGTCACCACGCCTGGCCAGAAAAGTTCTTAATGTTGGTCTGTGAAAGCTGGTCCTGCGCTTGCCTCTTGGTACTCGGCTGCCTGAGCCCAGGCCTGAGGTGGGACAGGGGCAAGAGAGTACTCAGCAGCCCCCCAGCTCCTGAGCTGGATGGTTACTGTGGCTCTGGCCTCCGTCTTCACTTAGAAAATCCTTGGCAGGAGTCAGTGATTCTCAAAAATAATTTATGAGGCCAAATTAGGTCATCTATTTTTAATTATTGTGGTTATTAATTTGACAAATTGTAATTCAATGCCACTCTCATATGCAATAATTCTTGAGAACTAGAGAGCTAGCTGGTCATGTGCTCTTTGGAGGTTTTTTTTTTTAAATCACACTGAAGGCAGGACAAGACTTCCTTGTACCCTTTAGCCAACAATGCTGACTCTTGCATTTTCTGACCTTATCTAAAACACACTCCGAGAGAGTAGCTTAAAAAAAAAAAGTACATTATTCAAAGGACAAAGGCCTCTGTTTTGGGAAGTGAACACTTTAAAACAAAACAAAACAAAAAACAAGCAAAAAAACCACCTGCAAAGTAAGCAGCACACTTGAGCAGTATCTGACAAAAGCATTTCCAGTAAGCAACTGGTTGATAAAGACAACCAAGAACGCTGTGTTTCCAATCACAAGCCTGCCTGGGCTTCGCTGTTACAGAATAAATAGGATGGCTTGCTGGTTTTCTAGTTAAGAGACAAAAAAAAAAAAAAAAAAAAATTGTGGCAGGCAGTGTTGCTCACGGATTGTCTTTGTGTAGAAATCCTTGGAATTAGATCAAAAGCCAAGCTTTAAAAACAAGCCCCATCCCCCGATCTTAGGTGTTTCTAGGTTTTGGATCCTTTTGCGGTAGATAAGCGCCCAGCTGACAGCTGAGCCGGGAGCACAGCAGACGTGGCGCACAAGCACACTGGCTCTTTCACCATGCCCTGGAAGCTGTGTCACACAAGTCTGGGTTTCTATTCATTAGGCAGCCAAACGAATTCCTGAGTGGGAGGAGGGAAGACGAGGAGTGGATGGGGGATGGGCGGGCAACATATTTCTGGCTCTTTGTGAGATTCTGAACACATTTGACGTACAGCTAAAGACCTGGGATCACGCTAGTGATGAATGAATGACCCATCGAAAGGACTTTTAGTCTTGAAATTGTTACTAGCATCTCTGGCCCCTAAGGCCGAGGTCTAGGTCGGAATTTATTTACAGCTTTGGTGTTGCCTTGCAGTGTTACAAACTGTAGGAGCGAGAAAACAAAAGCCTAAGCTAGTTGCAGTGGACAGTATCTGTGAGACATGCTAAAGGGGAAGAGGGAGGAGGAACATCATGTGCGTGTATCCTAGAGTCCCTCGATCTGATTGAGAGCCTCATTGGATTGGCCAGCCTGGGCTCCTGGGGCCAACGAGCTGGCGCAGCATGTAGAGGCATTTCCAGCCAAGGGCAAGTCTCTGAGTCCAGTTGCTGAGATCCATGGGACAAAGGGAGAAAAAGCAACTCCTGCAAGTTGTCCTCTGACCTCCACACACATACTGTGGTATGCTTGTACACTCACAAGCACACACACACACACACACACACACACACACACACACACACAAGGAAAAGAATGTAAAGAAAGCCTATAAAATCCAAGGAAAATGCACATAGAGATGTACATACACATATGTATACATATGTGTGTGTGTGTGTGTGTGTGTGTGTATAATTTCCAAGACAAGGTTTCTCTGTGTAGCCTTGGCCATCCTGGACTCACTCTGTAGACCAGGCTGGCCTCCAACTCATAGAGATCCACCTGCCTCTACCTCCTGAGTGCTGGAATTAAAGGTGTGAGCCACCAGGCCTGGCTCAGGTTTGTTTTTAGATGCGGATGAATTATGCCAGCTTCCTGGTGGATATGCAACTTTATCAGTGACCATTCCAAATTCGTTTCAACTCTTTCATGGGAGAGCCGATTCCTGATGTATTCAAGACAGTTCCTGACAAAATAGAGATATTTCCTGATTTGTTTGCATTTCCCACTTAGTTGAGATTCTTCTAAACCTATTTGTGACTCCTCCTGACTTGGGTAGAAACCAACCCTTCCAGACGTGTTAAAGACCCTTCCTGATGGAAGTCAGACTTGATCTGAGGATACTAAGATATTCCAAACATGGTTGAGGTGATTCTCAATGTATCTGAGTGTCTTCCCCATCCATTTGAGATCCTTCCAAAAATAAATCCTTCCTGACCACTTAAAGACTTGTTCTGAGTTAGGCATCTGATGTGATTTGGATGTGTCCCTCCAAAAGGCCTATGTCCCTCCAAAAGGAAGAGTTGCTTCCCAGCTGGTGGCACTATTTGGGAGGTCTTGGCAACTTAAAGAAGTGAGTCTCGGGGGCTGGAGAGATGGCTCAGAGGTTAAGAGCACTTATTGGCTGCTCTTCCAAAGGTCTTGAGTTCACTTCCCAGCAAGCACATGGTGATGGCTCACAACCATCTGTAATGAGATCTGGTGCCCTCTTCTGGCCTGTAGGTGTTCCATGGAGACAAAACATTGTATACATAAAAAGCCAGGCGGTGGTGGCTCACGCATTTAATCCCAGCACTCGGGGGGCAGAGGCAGGCGGATCGCTGTGAGTTCGAGGCCAGCCTGGTCTACAAAGTGAGTCCAGGACAGCCAGGGCTACACAGAGAGACCCTGTCTCAAAAAACAATACAAAACAAACAAACAAAAACAACAACAAAAAAGGTGAGGCTCAGTTCAAGAAAGTAGGTCATGGGAAAGGGCTGTTTTAGGGGTCTAAAACTTATCCTGGCCTCTTCTATGACCATTCTGCTCCTGTCTGCACATGCTTCTAGCACAGTGATGTTCTACTTAAACCACAGGCCCAGAATCAATGGACAGAAACCATTGAAACTGTGAGCCAAGATATGCTTCCTTCCTTCAAGCCATTCCTGTTAGACACCTGGCCACAATGATGAAGGTCTAACTACCCCAGACCTTTTCCGAATTCTTGGTTAACCTTCCTGACATACTTAAGATCATCCCCAATGTGTTGTGGCTGTTCCCATCTGTTTGAGACTCCATTTTCAGCCTCTTCTGTTTTAAACACCTGCCAATTTGTTATGAGATGATTTATGACACATCTGAATCCCGGCCTGACATTTTAGATATGCCCTGATCTGCTTGAGACTGTTTATAATAGCATATGTGACAGCTTTCCTGGGTCTGTGGGAAACTTTTCAACATCTTTGAGGGCCTCCTTAAGTTGTTTGAACCTCTAATTTATTGGACAAATTTCCTAATGTAGCTAAGACCCCTTCTGATATATATATGTGTGTGTGTGTGTGTGTGTGTGTGTGTGTGTGTGTGTGTGTGTGT
>OU015760.1:13581208-13610308 GCA_907169655.1 Acomys percivali | reverse complement strand
GTGTGTGTGTGTGTGTGTGTGTGTGTGTGTGTGTGTGTGTGTGCGCGCATAGTAGCCCTGACTCTCCTGGAACTCTTTTTTAGACCAGGCTGGCCTCAAATACCTCTGCCTCCTGAGTGCTGGGATTAAAGGCGTGCGCCACTACCGCCCAGCTGTATTTCATCTTTTGCACCCTCTCTGCTCAATTCATTAGCTCATTTATGATGCGGTTGTTTTGTTGTTGTTGTTTGAGGTTTTGTTCTTGTTTTTCTTTTTGTTTTTTCAAGACAGTGTTTCTCTGTGTAACAGCTCTAGCTGTCCTCGAACTCACAAAGATCCTCCTCCTTCTGCCTCCCGAGTGCTGGGATTAAAGGTGTGTGCCTTTAACAACGGCCTGGCAGGGTTGTTTTCTTACTATTCAGTTTTTTTAGTTTGTGTCTTCTGGATACTATTCCTCTTTTGGATATATACCTGGTAAAGGTTCTCTTTGAGGGCTGTGTTTCTAATAAATAAAATAAATGAGGCCAGGCATCTTGGCACATGTCCTTAATTTCAGGAGGCAGAGGAAGATGGATCTCTGTGAGTTTGAGGCCAGCTTAGTCTACATAGGGAGTTTTAGGTTAGCCAGGACTATATAATGAGACAATGAGACTCTATATTAAAAAAAAAAAGCGAGGTGTGGTGGTACATGTTTTTAATCCCAGCACTTAGGAGGCAGAGGCAGGTGGATCCCTGTGAGTTTGAGGCTAGCCTGGTCTACAAAGGGAGTCCAGGACAGCCAAGACAACATAGAGAAACCCTGTCTTGAAAAAAACAAAAAAACAAAAAACAAATGCCAGGCGTGGTGGCACACACCTTTAATCCCAGCATTTGAGAAGCAGAGGCAGGAGGATGCTGTGAGTTCGAGGCCAGCCTGGTCTACAAAGTGAGTCTAGGACAGCCAAGACTACACAGAGAAACCCTGTCTTGAAAAGCCAAAAATAAATAAATAAGTAAATAAAAATAAAATACAATTTTGGGCTGGAGATATGGCTCAGAGGTTAAGGGCACTGACTGCTTTTCCAGAGGTCCTGAGTTCAATTCCCAGCAACCACAGCCATCCATAATATGATTTGATGCCCTCTTCTGGCCTGCAGGTGTATGTGTAGGCAGAGTATTGTATGCACACTACTAAGTAAATAAATCTTAAAAAAAATAAATAAAATACAATCTCAAAAATAATGAATATATGGGTTTTTTTCAAGATTTAGTTTTTATGTATGTATGTATTATGTATGTACATATGTATGTATGTATGTTTGTTGGTGAGCATGTGTGAATGTGTACATGTGAGTTCAGGTTCCCCAGGGAATCAAAAAAAAGGGTGTTGGACCCTCTGGAGATGGAGTTATAGATGGTTTTAGGTCACCCAACGTTGGCCCTGGGAACCAAACTTGGGTTTGAGAAGTAAGCACCTTCCCCCCCCCGCCCCCCCGAGACAGGGTTTCTCTGGGTAGCCTTGGCTGTCCTGGACTCACTCTGTAGACCAGGCTGGCCTCAAACTCACAGAGATCCACCTGCCTCTGCCTCCCGAGTGCTGGGATTAAAGACGTGTGCCATCACGCTGGGCTGAAGTAAGCACTTTTAACCTCAGGCCATGAATATCATTGTAAGACTGGCTGCATCTACACAGAGAGCCCCTGTCTTGGAAAACAAAAATCAACAAAAACCAAAGAAACAAACAAAACCTGGCGGCATCTCTCTCCACCCATATAGCTACAGAACAGACTCCTTTTCTTTCCATTCTACCCACACGTTTTGACATATAATAGTTGTACTCCTTGCTCACCATGTGTCGTCCCTGTTAGCATGTGAGTTGCACTCTCCTTGTAGGGCTTGCAAAGGCGCCACTCACTTGCCGCAACTCTGGATATCACAATAGGCTTTATCAAAAACCCCATGGAAGCCCAAATTGAACTTTAACCCCTACCTCATCCAGCTTCCTTTACTTCCCAAGTAAGTGTTTGTAAGGTGCTATCCTTCAAACCAAACTGCCGCTATCTTCGAGAGGTCAGCTGTGTCCACCTGGGAGAGGCATCAAGCCCAGACCTGTGTGACTTGCCACCATGGCCCTGGAGAAAGAGAGAGTAGAGTGAGTCATTGAACCCTAGCTGGGATTTCTAGCCACTCCTCCTCTCATCCATTTTCATGTCATTTGCCACTAATTGCTTGTGGACTTGCGGGGGAGATGCTAGTGTTTTGGAGGCTAGAGATGGTTAACTGAGAGGTGCTCCCTGTATACCACTATGAGGGATTCCAGTGTGGTTGCTTTGGGGGTCACCCACACTCTACTAAGTGACTCATTTTCTAGAAATAAGCACGATGGACTCATTGGTTCCCCAGGGTGAATTGTGGTGGACTCATATTTTGGTTTGGCCTTGAGGCCTTAAAGAAGAGGCCTTTGCTCACAGCTCCTGTAACGATGCAGTACAGGCTTATCAGGACAGCCTAAACCATTAAAACAGCCCACTAAATTTCCTGTCTGTAAATCTCAGTCTCACTTCCTAGGTGACACGGCGGCAGTATTATTCACGGAGACAGAAAACAAAGAAAAAGCCAAGCTTTACTGGGGAAGAGAGAGTTTCAGATTTGGGTATAGTGCCTTTAAGGTGACTCTGCTAGGTCTACGAATTATTACGTGGTAGCTGCATGTTTGTAAAAAGACATAGTTGTGTATTTGAGAGAAGACATTTGGCCTTGAAGCTGTTCACAGTACATACACACACAAAAAGGTGTTCTTCTTAAAAACCCGTAACATGGGGTAACAGAAGATCATTAACGAAGTGCTTAGACTTCAGAGATCAGAGTGGACCTCCGAGTGAGGATGACTTTTTATTTTTATTTTTGGTTTTTGAGACAGGATTTCTCTGTGTAGCCTTGGCTGCCCTCAACTCACTTTGTAGACCAGGCTGACCTCGAACTCACAGAGATCCACCTGCCTCTGTCTCCCAAGTGCTGGGATTAAAGGCATGCGTGGGCCACCATGCCTGGCTGAGGATGACATTTTTTTAACTTGTGAGGCAGAGAGCAGGAGTTAGGATAAAGCACTTGTATTAAAGCATGCTACTTTCATTTGAATGAAAGGTTGGGTGATCAAAGGACACAGCAGTCTTCAAGGTTAGGGAGGGTGTTGCTTAGGTTTTATAGACAAGACTGAAACACTCGCTCGCTGGTTGGAAGCACAAGAGACTGTAGTAAGGATCATGAAGACTTGGTTTGCAACTCCAAAATCTACAGAATGGCCAGGGCTGGTTGGTGACCCAGGATAGCCAATGGGCCAGTACAAATGTGAGTGAAAGCTGCCTGCTCTAGCAGGAAGAGTCAATGCTGCAGATAGCTCAAAGCAGTCTGCTATAGAAGTCAATGGTGTAGCAGGGCAGTGGTGGCACACGCCTTTAATCCCAGCACTTGGGAGTCAGAGGCTGGTGGATGTGTGAGTTCGAGGCCAGCCTGGTCTACAAAGTATAGTCCAGGACAGCCAAGGCTACACAGAGAAACCCTGTCTCGAAAAACTTAAAAAAAAAGTCAATGGTGCTTGAGAGAGGCCTGGGTCCAGCTTTTAAGTATAAGCCAATGCCCTCCCTACTATGGAAGGTCATATGCTTTACCCTAAACCTACCAATTTATATTAATGTCACCAACAACCACTCTCAGAGAAACACGTAGAGTAATTTAAACCCAGATATCTGGACACCGCATGGCCAAGGCAAAAAGACATTCACCATCCTAGGAAAAGGTCTTCAATCCTAGTTTGTTTTTTTTTTTGTAAGGCTTTGCAAACTCCTGAGAGATACCTGGGGGTTGGGAGGAGGGAGCCTGGAGGCCGAGAGGAGTTGAAGTGATAACTATGGTCAGATAAGAGGAAGGAGGATAAAGACTGTGAGCCTGCAGGGAGGAACCGAGGCAAGCCTTGGCAACTGACCACCCTGGGGGGATAAGGTAATGTATGCCCAGAATGACTCTGCAGTTGCAAAAGCAGGCACCTGGGAGGATGAAAAGCCATGGAAAGAACTGGAGAGATGGGGAGATAAAAAAGAGCCTAGCCTTCCTGGGAACTGCTCAGCTAGAGCCTGTTCAGGTTATTCTCCTGGGCAAGCTAGCCATCAATATGAAATCATTTAGGCTAACATGTCAATGAAAACAAAGGCAACGCTCTGCTCCGATCTGCCAGGGCTTCTCCCCGCTTCTCTTGGTACAACGACACATCTTATCGATTCTGTGTTGGTGACGGGAAATTCAGTCTCTTCATGTGACAATTTAAGAGATGATGAAATGAATCTTCGCTCAGTTCCCTTCTGCGTGTTACCTGATGTGCTTGTTTATTAAGACTTGATTGCTATTGTGATCTAATGATTCTAGACCCTTTAACTGCTGCTCCTTGAGCCTCGCTGTGCCCAGAAAGTGTTCTAAGTCGGAGGATGAAATGTCTGACGTGCTTTCAAAAGCAGTAGAATGTGGAAGCTGGTCCACCTCTTCTACCGTGTGGGTACTGGTGTTATCAGGCCTGGTACCAAATGTCTTTTCGCCAGGTGTGGTGGCGCATGCCTTTAATCCCAACACTCGGGAGGCAGAGGCAGGCAGATCGCTGTGAGTTCGAGGTCAGCCTGGTCTACAAAGTGAATTCAGGACAGCCAAGGCTACACAAAGAGACCCTGTTTCGGAAAGACAAAAACAAAGGTAAATGTTTTTTTTACTGCCAAGCCATCTCAGCAGCCCTAAAAAGTAGACTGTTATTGAATTTCTGAGGGTTGTGGCTGAGGCTACGCCCCAGGGTTTAGGGCATAATAGGCAAGTACTCCCCTCCCTAAAGACAGCCCCTTGTCCATTTTGAAAATTAGTTTTGAGCCCTGCAGTTGTGGCGCATGCCTTTAATCCCAGCACTCGGGAGGCAGAGGCAGGCGGATCACTGTGAGTTCGAGACCAGCCTGGTCTACAAAGTGAGTGCAGGACAGCCAAGGATACCTAGAGAAATGTCTCAAAAAAGAAAAAAGAAAAGAAAATTAGTTTTGGATATCCCTTGATTTTAGTTACCTTGGATTTTTATTTATTACATATTTCTAGGTCCAGGTCAGGCTTGGACAAAAAAATGTATTTTTTTGAAGACAGGGTTTTTTGGCCAGGCGTGGTGGTGCACACCTTTAATCCCAGCACGCAGGAGGCAGAAGAAGGCAGATCGCTGTGAATTCAAGGCAAGCCTGGTCTACACAGTGAGTCCAGGACAGCCAAGGCTAACACAGAGAAACCTTGTCTTTAAAAAAAAAAAGACAGGGTTTCTCTGTGGAGCCCTGGCTGTCCTGGAGTTGCTTTGTGGACCAGGCTGGCCTCGAACTAACTCACAGAGATCCTCCTGCCTCCACCTCCTGAGTGCTGGGATTGCAGGTGTGCGCCACCAGGCCCATCGGGGGATGGGGAATATATTATATACGTTAAAGTACAAAAGAACTTCACTTTTAACACAGCCACCCTGTAACAAGTACGACAATTAAGGTCCCCGCTCAGCCTCGACACCCATTGGAGTTACATGGAGGATAGTAAACACTGTCTCCATCTGAAGAGATCCATTTCTTTTTAAAAATTAATTAGATTTGTTCCTTGATGTCCTCACACTTGTACATCACGCACACTGACTATTCCTATGCCCACTCGCTCACATTTCCCCATCTTCCCTACAACCCACTTTCTCATAGCCACGTCTCTTTATTTTGTTTTATGATGACGCACCGAGTTTCACCAGGGCCAGATGCGTGTCCATGGGTTTGGAGCAATTCTTTTTGTTTGTTTGTTTTTTGTTTTTTTGTTATTTTGAGACAGGGTTTCTCTGTGTAGCCTTGGCTGTCCTGGACTCACTTTGTAGACCAGGCTGGCCTGGGACTCACAGCGATCCGCCTGCCTCTGCCTCCCGAGTGCTGGGATTAAAGGCGTGCGCTACCACTGCCCAGCTTGGAACAATTCGTCTGGAGTTTGATGGGTTCACAACTGAAGACCATGGCTCCCTCTCTCTCAAAATCTAGGCCACCAACACCACAAGCAAGCTTTAAACAACAACCACTAACACTATACATTCACGATCATAATATTTTGCAGGTTCACCCATGTTGGACCATATATCAGCAATCCATTGCTTTTGATGGGAAGATACATTCCATGAAGGGATGCTAGAATGTGGGTACTCCACCTTCTGTTTTGTTCACACGTGGATTGTTTCCACCTTTTGGTTGTTACGGGCAATACTGGTCCAGATTTTAACAACACAGGGCTTTACATGGACATAAAGCTTTCATATCTCCCGTGTAGGTAGATGCCAGGAGTGGAATCTCTGTCTCCAAATTGGTGGTGCTATTATTCCACCCCTGAAATACATGAGAACTCTCATTTCTGCACATTCACACAGCCACTGCCTGTCCTTTTGAGTGTGGCCACCCTAGGGGAATGAAGTACCTCACTGTGCTTTTGATTGTTTCAGCATTTCCCTAAATGCTGATGTTGAACATCTTTTCCTCTGTTTATTAGCAACTTGGATGCCATCTTTGGTGAAATGCCTATTCAAATCTTTTGCTTCCCCCACCCCCACCCCCGCCCCATTGCTTTGCTTTAGGAGTTTTGAAAGAGTCTCATGTAAACAAAGATGATTTCAACTCCTGATCCCCCTGCTGCCACCTCCTAGATGCTACGATGGCAGGCATCTGCCACTGCATACGGCACACATGCTCCACAGTGCAGGTATGGAAGCCAGGGGTCAAACAGCAGGTGCTCTAGGTCATGCGGGTCCTGGGGGTGGAATGCAGGTTTTCAGGAGTCCATCTTTATCAGGTCAGTCAGCTACTGTGCCAGCTCCTCCTTTGCTCCTTTTCTTTCTTTTCTTCTTCTTCTTCTTCTTCTTCTTTTTTTTTTTTTTTTTTGTTGTTGTTGTTGTTTGGTTTTGGGTTTTTTTGGGGGGAGTTGGTTTTTTTTTTTTTTTTGAGACAGGGTTTCTTTGTATAGCCCTGGCTGCCCTGGACTCCCTTTGTAAGACAGGCTAGCCTCAAACTCACAGTGATTCTCCAGTCTCTGCCTCCCGAGTGCTGGGATTAAAGGCATGCGCCACCACGCTTGGCCCTTTGCTCTTTTTTCAATTGAATTGCAAAAGTTCATTATTCCTGGTTGTAATTTAATGAGTCTGTACAATCTTTCTTTTTATATAATGCAACGTGGCATTATGCTTCAGGTGTCTTAATATTTATTTATTGGTGTCTGCCTCTATAGGCATTGTTTTTTGTTTTTTCGAGACAGACAGGGTTTCTCTGTGTAGCCTTGGCTGTCCTGGACTCTCTCTTTAGACCAGGCTGGCCTTGAACTCACAGGAATCCACCTGCCTCTGCCTCCTGAGTGCTGGGATTAAAGGCATGTGCTGCCACCACCCGCCTCCTCTATAGGCATTGTAATGGCTATTGTGATGGAGTTCTAGCCAGAGTCCTTCAATGGTACACTGTTTTCCTCCTCTAAGAAAGGTCGGCACAAACAGCCCTCAGCCACCAAATTCCTCAAGCTCTGCCACAGGCATTGTGGAGCTGCCCAAACAGCTCCCACTCAACAAAGGATCAATAAGAGGGGATAAAGGTCTGCCCATCCCCACCCAGCTTTGGATGACTCTGAACCCAGAGTCCATCACTACACCTGTGTCTGAGCTTGGCTTCTCTCTCTGGCCCATCCTGCATTCTTCTACCTTCCATGGGTATATGAGTCTGGGAACTGGGGTGGCCGGTGGGCGCGGAGGGATGTGGGTGGTGTTCTTCAAGAGCTTCCCTTATTTTTCCAGACCATGTTTCTTTTTGTTTTCTTTTCTTTTCTTCTCCTCTTCTCTTCTCTTCTCTTCTCTTCTCCTCTTCTCTCTCTCTCTCTCTCTCTCTCTCTCTCTCTCTCTCTCTCTCTCTCTCTCTCTCTCTCTCTCTCTCGGCTTTTTGAGACACCCGCCCTTCTGCACAGCAAGCTTATCTACTGAGTCACCCCAGCCCCTTAATAAACATAATGCACATTAAACTCTATCTCAGAGAATGTCCTGAAAAAGCAAGATTCTAACAAGTAGCTTAATGATACTTCCCCAAAGGTTTTTTTGGTTTTTCGAGACAGGGTCTCTCTGTGTTAGCCTTGGCTGTCCTGGTCTCACTTTCTCACTTTGTAGACCAGGCTGGCCACAAACTCACAATGATCCATCTGCCTCTGCCTCCCCAGTGCTGGGATTACAGCTAGTGTGTGTATTTTCAATGGCCTGTGTGTGTGGGAAAACAGACACATATGCTGGTTTTGCTTGATGGGCCTGCAAGTGGGCACCTGACACAGAGAAGACAAATCAGAAATTGTCTCTGGAGGTATTCAACTTGAGAATCATAAAGAACAAATTACTACCTCTGTCTGGTACGAAGGTAGAAAGTTGGAGGGTAGAAAAGAGTTAAGAGCACCATGGCAGGCGTGGCGCACGCCTTTCATCCTAGCACTCAGGAGGCAGAGGCAGGCGCAGCTCTGTGAGTTCGAGGCCAGCATGGTCTACATACAGGTTTACAAAGACAGTGCCAGGACAGCCAGGGGAAAAAAGAGGAAGAAAGACAGGCAGACAGACAGACAGGCAGACAGACAGACAGAAAAGAGTGACAGCACGTCTGGTTGGTTCAATCCTTGAGCCTTGGAGAGGGCCTTCTGGAAGAAGCAGACTTAAGCTTTGTCCAGCACCTGGGAATAGGGCCTTCCCATTTGGATTTTGATGTTAATCATTAATGCTTCTGTTGTGTCCGCACAGAGCAATGGACCATGCTGTACCAGCTTGTCAGGACTGTTTTGCACAAACACCAAGATTGATAATGTGCCCCTAAGAGGAAGTGGCTGTACAGCGGGGTTCTTCAAGGAAACATCAAAGGGACAAGACTGGTCATCTTCTGCACTACGTGGCCTAGGGGCAAGCTGGCACGCCTCCTCTCTGAAGCATGTGTTCCACCTTCAAAATGAAGATCTGTTTGTCCTCTTCATAGTCTGAAGTGAGGCCAGAGTCTCCTGTAGTCCTTTGATCTTAGAGAACCAAAGCATAAAATAACAAGTGACAACTTGAGGATAAAAAAAGATGTCTGCTCTGGCAATCACTTTCCCCTTAGTGCTGAGCTCACGCACGTTCAAGCCTGCCACAGTCATTTCAATTACTCATGTCTGTGCTGTTGCAGGTGAGGTTTGAACCCGGGGTCTCTTAGAAGCTCTTCTTTGCAGTTGCTTAAGGAGTACTTGAGACCAGGCTAGTCTGGTCCTACCTGAGGTAACCATTAGGAAGGCAATAGTTCTCCCAAGAAGACTGATGCTCTGCAAAGCCAAGACACAGAAAATGCTTTTCATAAATTAGTGATTGGGGGGCTGGAGAGATGGCTCAGAGGTTAAGAGCACTGACTGCTCTTCCAAAGGTCATGAGTTCAATTCCCAGCAACCACATGTTGGCTCACAACCATCTATAATGAGATTTGTATACATAATAAATAAATAAATCTTTATTTAAAAAAAAATTAGTGATTGGCCCTCAACCAGTGCTTTGCAAACCAGCTCCAAGAAATGAGCTGCTGGCCAGGCATGGTGGCGCACGCCTTTAATCCCAACACTCCAGAGGCAGAGGCAGGTGGATCGCTGTGCATTCAAAGCCAGCCTAGTCAACAAACCGAGTCTAGGACAGCCAAGGCTACACAGAGAAACCCTGTCTTGAAAACCAAAATAAATAAATAAATAAATGAAATTTTCAAAATGGAAGTGTGACCTGCCTACTCTTTGTCACTTGGAGAATAGATAGCTCTAATATATAAAATTCAGTATTTGTCAGTGAAGGAGACTGAACTGTCATTTATAGGAAAATGGATGGAGCTGGAAGGTACCATACTAAGGAAAATAAGATGGGCACAGAAAGACAAATGGTTCATGCTTCCTCTTGCATACCAAACTCTAAAACATAGAAGGAAACAAGTGACCTAGGTGTAGAAGATGATTGGAGAACTCGTAGGGGGGACTCTAGAGTAGAAGTATGTGATAGCTGCAAATGTTGGATTGTCAGACTGAATCCAATGACATTCCACCAATAGCTTTGGTTTGCTTTTTCATGACAGGGTTTCTCTGTGTAGCCTTGGCTGTCCTAGAACTTCTTCTGTAGACCAGGCTGGCCTCGAACTCACAGCAATCCACTTGCTTCTGCCTCCTGAGTGCTGGGATTACAGGTGTGAGCCACTATGCCTAGCTATAACTCTATAAACGTTTGCTAAACTGAAAAATAGTCCTTGAAATCAAGGCGTTTACACACATTGTCTCCTGTTATTCACTTCCATTTCTTTCTTTTTTTTGGTTTTCCGAGACAGGGTCTCTCTGTGTAGCCTTGGCTGTTCTGGATTCACTTTGTAGACCAGGCTGGCCTCGAACTCACAGCGATCTACCTGCCTCTGCCTCCCGAGTGCTAGGATTAAAGGCGTGCGCCACCACGCCCGGCCTCACTTCCATTTCTTATTTGAAGATTTCTTACTATATTTAGAAGAATGGTGCTGTACCATTTTGCAGAAAATGGGGTGGGGAGCTTGTCCAAAGGTGCACATTAGCTTCCAGGTGGAGGCAAGCCTGAGAATTCTGTGGTTAACTTAGCCATCCTAAGGTAGGTCCTCACAGGACTAAAGAGATGACCCAGGGGTTAAGAATATGTACTGCTCAGCCGGGCGCGGTGGCTCACACATGTAATCCCAGCACTCGGGGAAGCAGAGGAAGGCAGATCGCTGTGAGTTCAAGGCCACCCTGGTCTACAAAGCGAGTCCAGGACAGCCAGGGCTGTCTCGAAACCCTGTCTCGAAAAACAAATAGACAAACAAACAAACAAACAAACAAAAAACATGGTCTGCTTTCCATGTGAACCTAAGTTCAATTCCCAGCACCACATCTTGGGTCCCAGGACCCATGGTGGCTCGCTAGCACCTGTACAAGCAGCTCCTAGAGATGGGTTGCCTCTGGCGTCTGGCATTCGTATGTATGAACACACATGCACGCACACTCAGACACGCGCGCACACACACACACACACACACATACACACACACATGGGGGGGGGTCTTCATTCTGAATTCTGAACTAGGAGGCAGCAGGATTGGAATTCTTTTAAAATTGTTTTTGGAACTGACAAGATGGTAAAAAGAACTTGCCACACAGCCTGCCAAGCAAGCTGAATTCAATCCTTGGGTCCCAGTGGATTAAGCAAACCCACTCCTGAAAATTGTCCTCTGACTGGCATACACTCATTACGGCCCTCCCCCAGTGATTAATAAATATAAAATAAAATTGCTCTTGCTGAGCTGAGTGTGGTAGCTCATGACTGTAATCCAGAGGCCAAGCAGAGCAGCCGGATCACGAGTTTGAGGCTAGTCTAAGGTAGGGAGGGGGTATTTTTCCTCAGCTCGTGATGTCATTGCAGTTCTCATGGTAACAGACAGTGTACTGCATTGTGCCATGGTAACTCGATTGAGTCTAGGACCTAAAAGCCCCTCCCGTGTCGGGTTAGAGCTAGCAAAAGAGAAAAAAAAAAAGGTTGAGCAGATAAAGTTGGGAAGGTTAGCAGGCCTGACACAGGCAGCGATACCCCACAGCTCCCAGTTTCCCCCTCCCTGGCCCCCCCTCCCTGCTCTCCTGGGCTCCATTCCCAGCTCCTCAGCAGCTGCAACAGCCACCCCCACCACTGGCCTGGCTGTCTCTCCACTCTCACCGAGCTCCACCTTCCTGGTGGCTGGATACACATAGCTTCGGGAATTTTCCTGCAAGCTCTGATTTGTCCAGCTGCACACATGTTTTTCCAGCAGTGGCTAGGGACTGCTCTCTAGACAGTCCTGGGAGCACTTCCCCCCCATCTGTGGCTGGCTCTACCTCCTGCTCTCAATCCTGAGAGGACTTACAGACTTTCTCTTACTTTCAGTGAAAAATAGCACAAGAAAACAATTGTTCTGGGGGGGCGGGGTGCAGGGTGGATTCGCACTTGATATTTAGAATCTACGTGTCCCATGTGTTTTATTTACAGATAGGAAATAAGGAAGGGGGATTATTAAATGAGCCCTGTACAAAGACCGAAGTCGGTAAAGAAATGAGAAAAAAAATAACTGGAAAAAATCAATTTCTTTCTTTCTTTTTTTAAAAAATTTTATTTATTTATTTTTTTCGAGACAGGGTTTCTCTGTGTAGCCTTGGCCGTCCTTGACTTGCTTTGTAGACCAGGCTGGCCTCGAACTCACAGTGATCTGTCTGCCTCTGCCCCCCAAGTGCTGGGATTAAAGGCGTGCTACCAGCGCCCGGCTTTTTTTTTTTTTTTTTAAACCAATTTCTTGGACCTTGTGCTTATAAAATAAAAAGGTGGAAGTGGGGAGGAATTGCTAGTGGAGCCATTTTGTAGACTGAAGATTTTCATGGCAAAATGCCATGAGCACCTTAGGTCAGAGCCAAAGAAAATACACTGTGCTGTTTATCAGCCCTAGCTGTCCTGGACATGCTCTGTGGATCAGGCTGGCCTGGAACTCACAGTGATCCACCTGCCTCTGCCTCCCAAGTGCTGGGATTAAAGGCATGTATCACTCTGCCTGGCCTATGCAAACTTTAAGACAAGGTATGTCCTTCCGGGATGGGGAGATGCTCAGTCAGTAAACATTTGCCCTGCTCTTGTAGAGGACTCCAATCTGGTCCCCAGCATCCACAACTGCCTGTAATTTCCAGATTTAGGGATTTGACAGTCATTTCTGGCCTCTGTAAGTATGGATACAAATATGGCATACACTCACACAGATGCACCATGCATACACATAATTCAAGAAAAGTAATACAAATTCCCCACCCCAATTTTGTTTTGTTTGGGGGTTTTGTGTTTTTTGTTTTTGTTTGTTTGTTTGTTTGTTTTTCAAGACAGGGTTTCTCTGTATAGCTCTGGCTGTCCTGAACTCTCTTTGTAGACCAGGCTGGTCTTGAACTCACAGAGATTCACCTACCTCGGCCTCCCCGAGTGCTGGGACTAAAGCCATGTACCACAACGTGGCAGCAAGAGTTTATTTTGGATCAGTCAGTTGGGGTGTCAGTTTATGGTTTCTTGGTCCTGTTGCTTTGGACCTAGGGTGATAGAGGAGGCTTGTCTATCTCACAAAAGAGAGGCAGAGATCAGTATCCCAATATTTCCTTTAAGGTCATGCTGCCATAGATACTTCTTAAAGGATAGCGTTAAAAGGAATATTGTGGCTGAGAAATAAGAGGGCTTGCAGCTGGCTAAAAGGAAGGGCTATGGGAAAGGCAGGCAGTGTTGGCCGACTCCAGCTGGCTCTAACTCCGTGTACCACGGATGCCCAAGAAACACATGCAGCTAATTGTAACAGGCTTAATTATCAGTTAGAACGGCTTCTTTAAAATCCCCGGTAAAGCCAGCATGTTTGCGCACACCTTTAATCACAGTACTTGGGAGGCAGAGGCAGGTGGATCGCTGTGAGTTCGAGGCCAGCCTGGCCTACAAAGCAAGTGCAGGACAGTCAGGGCTACACAGAGAAACCCTATCTTGAAAAACCAAAAACCAGCAGGGCGTGGTGGCATACGCCTTTAATCCCAGCACTTGAGAGGCAGAGGCAGGCGGATCACTGTGAGTTTGAGGCTAACCTGGTCTACAAAGAGAGTTTCAGGACAGCCAGGGCTGTTACCCAAAGAAACCCTGTCTCGAAACCCCCATCTCCCCCCAAGAAAAAGAAAAACAGAAAAACCAAAAACCAAAACAACAACAAAAAAACCCCAACCCATATATCCCAGACTAGGAGGCCATAGATAAGTGAGCTCGGGTACAAGCTAACCAAGAAAGAGTGCAGCTATATCTTGGTAGATATGATAGGAGTTACTTCCCCACCCTGGTCAAACTACAAGATGGCCTTGTAACCATGAGAACAAAGACATCCCAGGCTAATTCACAGCAACACCTGTGTGGTCAGAGACTAGCAACACTAGCCAGGACTAAAGGTCAGCAGCGGAGCCAAAGTCAATAGCTAACCTAAATAGAAGACAGGTGAGGGGTGGGTCTTCAGCCCCTCCCTAACTGAGCAAGCAGTACAAGTACAATGTGACATCCTCTTCCTAGCTGGGCCAGAGAGAGGAACACAGAATGTGTGCATCCTCCATTTGCTTAGAGAATGAACTAATCTCCCTGTAAATGACCTTGGCCTTTGTCCAGTTTCTGCCATAACTCCTATGCAAATCACTAGACAAGGGTCCCAGCAGCCACCCATTCAGGTCCCCAAACACACAGAAGCATTTGTGGCTTTTCCCTCTTGGGACTCCTCCCAACACTGTTGGGACTTTTCTCTCACCTTTCTTTAATTTTCCTTAAAATGAAAAGCTTAGTCTTGCTTGGCTTTATCATTTATAGCCACATCTTTAATCATGACCAATGTGACACAATGAAGAGCCATTGTCTCAGGTTGACATTTGGTGAACATTGAGTGTCTAGCACCCTAAGTCCCTAGGTCATGCATATCTAGGCTATAAAGGCCCGTCTCGTGGGCCTTTTGAGGAGATTTTGAGGAGATATCTGAGTGTTCAGTTCCCAGAACTTGCTGCCTCCAGGTACAAGGCCACCAAAAGTTTAATTACAGTTTGGAACCAGTGCTGAAGGGGCTGGGTTATCTCTCTTCGCAAGTTCTAAGAGTTAGGTTGCCTGAGGGACAAACAGACGAGAAATGAAAAAAGACTGACAGACATCTTAGCTGTGTCAAAGTTCGTACAATTCACAGACCAAGAAGACAGAGCTGATATCCCAGACTCCCTTGCTGTTTGGTACAACCAGTGTGCCAGCAACCAAATTATGGCAGCTGGGATTCTGAATAAGACTATGGATCCCTTGGGAGGCAGAGGCTGGTGGATCGCTGTGAGTTCGAGGCCAGCCTGGTCGACAAAACAAATCCAGATTGGTCTCAAACTCCCATGTTGCCAAGGATGGCCTCGAACTCCTTATCCTCCTGTCCCTGCTCCCAATTCTTTTTGTTACAGGCAGGTGCTGGGTTTAGGCAGTGCTGGGGATGGAACTCAGGGCCTTCTACATGCTAGGCAAGCATTTCCCAACTGAGCCACATTCCCAGGCCTGTATGAGTTTTATAGTCATTTCCTCACCCAATAGGAATTAGTCAAGTAATCACAGTCATAAACATTTTGCACTCAGATGTTATTTTTGTTTGTTTGATTGTTTGAAATGGAGTCTCACTATGCAGACCAGGCTGGCCTTGAACTAACAGAGATCAGCCCATCTCAGCCTCTGGAGTGCTGGGATTCAAACCATGTACCACCATGCTCAGATGCTTTGGGTTTTTGTTGTTGTTGTTGTTGTTGTTTTGGTTTTGGTTTTTCCAGACAGGGTTTCTCTGTGTAGCCTTAACTGTCCTGGACTTGCTTTGTAGACTAGGCTAGCCTCGAACTCACAGAAAACTCATGTGCTACTGTGCCCGGCTTTGTTTTGGTTTTTTAAACATTTATTTATTATGGTGTGTATTTGCCTGAGTACCACATGCATTTACGAGACAGAAGAAAAGCTTGGCAGTAGTGGTACATGCCGCCTTTAACCCTAGCACTGGGGAGGCAGAGGCAGGCTGACCGATTCGAGTTCAAGGCCAGCCTAGTCTACAAAGTGAATCCAGGACAGTCAAGGCTACACAGAGAAACCCGGTCTCGAAAAACAAAAACAAAACAAGACCAGGAGGTGGTAGGCACCCTGGAACTGGAGTTACAGATGATTACAAACTGCCATGTGGATTCTGGGAACCAAACCCGGGTCCTCTGCAAGAGCAGTAAACACTGTTAACTGCCAAACCATTGCTCTAGCCCCATCCCACAGACACACTGGTGTGTGTGTGTGTGTGTGTGTGTGTGTGTGTGTGTGTGTGTGTGTTGGGGAGGTTGTGTACAATGTATCTAGATAGAATATCAAACCAGAATGTAGTGGTTGATGTCTGCATTCCCAGCGTTTGGGATGCAGAAGTAAGAGGATTGGGAAGTCAAAGTTATTCTTTTTTTTTTCTTTTCTTTTCTTTTTTCTTTTTTTTTTTTTGTCTTTTTGAGACAGGGTTTCTCTGTGTAGCCTTGGCTGTCCTGGACTCACTTTGTAGACCAGGCTGGCCTTGAATTCACAGCGATCCTCCTGCCTCTGCCTCCCGAGTGCTGGGATTACAGGTGTGTGCCACCACGCCCAGCTGTCAAAGTTATTCTTAACTACATAGCAAGTTTGATGCCAGGCTAGTTATAGGAGACCCTGTCTCCAAACAAACAAACAGTATTTCACTTTGCTGTTTCCTGAAGTCCTTGTAAAGAGGTGACTGACCACCTAACACCCAGAACTTGGCAGGGCATGGTGGCGCATGCCTTTAATCCCAGCACTTGGGAGGCAGAGGCAGGTGGATCACTGTGAGTTCAATGCCAGCCTGGTCTACAGAGTAAGTCCCTAGCTGGGACCCCTTTTTTTTTGTTTTGTTTTTCAAGACAGGGTTTCTCTATGTTATCTTGGCATGTCCCTTGGATGAGGACGCCTGATGGCACTCAGAGGAAATACAACAGGTCACCAAGAAGAGACTTGATACCCTATGAGCATATACAGGGGGAGGAGGTCCCCCTCAGTCACAGACATAGGGGAGGGGACTAGGGGGGGAAGCGGGAGGGAGGGAGGAATGGGAGGATACAAGGGATGGGCTAACAACTGAGATGTAATATGAATAAATTAATAAAAAATTTAAAAAGGGGTCCCTTTGGAAGCTCTCACTATGCTACTGCAACCCGGAAGAAAGTCCTGCTCAGTGGCCTCCTTGGAAGAAGAGTCACAGCCTTCTCTTAGGGAAGACAGCACACCTGGGAGAGAAAAAGCCAAGGAAACAGCCCTCAAGTCCCTGTCATCTTCCTTGGATGCCTTGCTGGGGCTCACCTTTGACCAAAGCCTAGTAAAAGTGGGCCAGGGGCGATGGGGGTACAGAATGGAGAAGAGAAAGGGCCTGATGGGGCAGTGGAGCATCCTGAAGCACCTGGGGATCTTTACCAATTGAGCCTTAAGTGCCAGTTCCTCGCGTGTTGAACTGTCCCAAGCCTTGTGTGTGAGTAAGAAGCACTTGCCCTGCTTTAGATGGGGAGGGGGGATGGTAACCAAGAGATCCTGACTTAGCCAAACATAATCAGTATGTGGAGCTAGAGCTTGCTCTCTTCCCTACTACCCTGTACAGCCTTCCCCGATTATGCAGGATCGTCCTTTTGATTGTAAGAGGCAAATAGGCCCCAAAGGGAACATCCTTGCATTATAAGCGCTGGTTCTCTGCTGGTGTAATGGACAGGCTTTCTGCACAGACCACAGTGGATGTGGCCAGTGCCTTTGAAGAGTAGGAATAACGACAGGAAAGGGAAGCTGAACTACGCAAGGAAGACGAACCAGGGGCTAGCCTGGGACACTGAGGAGAGGCCTGAAAATGCTCGGAGAGTGGCTTTTGATATAGCCAGAGGGAGGAGGGGGAGAAGTAAAAAAGTGAGCAAAGGGATGGGCCCTGGACATGCTGCCACCAGGCCACAAGCAAATACATCATCTCTGACCATTGTCCAGCTAGCCAGACGATGACATGAACCTCCTCTCCTCTCTTCTCTTCCTCATCTTTCTTTCCTCCTCCTCTTCTTCCTCCTCCTTTTAGGCAGTATCTCAAGTGGCTCAGGATGGCCTCCACCTCACTATGGAGCCCAGGCTGGCCATGAACTCCTAATCCCTCTGCCTCAGCCTCCCAAATAATGAGATTACAGGCAAGTGCCACCATGCCTGGCTGCAGGTAGACTTGAGGCAACAATGCTGCAAAAACACTAAAAGAAAAAAAGAAGAAGGGGAAAAAAAGACACTAAAAGAGTCAGGGGCATTGAGGTACACCAATATGAAAGAGCTGCCTGCCAACTGATGGGACACACCTTTAATTTTTAACACTTGGGAGGCAGAGACAGGCAGATCTCTTTGAATTCCAAGCTAGCCTGGTCTACATAGAGAACTAAAAGCTGCCCAGAGCTATATAGTGAGATTGTGTCAAAAACAAATAAGATGGGACAGTCATGGTATCGCACGCCTTTCATCCCAGCACTCGGGAGGCAGAGGCAGGCGGATCGCTGTGAGTTCGAGGCCAGCCTGGTCTACAAAGCAAATCCAGGACAGCCAAGGCTGTTACACAGAGAAACCGTGTCTCGAAAAAACAAAACAAAACAAAACAGGAAGGAAGGAGTTACCTGGCCTTGGGGATGGTTCTAGCCAGCTGGGGACAAAAGTACTCCATGTAACAAATGACTTTCTGTAGGGGATCAGTCCTGTCCTAGGCACACATTCAAGTTTGACCTCTGACTGATGAATGAGAAAGTGCAGTTAAGCAGCTTTGTGCTTTTCTCCCACAGTGCCAAGAAAGGAATGGGTGGGCTCACAATTTTGGAAACCAGGGAGAAGTGTTTTACACAAAGTTTATTGAAATGCCAAGTCGATCTATTTGGTCCATCTTGGCTTGCGGCTGTAATCACAGTACTTAGAAGGCTGAGAGGCTACTTAGTGAGTTCCAGACCAGCCTTGGCTACATAGGAAGCTAATGTCTCAAGAAGGAGGAGGGGTGGGGCTGGAGAGATGGCTCAACGGTTAAGAGCACAGACGGCTCTTCCAGAGGTCCTGAGTTCAATTCCCAGCAACCACATGGTGGCTCACAACCATCTACAATGAGATCTGGTGCCCTCTTCCAGTATTCATGAAGACAGAAAACTCATATACATAAAATAAACAAATCTTTTAAAAAAAAAAAAAGAAGAAGGAGGAGGAGGAGGGAACAAACTGGGAAAAAGAACTTAGTCCATGGCTGACAAACCAAGCTCAGTACCCAGAACTCACGAAAGGATAGAAGGAGATACCAAACTCCACCAAGTTTTCCCCTGACTTTCATACATGAGCCATGGTACACATACACAATCATAATAAACGATGAAATAGTATGTTTGTGGGGCTTTTTTTTGGTTTTGTTTTTTGTTTTTTGTTTTTGCTTTCAACACAGGGGTTTTCTGTGTAGCCTTGACTGTCCTGAACTCGCTCTGTAGACCCACCTGGCCTCGAACTCACAGAGATTCGCCTACCTCTGCCTCCCTAGTGCTGGGATTAAAAGTGTGTGTCACTGCACCCAGCTGAAAATAGTATACATTTGAAAGGAATAAATAATATTAATTACTAATACCAATTCTCCTGCCAATACTTTAAAGGTAGCTGTGGTCGCTTTCTTTGCTGTGCTAGGGCTGGAACCCATGTGCACCAGGCAAGCACAACACCACAGAACCCCAGTTCTCACCCTGTCCCCCTCCCTCTCACATAGAAGAGTTTGAGGTGCAACAAGTTTAAGGTATTTCCCTTTTTCTCTTTTGGTTGTATTTGTATCGTTTTTAACTATGGGTGTATCTAAGCAGTCCAGAGACAATGGATGCCCCAGAAATCGAGTTACAGATCTTTGTGGGTGCCATGTGGGCACTCAGAATCTGGCCAAGCAGCCTGTGAGTGCTCCTAACTGGGGAGCCACCACTCTAGCCCCACCCTGCACTTACTTTAAATACCTATTTTAAATGCCTCCAGAGGTGTGTTAGGGAGGTGGAAGCAGGAAAATCAGGAGTTCAAGACAAGCCTTGGCTACAGAAGTTCCTGTCTGAAAAAAACAAACAAAGAACAACAACAAAAAAAATCCCTGATAAATATATAGACTGTAGAGCCAGAACTCAGTAGAATGTATCTGGAATCCCAGCTACTCAGAAAGGTGACATTGAATCACTTGAGTCCAGGCATTTTGAGGCCAGCCTGAATCAATCAATATCTCTCTCTCTCTCTCTCTCTCTCTCTCTCTCTCTCTCTCTCTCTCTCTCTCTCTCTCTCTCTCTCTCTCTCTCAAATAATACGCCTTTAATCCCAGCACTCAGGAGGCAGAGGCAGGTGGATCGCTGTGAGTTCGAGGCCAGCCTGTTCTACAAAGTGAGTCCAAGACAGCCAAAGCTACACAGAGAGACCTTGTCTTGAAAAACAAAACAGCGGCCTTTAATCCTAGCACTTAGGAGGCAGAGGCAGCTCTATCTCTGAGTTGGAGGCCTTCAGGTGTAAATATCAACTTCTAGGCCAGCCAGGGATATATTGTGAGACCCTATCTCAAAACAACTTAATAATCCCAAGCAAACACATTTAAAATGATGCAAATAACACTTCTTGTTTCTGAACTTTATAAAATGAAGCTCAGTAAGGCAGGTCCACCCTGGGAAGAAATAGAAACAAAGTGTTCCTCCCAACAGTGCGGAGGAGCAGCACCGGAGCTATGCAATTTGGGAGGCATGATCGGAGAGAGAGATCTTTGAGAATGTGCTGACCTTGAGCTACAAAATGTAGCAACTAGCTTTGCAAGCCTGGCCTTCTTTGTCTTTATTATTGTCAAAGTTTCCAAAGGCACCTGGAGCCCCATCCACCTTCTCTGCATGCCCTTCGCCCCAGCTTTTGTAGCCTTCAATTTTTCTCACTCTATCTGTGACCCTTCAGAACCCATTGGAAACTGTGACCCCATATTGCCACCCATGCCAGGACAACGATCAGACAGCGCTATGCATACCTTTTCAGGGGGTGGTGGTTTCCTTTGGGGGGGGGTTGCATTCAAGGAGCTCCTGAGACACACATGGATTCCAGGTTAGCAGCCCTGGTTTGCAAGAGTGCACACAGTACTCTGGGCTCTGGGCACTGTGTGGACGTGCATGCGCATTCAGTTCCCCCAACAAGTCTGGGCACTTTGCAGATCTTGTCTGCTGCTATTGGCATCTCCTGCTGGATTTCTGGTAAAAGCCTTGTGGGTGGTTGGTTTACTTGCTCCATACTTGTCCACCTGACTAGTCACCTTTGACCCAGGCAGCATACAGAGAACCTGACCCATACTATGGCATTTGCTTCCTTGAAAGCCTTCATTTCTGCCACCACGCCTTTAACCCAGCACTCAGGGAGACAAAGGAAGGCAGATTGATATGAGCCTGGTCTACAAAGCGAGTCCAGGACAGCCAAGGCTATACAGAGAAACCCTGTCTCGAAGAAAAAGAAAGAAAGAAAGAAAGCCTTCATTTGGTCCAGGCATGGTAGCACATATCTTTAATCCCAGCACTCGGGAGGGAGAGGCAGGTGGATCACTGTGAGTTCCAGGCCGACCTGATCTACAAAGTGAGTCCAGGACACCCAGGGCTGTTACACAGAGAAACTCTGTATCAAAAAACAAAAACAAAACCAAACAAACAGACGTGGTCAATACCTATAATCCCAGCCTTCAGTGAGGATCAGCAACTGAAGGCATCCTAAAACACATAGTGTTTGATGCCACCTTAGGCTACATGTATCCTTGTCTCAAATTAGATAACAAATGCATACATTAAAAAATAATCAATAGCTGGGCAGTGGTGGCGCACGCCTTTAATCCCAGCACTTGGGAGGCAGAGGCAGGCGGATCTCTGTGAGTTCGAGGCCAGCTTGGTCTACAAAGTGAGTCCAGGACAGTCAAGGATACACAGAGAAACCCTGTCTCAAAAATAAAATAAAAATAAAAATAAAAAAATAAAAGGAGAAAACTTGGCACTATACATTTGTGTAAATCTCTTTAATTTGTGGCTGAGAAGATGGGTGGATTCACATGTCTTTTATATTCAGTCTATTGTGTCTGTTGTTTTAGTTGAAGCATTAATATTAATATCTAGGAAGATGCAGATTCATATACAATTGAAAAAGAAAGAAACATTCTTATTTGTGTTGTGTATGCCTACATTGCTGGGGATGGGAGTCACAGTCTTTTTTTTTTTTAAGATTTATTTATTTTAGTGTGTGTGTGTTTTGCCTGCATGTATGTCTGTGCCCATAGAAAGCACAAAAGGATCTCCTGATATAAGATTTAGAAATGGCTTCGAGCTACCTTGTGACGGCTGAAAACTAAACTCAGGTCCTGTGCAAGAGCAAGGGCTTTCCATCACTGAGCCATCTCTTCCACTAGGAGCCTTGGTCTTGGAAATGCACATGGTCATCTACTGAGTTGGACTCACAGCCCCAGCTCAGAGGAAACATTTTAATAGCCTCTACAGACAATTGTGGGCATTCCTTTCGGAAGGAAATGAGAGCATTTGAAAGGTTAATTGGAATGCGGATCTTGCAGCTACACCAAGATACATTTATATTGCTCCATTAAAGTCTATCTTGTACTTTGAACAGATCTTTTATCCATCTACAATTTTGTAATATGCATGAGTCATTCAAAGGTTCAGGGTCTCACTATGCTAGTAACCCTGGCTGGCCTGGAACTCACTTTGTAGAGTAGACTAGTCTGGAACTGACAGAGATCCACCTGCCCCTGTTTCTTAAGTTCTGGAATTAAAGACATGCACCACTATACCAATTGTTTGTTTGTTTGTTTGTTTTGCTTTCCGAGACAGGGTTTCTCGGTGTAGCCTTGGCTGTTATGGACTTGCTTTGTAGACCAGGCTGGCCTCAAACTCATAGTGATCCGCCTGCCTCTGCCTCCTGAGTGCTGGGATTAAAGGCATGCACCACATGCCTGGCCGCCAGTTCTTTAAAAACACATTTATGAATATCATCACCAATTTCATCAGAAAAGTCTTTAAATATTGAAAGGATATTAAACTCACAGGAGTGGATACAAGACTTCTAAAATTGCATTTTTCTCTTGAAAGCTTGAATTTCATCATTGGCAACAACTCCTGTCAAATTATTTTCTTTGAAGTGACAGGTTCACTTCATTTTCAAGAAAATGCCTGCCAAATACTAGTATCTGAATAACTAGAGTTTGACTGTCAGTGGTTCTTACAAGTAAAAATCATGCTTTACCAGAAAAGAGGCTGAGGACTGTAGAGATGGTTCAGTGGTTAAGAGCACTTGCTGCTCTTCCAGAGGACCCGGGTTCGATTCCCAGCATCTACATGGTGGTTCACAGCCATCTCTAAGCCCAGTTATAGAAGATATGAAGTCCTTGTCTGGTCTCTGAGGGCACTAGGCACAGACATGCACGCAGGCAAAACACCTAATTAATTAATTAACTTGAAAGAAAGGAAGGCAGGAGGAGGTTGGTTCAGTTCTCAGCTTTGATGACTTTACCATTGCTTTTCCTGTGGAGAGTCTTTGTGCCTCAGAGTTCTCTCTGAATATTTCCTATTCCATTATATCAACGTCATGAGCTGAAGGCTTTGGAGAAATATATCATAGTCTCGGTAAATGGCTCAGTTGGTAAAGTGCTTGCCCCACAAGTGTGAGGACCAGAGTTCAGACTCCCAGAACCCTCATGGTAGCTTGACAGGCGTGGTGGCAGTCTACCATCCCGGCCCCAGAGAGACAGAGACAGAGCCTGGCCCCAGGGCACATTGGCTGGTTAGGCTAGCCAGAATTGGCAGACTCCAAGTTTAGTGAAAACATTGACTCAGTGAGTAAAGGTGAAAGTGATGGAAAAAGACACCAAATATCAAGTTAGAGCCTCCAGAAACATGTGCACATACATGTAAACACACATTTGGACATGTACATACAAATACACATACACGAAGAAAACAGCATTCATCCATATATAGTGCCTATTCATAAAATCAAAGAATTTAATTTTCTATTTTTGTCCCCCATGTTAAAAAATCTTATAAGCTTTTATACTTGTGGGTATAATTTGTGGATATAATTATAAATAATATTATGCAGCTGGTCATGGTGGTGCACCCCTTTAATCCCAGCACTTGGGAGCCAGAGACAGGCAGATTGCTGTGAGTTTGAGGCTAGCCTGGTCTACAAAGCCAGTCTAGGACAGCCTGGGCTACACAGAGAAACCCTGTCTTGAAAAACAAAACAAGGAAAAAAATGAAAAACAAAACAAGGGGCTAGAGAGATGGCTCAGAGGTTAAGAGCACCGACTGCTCTTCCAAAGGTCTTGAGTTCAATTCCCAGCAACCACATGGTGGCTCACAACCATCTATAATGTGATCTAATGTCCTCTTCTGGCATACAGGTGTACAGGTAGACAGAGCACTGTATACATAATAAATAAATCTTTAAAAAAAGAAAAGAAAAACAAAAAAGACAAAAGGTCTACTTGAAATAATTTCTCTCTATTTGGGTAAGATAACAAGTAATTACAAAAAACATTCATTTGACCAGATGGAGGTGGCACAGGCCTGTAATCTTAGGAGGCAGAGGCAGGCAGATCTCTGTGAGTTCAAGACCAGCCTGGTCTACAGAGCAAGTTCTGGAGAAACCCTGTCTAGGAAAAAAAAATCCATTTGTTTCATTCTGATTTTTATTTTTTATTTTATTGTTTTGGTTTTCTCGAAGCACGGTTTCTCTGTGTAGCCTAGGCTGTCCTGGACTCCATGCCTGGCCTTTTAATTTTTTTATTACATTCATTCATTCATTCATGGGTGTGGGTGTGTGTGTGTGTCCATGCTCACACCTACATTGGTTTAACATGGACTACATGTGGCATTCAAGAGTACAACTTGCAGCCAGGCAGTGGTGGCACACGCCTTTAATCCCAGCACTAGGGAGGCAGAGGCAGGTGGATCTCTGTGAGTTCGAGGCCAGCCTGGTCTACAAAGTGAGTCCAGGACAGCCAAGGCTACACAGAGAAACCCTGTCTCGAAAAACAACAACAACAACAACAACAAAAAAGAGTACAACTTGGGGAAGTCAGTTCTCTCTTTGTATCATGCAGGTTATTTTGGGGGTGGAGCTATAAACACAGCTTTTAAAGCTTGGTGTCACCTACATAATTCTTTTTCTTTAAAATTAGGAACCAGAGGACCAGGATGCCCCAGATGAGCATGACTCACCTCCACCGGAAGATGCCCTTTTATACACCTATCTTTCTGGATCCCAGTTATGTTGTCGATCTGTCAGCTGTGACTGGACACCGTACAATCACTTGTTCTCTGCAACTTGATTCATTGTGGTTTTAGAGAAGTTTCTTTGATGGGCGCGAAGGAGAGATAAACATGGATTTTGTGTAGATCACAAGTGGGGGACGAGAAAAAGACTTGTGAGAGAGCAGGTGATGTTTATCCCCTTAGAAGTCGAACCACCTGGAACAATTCTGAGAGGAGGTATAAATGTGAGCCAAACACAGGAGGTGGGGCCTTTGGAGACTGGGGATAGTTTTGGCGGTTCATCGGCCTCACTGCCCTCACTGCTCGAGGGAAGGCTTTGGGGCTTCAGTCTCTGGCTGAAGTTCCGAGTCTGGTTGCTCCAGGTTCCAGCAGCAGAAATCCTGCTGATTACGCCAGGAGAATCGTTCCTTGGAACTGATATCTTTACGGTTTCATTATTGTATTCTTTAATCTTCTTTTCCTATTGTTTAGGTTAGTCGGGTTATAAGTGGGGTACTCTCAGTTAATAAGTTCTTAATAAAATAGATTTGTTTAGAAAATTGAGCCTACAGGGCGATGATTACATTTGTCTGTTGGATATGAGGATAAATATTTTAGAGACAGGTAGGAATTATTCTGGATTAGTAAAGTCGCAGTAGCGGCTTCTCTTCCAAGATCAGTGGCCTCAGGGGGCCTGGATAGCTGACTAGCTATCTAGTGCCAGGCATGATTTCCCTATTGTTAAGTGGACTTTAAACCCAACTGGAGAGCTATTGGTTGTGCCCAAGATATGATGTAATGCTATTACACCGTTAGGATTAGTGTTAGCCATTGTAGTTCAGAGGTGTCACAGCTGTGTAGGACTATCGGCTGCTCCCCCTCCCTCCTAGGAAGCTTGCACGGCACCTTCTGTTTCCATTAAACTTGTCCTCGGAGAGAGAGCTTTCAGGTCGGGTCCAGTTTAGATTCTCTGGGTCCTTCAAGGTCTGGGAGGTAATCAGGGACACCAGCAACAATCTACAATGTTTTCTTGGACTCTCGTGACCTACTACGCATAAGGGCTTCTTGTGGCTGGTGTTTGGGTGTTTCTTAGATAATCTATGCCCCTTGTGGGGAGCATTCCCACCTCAGGTGGGACACTTTCCTTTAAACTATATATACATACATATATAGTATGTGTATGTATATGTAACTTTAAGTACTTAATAATATGACTCCCTATGTCTTCTTTAGATAGTCTTACTGTTATTTTACCCTTCTCACTTCCCCCTTCTCCGTTGTCCTTCCTTCCCCCTCCCAATTAACTAGCCCCCATGTTTCCCATGTCCCCTTTCAAATTTGCCTTGCTATTCTCTCTAGTGACGTATATCCCAAGCTCTTGTTGGTTGTAGTGGGTTGTTTTTTTTTGCAGGGTGGGTGGGCCAACAAGGTCTCACTGTATAGCCTAGGATAATCATGAATCCACAGAGTCTCAGATTAAAATGTGCCACCGTGTGCCTTATGTGTTTTCCCTTTCTTTTCTTTTTTTCCTTTCTTTCTCTTTTGCTTTTTTTTTTTTGAGACAGGGTTTCTCTGTGTAGCCTTGGCTGGCCTGGACTCGCTTTGTAGGCCAGGCTGGCCTCGAACTCACAGGGATCCAGCTGCCTCTGCCTCTCGGGTTCTGGGATTACCGGAGTGCGCCACCATGCCCAGTGTGTTTTTATGTTTTCATAATGCAATTTTGGAATAAATTCCTAAGGAAAACAAATACCAACAGAAAAAGCCATGAAACTTGGGGCATCTTCTAACCTTTTAGAAGAAAGAGGGCCTCAGTGAAGCTGGAATTTGCATTTCTCTTACTGTGAATAAGACTGATGATTTTCTAAGTGGCTTAGAGCCATTCGCATTTCTTTTCCTTCAACTTACTTCTCCTATTATTAGAGCATTCCCTAGGATCATTAGCCTTCTCCATCATTAAAAGTGTCTCATGTGTTGGGGATAGTAATCCTTCACAATACAAATTGGATCCTTGGTTTTTCTTTTTTTTTCCATTTTGCTACTTCTTTTAGTCCTATTGCAGGCAATTTCTGCATGCCACAGGTTATTTTAGTGCAAGCAAGTTTATGAAATATTTTTCCTTATTGCTTTTGCACTTTGAGTCAGGGCTATAAAAGCTTTGTCCTCCCCCAGGTTATAGGGCAGGCAGCCTTGCCATCTACATGTGGTCCTGAGATGAACAACAAGGCATCCATCAGCTCTAGTCCATTAGAGATGCAGACAGTCAAGTTCTACCTGAGCCCATTGCAGCAGAGTGGGTCTGCAGTTTAAGAACACACAGACACTTAATTTTCACTGCAAAACTCAGGCCTGCTTTGTGTGTGTAACCCTCAATACTAGTGAGTCATTGGGCACAGGTATTAGAGGAAAAAAAAAAACAAGGAAGAAATGAGACCAAGTGTTGGGTGTGGTGTGACTCACACCTATAATCTCAGCACTTGGGAGGCACAGGCAAGTGAGTCTGTGGATTCAACATTATTCTAAGGTATATAGTGAGACCTTGTCCCCAAGAAAAACAAAAACAAGGGCTTGGAATATAGGTCAGTGGCAGAGCTCAATAGCCTGGGCTCCATTTCCAACTACTGACAAAAAGGAAGTACAACTTGCATATAAGATGTGAAGGAAGGGGCTGGAGAGATGGCTCAGCGGTTAAGAGCACTGACTGTTCTTCCAGAGGTCCTGAGTTCAATTCCCAGCAACTATGTGGTGGCTCACAACCATCTATAGTGAGATCTGATGCACACTGTACACATAATAAATAAATCTTTTTTAAAAAATAAGTGTGGTGGCGCATGTCTTTAATCCTAGCACTTCAGAGGTAGAGGCAGGTGGATCACTGTGAGATCAAGGCCAGCCTGATCTACAAAAAAAAAAAAAAAAAAAAAAAAAAAAAAAAAAAGATGTGAAGGAAGACCATTGTATTATTACGTACAGAGGTGGGATGTTCTATTGGGAAGACCTTTATCAATATATCTTGTGTAGTTCTAGGATTACATAACTGATATATCGAACTGTCCATTTCCAGAAACATCTTGCGGGGAGCAAATCATTCATGAGAAACATGGGCCCTGGTTATTTTCCAAATGAATAAATAACACTATCTGCTGTTGGGAGGCTTTTTGAGAGTCTTGTGACCTCAGATTTTGCAAAGGGAGGTGGGGTGGGGGAGGAGAAACCTCTTTTAGGCTTGCTGCAGTGCACAAGCAAATGCTGTTCCCCTCCCACAAGCTGCAAAAGGGGGACACGTGATCTATGCTAAATCAATGGGTGGCTAAAAGATTCCATAGGAAGATTCTTGTCATGCCTTTTGCTTCAAGCACTGTTGAGCTGTTTGTTGGTAATGCTCATTTCTGCCAGAGTGTGTGTTTGTCACTCAGTCTCCTTTGCTGATGGGGGGTCCATAGAGGACACCAGAGGATTAAAGCTTAACTCTGCTGCATCTCTATCTGCATTTTGCATCGTCTTGGAATGTGAAGAGGTTCTGCTAGAATGATTAAAGCAGGGGCCAGCTATGATAATAGAGTATTGTCATTCAATTCATTTTGAATACTCAGGCGAGGACTCAAGAGCCACTCTGTATTCCAAAGCCAATTAGAAAAATCCGCTGCTGCAGAGTATAGAACTGAGTCTGTAGACATGAGAAACATGCAGGCAATCGGATAGATGATTCAGCACTCCTGTTCACTTTTGAATACTCTTTTTTTGGGGGGGGGTGGGGGAGGGGAGGGGCTCAAGACAGGGTTTCTCTGTGTAGCCCTGGCTGTCCTGAACTCAGTCTGTAGACCAGGCGGTCCTCAAACTCACAGAGATCCACCTGTCTCTGCCTCCCAAGTGCTGAGATTGTAGGCATGCACCACCTGGAAACATTCTTGAAATACAACAAACCATTTATGTTTAAAATGTACATATGAGCCAGTGCCTGTAATCCCAGTCCTCAGGGAGGCAGAGGCAGAGGAATCTCTGTGAATTTGAGGACAGCCTGGTCAACAAAACTAGTCCTAGAACAACCAGGTTTACACAGAGAAACCCTGTCTCAAAACAACAAAAAAACACATAGGAGGCCCATGACACGGCTCAGTGGGTAAAGAGTGGCTGCCAAACCTGACCACCTGAGTTTGATCTCCAGAGCCCACATGG
>OU015760.1:13542844-13562596 GCA_907169655.1 Acomys percivali | reverse complement strand
GGGGGGGGGGGGGGGGCAGGGCGCTGACAAGATGGCTCAGTGGGGAGTACACAAGCCTGCTGACCTGAGCTCAATCTCTGAAAGCCATGTGAACGTGGAAGGAGACAGCTCAATCCACTCATGCACCATGGGATGTGTGTGTCCTCCCCACACAATCAGAACAAAATAGAAAATGGATAAATAAGAGAAAGCTCAAGAAACACAAAGCTGGCTCTTCAAAACTCTCAATAAAACGGACACATATCTAGGTAGGCTGATCAGGAAGAAAAGTGAAGAGAAAAGCAATATCAGAAATAAAGGAGGCTGGGCAGTGGTGGCGCACACCTTTAATCCCAGCATTCAGGAGGCAGAGGCAGGTGGATCTCTGTGAGTTCGAGGCCAGCCTGGTCTACAAAGCGAGTCCAGGACAGCCAAGGCTGCACAGAGAGACCCTGTCTCAAAGAAACAAAAACAAAAACAGAAATAAAGGAGGACACATCATATAGATTATAGAGACTATACATGTGTTTGTGCTTTACATGTGTGTGTAGCAATGCATGAGAAAATAAATAACTATATTCATAAGAAAAGGCAGGAAGCTGGATGTGGTGGCCCACACCTTTAATCTCAGCACTCAGGAGGCGGAGGCAGGCAGATCGCTGTGAGTTCAGGGCCAGCCTGGTCTACAAAGTGAGTCTAGGACAGCCAAGGCTACACAGAGAAACCCTGTCTCAAAAAACCAAACCAAAAAAAAAAAGGGGGGGGGCAAGAAAATTGTGGATCTGGTAGAAATTGAACAGACAGACATACCTGCACTTATGGAACAAACAACCAGGGAAAGCTTTTTAATATTTTTCTGACTCAGGTTACTAGCTTGTAGAGAAGGCATTTTCCACAGAATTCCAGCACATAATATCAAAAATATGCAAAGCTCTAGAGGGCTGCCACCATGAGTCATCACGACACAGTCTGGAAAGAGCTGGCAAAGACTGCCTTTTATTTTTATAGGAAAGGATATATGTTTATTTCAGAAACGTGGGACTGCTAAACAGTTTGAAAATAAAAGCTATTCGCCACATTAACAGGATCGAGAAAGGCCTTAGAAGATGACTTTCATAAAACTCATTAAAAACACCTGATACCAAAAAAAAAAAAAAAAAAAAAGCACCTGATACATCTAATCACTATTAGAACGGCTGTCCTTCAAAAGCGTCAAATGAGAGGTGATGGTCTTCCCTCAGATGATACCACAAGTATTATGCATGGTGGAAAAAAACACCAAAAGCTTTGACAAGAAACTCAGACAAGCTCGTGAGCATTGGAATGTAGTTCCTAGCCAGCAGACAGGGCAAGAAAGTATCATTGACAATACTCTGCGCCCAGCAAGGAAGTAAGGATGGCCTGTGTGGAAACTCCTGTGTGCAAAAGGCTGGCAAGGAGTGGGGAACCTGGAGTGGAAAACTTTATATTATTACAAAAATATAAATTTGCCATGAATCTACTCTATTTGGTGCTTTCTTTCTTTCTTTCTTTCTTTCTTTCTTTCTTTCTTTCTTTCTTTCTTTCTTTCTTTTCCAGACAGAGTTTCTTTCTGTATCCCTGGCTGTCCTGGACTCACTTTGTAGACCAGGCTGGCCTCAAACTCACAGCGATCCACCTGCCTCTGCCTCCTGAGTGCTGGGATTAAAGGCGTGTGCCACCATGCCTAGCTATTTGGTCATTTCTATTTTGTGTCTGTAAAGAGAGGTTAGCTCGGTTAGTTTGTTAGTTTGTTTTTGTTTTTGTATTGGCTTAATGTTGCTTTGAGACAGTCTCTCCTCCTTATATAACTTTTGCTGGTCTGAAACTCACTATATAGACCAGGCTGGCCTCTAATTTGTAGTGATCCTTCTGCCTCTGCCTACTGAGTGCTAGGATTACAGGTGTGAGGCACGACACCCAGTTGGTTTTTTTTTTTTTTTCTGAAAGTAATTTTTTTTGTGGTTTTTCCAAGACAGGGTTTCTCTGTGTAGCCTTGGCTGTCGTGGACTCACTTTGTAGACCAGGTTGGCCCAGAACACACAGCAATTCACATTCCTCTGCCTCCCCTGAAAGTGGTTTTAATATCTGAAATCACAGCGCTATCATTGGAGGCTTTTGTGTCAAACTGATTAAAATGGCATCTGGAATAATGAATGGCTTGCTTGTACTAGTAGTTTGTCGGCTACCTTTTCTTTTTCTTGGGTTTTTGTTTGGTTTGGTTTGCTTTGGCTTTTATTTTGTTTTGTTGTTGATTTTTGATATATTTTTTGTTTGTTTGCTTGCTTTGAGACAGGGTTTCTCTATGTAACCTTGACTGTCCTGGAACTCGCTCTGTAGACCAGGCTGACCTCAAACTAAGATATCTGCCTGCCTCTGCCTCCTTAGAGGTGTGCACAACCAATGCCTGGCCATTTTTCTTGTTTTTAAAAACCTTTTAAAGATTTATTTTGGGATGAAAGTACATGCACCATGGAGTGAATGTGAAGTCAGAGGACAACCTGTGGGGGTCTCATTCCATCATGTGGGTTTTGGGGATCCAACTCAGGCTTTCAGGCTTGGCAGCAAGTGCCTTTACTTGCTGAGCCATTTTCTTTTTCCTTTCCTTCTTTTTCCTTTTTCTTTCTTTCTATTTTTTTTTTTAAAGAGAATTTCTCTGCATAGCCCTGACTGTCCTGGACTCACTTTGTAGACCAGGCTGGCCTTGAACTCACAGAGATTACCCCTGTCTCTGCCTCCCAAGTGCTGGGATTATAGGTGTGTGCCACCACCGCCTGCCTTGTTTTTCCGTTTTTCAAAAGTATAAAAATTATGAATAACTTAATGGAAAACCTTTAGAGGTATTCTTTTGGAAGATCAAGGATTGGAGGAGCCGGAAACATAGGGCCTATAGGTCATAGAAGGTGGTCTCCTACAAAATTTGAGGCTCACCTCCAAGCAGGAAGTGTCGGTAGCCTGTCCTCAATAGCGTGAATCGGCAGTCGATCTCTTCCAGGGCTCAGTTGGCATTTTCTTCTGAGTGGCTCCAAGAGTGAAGACGCCTGCTAAAATGGGCCTTTATATCTAGAAGGGAGAGTTTGCCAAGAGTGCCTGACTTGGAACTGGGCAGAGCTCCAAATGTATTGAGTTTGCCGCTAACCCTTGCCAAAGTTTTATCGGGCTCTTCTCAAAACCATTTGCGTTCCATTTTACCAGCACTGTAGGTCACACACACACATTGGAACTTTGGGCTTTTGGAATCAGAAAACAGGAATGCCATGCTGCCCCAGCAGGGATCCCTTACGGTGCTGAAGTTAGATGAGACCAGGCCTTGGCAAGGAGCCCCTTCTGGTGTGATGGAGGCTTGGAGAAGAGCCCTCCCTTGAGCACTAGTTTAAACAGCCCTGCTGGGAACCAATTGGCCAATGCACAGCTCTGTGCAAGGGCCTGGTAGGTTCTTCTTCCTTTTTTTACATTTCTGATACTTACCAAAGCAAGGCTAGACTGTTCTTGCTGACGGAAAGGTTCCCTCTGATCCTCTTACCTTTACTACCCTCTCATTTGCTCTTTCACCTGCCTTCCCCATGTGTTACTTGGAGATCTTTTGTAATTCATGTTGATTTAGCTATTGTGTTCTTTGTTTCTATTTTGTTTGTTCCATTCAGCTAGGGTCTCAAGTAGCCAGGTTGGCCTTAAACTCATGATGTGGCCCAGGATGACCTTGCCTATCTGATCCTCCTGCCTCTACTTCCTGAGAGGTGGGATTGCAGACATATATCACCAACTCTTGTTCTTTTTTTTTTTTTTTTAAGATTTATTTATTTATTATGTATACAGCATTCTCCCTGCAGGCCAGAAGAGATGGCTGTGAGCCACCATGTGGTTGCAGGGAATTGAACTCATGACCTTCGGAAGAGCAGTCAGTGCTCTTAACCTCTGAGCCATCTCTCTCGTTCTTGCTCCTACTTTCTCCCTCTTTCTCTCAAGAAATGAGCATCTCAGCGCAAGCCTGTAATCCCAGTACTTGAGGAGGCAGAGGCAGGCAGATGGCTGTGAGTTAGGGGCCAGCCTGATCTACAAAGCAAGCCCAGGACAGAGAAACCTTGTCTTGGAAAAAAAACTGAAGAAAGAAATAGGCATCTCTCCTAAACTCTCAGGCTCAAGTCATTTGCCTGATGCAGTTTTGAGAAGCTAGGACTACAGATTCATGTCAATGTGCCCTGAGGAGTGTATCATTGTCTGGTACTTTTAATGTCTTAAGTATTACATTATATATACCCAAGTGAGTCTACTAGAATTCACTTTTTCTTCTTTTTCTTTTTCAAGACAAGGTTTCTCTGTGTAGCCCAGGCTGTCCTGGACTCACTTTGTAGACCAGGCTGGCCTGGAACTCACAGAGATCCACCTGCCTCTGCCTCTCCAGTGCTGGGATTAAAGGTGTGCGCCACCACAATGGGCTGCAGTTCACATTTTAACAGTGTGAATGAAGTGTGGAAATCTTACCTCTTTTGCTAACTCAACACTCCCCATTTATAAGATAATTATGTTAAAGATTTCCAATACATATATTGAGAATCGGAAATGCCAGTGGTATAATTATTGCTTTGACTGTCAAACATGATTTAGAAAGGTCAAGAAGAGAAAAAAAATGTCCATTGTACTTACTTTCCCTTTTATTGTCATTCTTCCTTCCTTCCTGATAGGCCAAGACTTTTCTTGCTCTTCATGTTCATCAACATTTTCCTGGTTATTATTTGCTATGCTTAGAAATCAAACCTAGGCTCTTGTGCCTGTGAAGCAAGTGCTCTCTGCCACTGAGCCTTATCAGTTTCTTTTTGTCAGAACTTTTTTTTAGTCCATTCATTAGGTTCTATTTGTCAGCAGCAAATTCTCTTTGATTTTGAGGGTTTTGGTTTTGTCATAAGAAAATATATCTTGGCTGGTGTCTCGGAAGTGCTGCTTTATTGTTCAGGTAGGTTGCTCCAGGAGTGGGGGTGTGGGGTGAGGGGAGCTGGGGGGGTTGGGGTGGGGGGATGGGGGGGCTGAGAGTTGGAGTGGGTGAGATTCAGGGGCCCAGAGCCACAGGGCCTCAGCTTACTGCCTGCTTCAGTGTGGGAGGGTTAAACCCAGGCCCCTACACTGGGGGGAGGGGAACTGTAGAAAATATATTCCTGAAGACTATGTGTGCAAGCTATGTAAATGTACATTAGAAGCCGTTTTTGTTGTTTTTATGCAGGGTCTCATTATGTAGCCTAGGTTGGTTTCTTACTTGAGAGCCAAGTGTGAGGTTATAAATGAGACCCACTATGGCTGACTAAATTCTTTTTAGCACTTGAAAAACATGGCAGTTTTCTTCCACTGTTTTTGCTTTCTAACATTTTTCCTTTAGAGATAACATGCTTTCCTTTGGGTGCTTAGATGATCTTCTATTAATTTTTTTCTGAGGTTTGGCTTTGAGAAATTATGGGTTTTTGTGTTGTTTATCCTGCTAAAAATTTTCTCAGGTTGCCCTGCAGTGGTAGTCCACGCCTTTAATCCCAGACTCTGAAGGTAGAGACTGGATGAGCGTATCTTTGTGAGTTCTAGGCTAGCCTGGTACAGCAGGAGTTCTAGAACAGTCAAGGAAACAAAGAGAAGCCTTGTCTCCAAAAACAAATCAGACACACACACACACACACACACACACACACACACACACACACACACACTTTCCTCAGGTTCTTGAATCTGTAGGTTTATGCCTTTTTGAAAATTTTAAGCATTTATTCTTTGATCACTATTTTAGTTTCATGTTCTCTCCTGAAATTGTCATGATAAAAAAAAAAGATTTAAAAAATATCTCCCAGTGGGGCGTGGTGGTGTACACCTTTAATCCCAGCACTCAGGAGACAGAGGCAGGGGGATCACTGTCAGTTCGAGGCCAGCCTGGTCTACAAAGTGATTCTGGGACAGCCAAGGCTACACAGAGAGATCCTGTCTCGAAAAACAAAAACAAAAACAAAAACAAAAACAAAAATGATCTCCCATGTCCCTGAAGGTCTGTTCTTTTATTTTTTTTTCAGTCTATTTTCTCTCCTTATTTAGAGTAAATTATATTCTAACCTCCCGTTCTGATTCTCTCCTCAAACCTTTAGAGTCTGCTTTTGATTCTTGATTCTATTTTTACCTGTAAGCCACTGTCATTTCCAGTTTAAAAATGCATTTGAGTTTTGAGACTCCTTTCCATTCAAACAAGAATGCTTAATGTTTGCCAAAGCATTTTTTAACGACAGCTGTTTTTAAATCGTTGTCAGTTAATTCTAACAATCCTGTCATCTTAATGAATTGTCGTTTCCCACTCAAGCTGAGAATTTCCCGATCTGAGTATGGAGAGTAATTTTTTTTTTTTTAATTGACGTTTTAGGAAGTCTCTCCAGCTGCTGCTGAGACGACTCAGCTACGGACACGGGAGGGTTAAGTTCCAGATTTCGAGATCAGCGTTTGCTGACGTGTGCGCACGCGCGCGGCTGCACCGGCGCCTGCGCTCCTGGGCGGCGTGTGACTACGGGGCGGAGCGAGGCGGGGCGGGGCGGGACGGGATGCTTGGCTCCACACTAGGCCATCGGCCGCTGACCACCCGTCGCCTGCGCTCTGTGGCGCCGCGACCTTGCCTCCAGTAATCTGGTGGCTGCGGGGAACTCGTCAGCTCTGCGAGGGGGGTGAAAATTCAGACTCCGGGCTGGGTGACGTCAGCGGAGGGGGCGGGACGCCGCGGATCTTCTCGGCGGAGGGGAAAGTCCGGGCTGTTTCAGCTGAGCCAAGGAATGGGAGGCGCCTTAGCCTACCCGCAGGCCACCGCGCTGTGAATCCTGCCTTCCCTGAAACCTCCCTGAGGCAAGGGGTGTTTGCGAATCTCTTTACTGTTACAACTCTCGAGCCCTTCCTGGTTAAGGGTGGGACCACACAGACTTGGGGGATTTTTTTTTTTTAACCCCTGTACTGTTTGGCTGATCTAGAGCAATCATTGTGCAGAAGTTTACTGTTTAGATAGAAAAAAAGCAGACTTTTTTTTTTTTCAGGGTGTTTTTTGGTTGTTTTGTTTGTAATTTTTCTGTTTGTGCCTGCTCTTTCTGGGGTGTTGGCTTCTCCAAAAACCAGTCTAGAAGGTATGGAAACCCACAGCCATGTGTTCATCGTGTCCCGTAGCCTGCAATAGCTGTACTTTTCTTCTCCACCTAATTTTATATCTAAAACTAAGCATTTTGGATGTTCTTGGTAGTACTGGGGAAAGTGCATTTGACTCCATTTTTCCAGAAGCACAGGGCCCTAACGCTGCTTTTTCATACGTCATCATAACCATGAAAGGATGTGCACAGGCTTGCTAGGCCTTTTCTACCGTACGGGAATCCATAAGTGAATAGGAAGGCATTTTAGAAAACCAATTACATGGGTTTTTTGTTTGTTTTTGTCTTAAAAAAAAAAAAAACTTGAAAAGATACATCCCTGCCAACAATTTTTCTTTTTCCCTGCTTTGGAGATTATGTAAGAGGAAAGAACCATGATTTCGGGGAAAGGACAATAAAGTCGGTTCTGGGAGTTTGTGTGTTTTTACTAAGGTGTGATAACTATATAAGAATGTGTACATATTTAAAATATATGATTATGTACAACACGAATACACACCACTACAGCATCACCACAATTAAAACTGTGAACAAGTCTATCAACCTCAAACATTTCCTAGGGCCCCTTTGAAATTCTTTCCTTCAGCTTCCCCACCAGACTGTCACTCCAGGTAACCAGGGCTCAGGTTATGTAGCCCAGGCTGGCCTCTTAGGTGCTGGGATTACAGGCTTGCCCTACCACACCCATTTTACTGATCTACTTCCTAAAGCAAAAAATATTTTGTATTGTTTAGGATTTTGTAAAACTGCACTAATATTTATTGACTGGTTTCCTTCCCACATGATAACTTCCTTGCAATTCATCCATCTTGTTATATCTATTGATACTTTTTCTCCCTTTTGTAAGAGTCCCCTGTACGGCTGTATGACAATTTGGCTATCCTGTCATTTGTTGATGGACATTCCAGTTGTTCCCAATTTTGAAAAAATATGTTTTATTAATTTATTCATATTACATCTCAATTGTTATCCCATCCCTTGGATCCTCCCATTCCTCCCTCCCTCCCGTGTTGTTCCCAATTTTGGGCTGCTATAAATAAAGCAGCTCTTAGCTGTGTGGTGGTAAACGCCTTTAATCCCAGCACTCGGGAGGCTGAGGCAGGCAGATGGCTGTGAGTTTGAGGCCAGCCTGGTCTACAAAGCGAGTCCAGGACAGCCAAGGCTACACAGAGAAACCCTGTCTCGAAAAACAAACAACAACAACAAAAAGCAGTTCTGAACACTCACCTATAACTCTTTGTGTCGATATATGCTCTCTTTGCTTGTGGCTAAATATGTGGGACTAAAATGGCTATATCATAAAGCAGGCACATGTTTAATATTTTTCTTTCCTTTTGTCTCTCTGTGTGTGTATGTATAGGTTGGAAGTCAACTTGGAGTGTTTCTCAATCAGTCCCCACCTTCCTTTTTGAGACCTGGTGTGCCACTGACCCTGGAGCTCACTGATTCAGCTAGACTTGGGAGCCTCCCATCTCTCAGCCTCTCCAGCAGTGGGAATCCATACATCTATCACTGTGCCCAGGTTTGTTTTGTATTTTGTTTGTTTTGGGTTTTTTTTCTTTGTTTTTTAATGAGATCTCCCTCTGTAGCCCTGGATGGCCTGGGACTCGGTATGTAGCCCAAGCCTCCTGGGTGCTGGGATTAAAAACGTGTACCAATCATGTTCAAGCTTTTTACACAAGTCCTCACGCTTGCACAGCAACTACTAAATACTTTGCCACGTCATTATTTCTTTTGACACGTCTACTAACAACGTATGAGAGTTCCCATTTTCTCTATAGCCTTGCTACTCCCTGCGCAGTTCTTTGCATTTTTGCCATTATAGTAAGTTAGAGTGGCCTCTTGTGCTTACATTTCCCTATTGAGAACAATGATGCTGACCATCCTTCCTTCGAGACCCTGTCTCGAGAAACCAAAAAAAAAAAAAAAAAAAAAAAATAGATAAGGAGATAGGCCATTATACTTACAAATTGAAAGCCCCATAAATGTTAATATGTCAGTTGTTTTGGTAAATATTGAAAAGTCTAGTTTTAAAGTTTAGGAAATGTAAAGGTCCTAGAATGTGCAAAAATTCTTGAAAAAAAATATAAATAGAGGCACAGAAGGGGGAATAAGCTACTGAGAAATGCAACAATCTCAGAAGACCCGCTAGATGATCCCCCCTCACCCCCAAACCCCATTGCTATCAATAGTTTGGCAGGTTTTCAGTCAATGAAATTTTGTCTTGGATTTCCATGTGTGTGTATATATTGAAATATATAGTGATCACTTAAAAGTATACATGGAGGTTGGGGTTGGGGTTCAGTGGTAGAGTGCTTGCCTAGCTTAGATAAGGCCCTAGATTCAACCCGCAGAACCACTGAAAGAAAAGAAAGGATAAATGGGATTATACTATTTACATGCTGAGTAACTTGTTTAATTTTCTTGATATTTTTTGTCAATGTTTTGCCAATCCATTCATGTCAGCACATGTCCATTTTTTGTTAACTGATGAATACTATCCCATAGAACATGCTAGAGTTCCTTCATTCTCCACTAGAAATGTAGTTGTTTAAATTTGTTGTTGTTTTAGTTTTTGGGTTTTTTTTTTTGTTTTGCTTTTCTTTTCTTTTTTCTTTTTTTTTTAAGACAGGGTTTCTCTGTGTAGCCTTGGCTGTCCTGGACTCACTTTGTAGACCAGGCAGACCTCAAACTCACGGAGATCCGCCTGCCTCTGGGTGCCAGAGTGCTGGGACTAAAGGCGTGAGACATCACACCTGGATGTAAATTACTTTTTCATTGTAACAATTCATGTCTTCTCTTCTGACTTGATTTGTTTCTAATCCTTTCTTTACATACTCTAGTGCCAATGTTTTGCCTGTTCTGTTGAAGATACAAAACACTGGGCCAGAGGTGTTTTTCTGTTTTGAAACAGTGTCTCGCTGTATATCCCTAGCTGGCCTGAATCCTCCTGTCTCTCCTTCCTGGGGGCATGTGCCACCCACACCCAGCTTAAGGTTTTGTTTTTTAAGCATTTTGTGGTTACCATAATTTTCTAACTTAAATGCATAACATGTGTAAGCCTTTCTGTATGGCTTTCACTTTTTTAAGTCTTATTTAAGAAATTATCCCTTGGCTGGGCATGGTGGCACACCCCTTTAATCCCAGCAGAGGCAGGTAGATCTCCTGTGAGTTCGAGGCCAGCCTGGTCTACAAAGCCAGTCCAGGACAGCCAAAGCTACACAGAGAAACCCTGTCTCAAAAAATCAATCAAACAAACAAACAAACAAGGCCAGGCGTGGTGCGCCACCAGGCCTTTAATCCCAGCACTCGGGAGGCAGAGGCAGGTGGATCGCTGTGAGTTCAAGGCCAGCCTGGTCTACAAAGTGAGTCCAGGACAGCCAAGGCTACACAGAGAAACCCTGTCTCGAAAAACCAAAAAAACCAACCAAACAAACAAACAAAAAAAAAAAAAAGAAAAGAAAAGAAAAAAGAAATTATCCCTTAACTCTCAGGCATAGTGAAGCAGGCTTGTAATCCTAGCACTTGGGAGATGCAGGCAAGAGGCTCAAGGGTTCAAGATTGAAGGGTACTTGGAGCTACATAGGGAGGTCGGGATAGGCTTGGACTGCAGGAAAAAACTATGTCAAGAAAACAAAAACCCAAACCAGAAACGAAATCGTCTATCACACGGTCAAAATAAATAAATAAAATACTTAGATTATCTCCCAAAATGTTTCCCAGATGTATTTCCTGTGCAGATAATCTAAATAAGAAACACACACACATACACACACACACACACACACACACAAAACCCAAACCAAAACAACAACAAAAGCAAGGATGACGTCATGTATACTGCCTTATAACCTGTTGTCATGTGGCAATATATTTTGAACATCCTTTAATTTGAATAAATGTATCGCTAGTGTTGTGGGTGGGGTTTCCCGGGAAACAGACTCTGGAGACAAGAGATTTGTGTGCAGGAAGCTTATCCGGGAGTGCTTTCGAGACCAAGGACTGAGCGAGCCAGCAAGCGCCTAGTGGGGGAAGGGAACGAAACAGGATTAGACTGGAGAGAATTTGAGGCGGTGCTGCTGCAGTCGTCACAACGGCTGGAGCTTGGCGGTTTAGAATTCCCTTCATCATTGTCCCAATTTGAAGAAAGAAACCTGGGGCATTTGTTTGATGCGGGCTGTCCCTGGGGAAGAGCTGGGGGTGTCACTGGGCAGGACAGCTGCCTTGCTGTGAGTATCATCCCCGGAGCCAGCAAACGGGGCGGATTAAGGCTGTTGCAGGCTGGTAACCTCCTTCCGGATACCTAGGAGCCTTAAAGGAGGGGCCTCTGAAGAGCGCCTCAAGGCTCACCACCTTTAAAGACACTGTTTGATCCGAGCTGCCGAGAACACCACCCACCACTAACTCATCGGGTCTGCAATAGGTGATTCTTGGCAGAAAGGTATCAGTTCCTTTCCTGAGGAAAGCAAAAACTTTTGGAGAGGTGCCCAGTACGCTCTCACATTTCATTGACCTTAACTAAAATGTTAGGTGCAGGGGAAGCTGGGAAAGTGGGGTCAGGATTGTCCTGATTTTGTGCCTTGAGCGGAGGACATTGCTGCTCAGAACAATACTTGAGCATAGAAAAACATCAAGGATTTCTGACAGTATCTGCCACAAAATGCACTCCTATACAAATATTTTGAACAATCACATCTGCTTTAATGAAACAGATTTCATATTGACTGGCGTTTGGGTTCCTATAACACTATGTTGTGGTCTGCTGTATTGACATTAACAGCCTAGTAATTTTTTGTTTGGTTTTTCGAGACAGGGTTTCTCTGTGTAGCCTTGGCTGTCTTGGACTCACTTTGTAGACCAGACTGACCTCGAACGCACAGCGATCCGCCTGCCTCTGCCTCCCGAGTGCTGGGATTAAAGGCGCGGGCCACCACACCCGGCTTCAACCTAGTAATTTTTTTCCTGCCCATATCTTCCATTGTTTCTTCAGGATTGTCCTAGTTTGCTTTCTGTTGCTGTGACAAACGTTAGGACCAAAAGCAACTTGGAGAGGAAGGGTTTATTTATTTATTTATTTATTATTTGGTTTTTCAAGACAGGCTTTCTCGGTGTAGCCCTGGCTGTCCTAGACTGGCCTTGTAGACCAGGCTGGCCTCGAACTCACAGCGATCCACCTGCCTCTGCCTCCCGAGTGCTGGGATTAAAGGCCTGCGCCACCACCGCCCAGCGGGAAGGGTTTATTTTAAATTGCATGTTGTAGTCCATCGCTAGGCAGGAACTGGAGGCAGAAACTGAAGCAGAGGCCTTGGAAGACTGCTATTTCCTGACTTGCTCAGCCTGCTTAGTTTCTTTGTTTTTGTTTTGTTTGCTTATTTCCCCCCACCCCCCCACCCCAAGACTGGGTTTCTCTGTGTAGCCTTCGCTGTCCTGGACTCACTTTGTAGACCAGGGGGATCTCGCAGTCATCACTGCGAGATCCACCTGGTCTCTGCCTCCTGAGTGCTGGGATTAAAGGCCTGGGCCACCTCCTTTTTAATACCATCTAGGACCACCTGCCTATGGGTGGTGCCAAAAAGGTGGGCTGGGCTATCCCACATCAGTCAGTAATCAAGAAAATACCCTGAAGACATCCACCCACAAGCCAATGAGAGAACAGTTCCTCAACTGAGGTTTCCTCTTTCCAGGTGATTCTAGTTTTGGTTGAGTTGACCAAAAGTAAGCAGAACAGGGGTGACATGCTAACTGTATCCCTTGGAAGTGCATTTTTGAAAGGATTTTAAAGCCCAGCACATGGGGAGGCAGAAGCAGGCAGATCTCTGTGAGTTCAAGACCAGGTCTATGAAGTCCAGGACAGCCAAGACTACACAGAGAAACTCTGTCTCGGGAATAAATAAATAAATAAATAAATAAATAAATAAATAAATTGATGCAGAATACCAATAAGTACCATGGAAAATCCTCTATATGTATGCTTTCCTTGAGCAGTAGATGAAGAGGCCAATTTTCCCCCAGCATCCTTTCAGACACTGGATTTTTCACATTTTCATTAATTGTATATATATTTTTTTCTTTTTAAAAGTATCCCACCTTCACTCTCATTTTGAATTGATTTTATTGGCTATATGTGCTTGCCTTGGTTGTTATTGTTTCTTTGTTATTTTGTTTGCATGATAGTCCAAAATATGTTGATTCTGGAAAGCTTTGTTAGGTTTGTTTATGACAACAATGAACTTGATGATTGGTCAGTGATCTTAGTGCTACAAATCCCCATCCCCACAGGGCTCAGGTATTCAGAAAAATAGCTAGGTGTCTAAATCCTAGCACCTAAATATATATTCTCTGGGTTGATGGTAGCAGCAGCATATCTGTACTAAAGGACTTTACAACACAAGCCGTTATTTTCTGACCTATAAATTATACTCTGAATAGCCAGCTAATGTATGCCAGAAATACTTGGAAAGATCACTCTGAAAAGTAAAAGGAGAAGAAATTATTCTGCCACTCCAGTGAAGAATAGGGATACATGAACTTAGAAACAGCTGCCCATAGCTAACCGGATAGGGAACATGACAGTACTGTTTCAAAAATAATTTACTGAATTTAAAGTTTATGAATAATAGATCTCCAACCCCCAGTTTAAATTTTCTTAGTGAAAAGGTATTAACAACCAAAAAGGAAAAAAAAAAGGTATTAACAACCATTATAATAGTCAAAATAAACCATGATGCAACCCAGGCATGGTGGCACATGCCTTTAATCTCAGCACTTGGGAGGCAGAGGCAGGTGGATTGCTGTGAGTTCAAGGCCAGCCTGGTCTACAAAGCAAGTCCAGGACAGCCAAGAGTACACAGAGAAACCCTGTCTCAAAAAGCCAAAACAAACAAAAAAACCCTAAAACCATTATGCTATAAATCTAACAAAATACTTCAGATATTTTCTGATCTCTCAGCATACAAATACAGCATATTAAAATTATAGGATTAATTTGTATTAGATAATTATTGTTTCACTTCATAGTTTTGACATACATTTATAGACTTGCATATAAATACTAAATATTTACCAGCTCAGAAAAATACTATTGCAGTCCACATGCACTTTAGATTAAATATATAAAAAAATAAAATTGTATTTAAAATATGTGTGAGTTTCAAAAATAATGAATTATCATTGAAATGCACAATAAGGGAAACTAAGTTCTAAAACATAGTATGAAAATGTATCATTCCCACATGAATATACTTATCTGTCTCTGTCAAAATAATAAAGATTAACTCCTTTAGTTTCAGTACTCGAGAGGCAGAGTCAAGCGTCTCTTTGAGTTTGAGGACAGCCTGGTCTACAGAGCCAGCTCCAGGACAGCCAGGGCGGCACAGAAAAACCCTGTCTAGAACCCTCCACACCCCCCACAGTCCCCAAAAAGGGTATGATGCTGAGAAAAAGCAAGGTGCAGGCATATGTAGCAAATCATTCTTGGGGATTGTAAGTCTGTGCCTATTTTCTGATATTTTTCAAAACAAAATATTGGGAAGATAAACCAGAATTAATAAAAGTAGTTTCCTAAAGGTGAGGGGCGGGGGAATTCAGAATGTACAAAGGCGGGAGCTAGATTTTTCTCTGAGTGTATTTTGTTTCATACTTTTTGTTGTTTGTTTTTTTGTAAAAGATGGCCTCCGATGATAACCATCTGTGAGTACTCAGACCCTTGTGATGGCCTACCAACAGGGCGCCATGGTTGGGCTGGGTGATCCCGTCCACAATTAAGTTTTAGATACATGCGTAGCTTCCTTTTTGCTCTTTCTCTCTCCTGGATTGTTTGTTCTCTGGGAAACTCTTTGCCCAGCCAAGTAGTTCCATGTGAGGAGACTCTGAGGCCCAATGAGAGCCATGTGAGGGGCTGGAAGCCACGCCTTCAGCCCCAAACAAGCATTAAGGTGCTTGCAGCTCTCTAACAAAACCTGCCTTAAGCACCTCCAAACCACTGCTGAGGAAGCTGCCCCAGGTTTCTGACTGCCGAAAACTGAGAGAATACTTGTTATTTTACGCCGCTAGTTTGTTAGATAAACTGTTAGTACACCACTAATGTAAGAACTGTTAAATTGGTTTTTTAATAATTAAAAAACTGAATATAAGCAAGAAAGAAAAAATAGTCTTTAAAATTAAAGATGAGCTGGGCGTGGTGGCACGCACCTCTAATCTTAGCGCTTGGGAGGAAGAGGCAGGAGGATCTCTATGAGTTTGAAGCCAGCCTGGTCTACAAAGAGAATCCAAACCAATCAAGGCTACACAGAAAAACCCTGTCACAAACAAAACAAAACAACAAAAATTAAAGATGAACTGGGGGGAAAACAGGAGCGCAATTATAAAGCTTGTGGCAAAAATACACAGTAATTATTTCAAGTGACTTATAGACAGAGTATTTTTACTACATATCCCCCAGTGTCTGGGTCCCAAGGACAGAAATAACTAGATAAATCTTAAATGGCACTCAATAATCGAATTGTCATTAATAACATTGATATCATTATCCTGGAACTATAACTGTGTAGTGGAATAAACCAGATAGGTTATTATTAACATCATTAAGAACTAATCCCAGCACTCGGGAAGCAGAGGCAGGCGGATTGCTGTGAGTTCGAGGCCAGCCTGGTCTACAAAGTGAGTCCAGGACAGCCAAGGCTACACAGAGAAACCCTGTCTCGAAAAACAAACAAACAAACAAACAAATCAAAAAAAAAGAGAACTAAGATTTTTTGGGCTGGAGAGATGGCTCATTGGTTGGGAGCAGTGACTGCTCTTCAAGAGGACCTGGGTTCAATTCTCAGCACCCACATGGCAGCTCACAACTGTCTGTAACTCCAAAATCTGACACCCATAGACATAAATGCAGGCAAAACACCAATGCACATAAGATAAAAATAAATTATTTAAAAACACTAAGATTTTACACATGAGAAGAAGGAAGTTAACTGGAAACCCTTTTATACCCTATTCTGGAAACAACAGCATTTAGTCACAATTTTTTTTTTCTAAAAGGCACAGCTTTCTTAGTCCTGTTCAATGAAAAGACAAGAAAGAAGTTATACCAAAATGTCAGTCAAGACTACATTGCAGATTGGGATGATTAAATATAATTTAAAACAAACATCCAGAGCTCCTTAGAGAAATAGCTAAATTCCAGTTCTGACCTGACTAGGTACAAGATGAGCCTGGAAAATTCTCTTACTAGAAATTAAGGATGAAAATAAGACTACTTTCTAAGCTCTTCCTGAACCAGGTGAACTTCAGAAAGCCTAGTAGCTGTTAGTGTGTCAATAGCTTGCCGAAACTCTAGCACCCCATCCCCTAAAATCAAGCAAGCTTGTGACTGTGAAACACTCTACCCATTTGCACATCTTTTTTTTTTTAACCCACAAGGTTCAAAGTGCTATAAATAATGTTTTGGAAGTTGCTATGATGTCAAGCTAGTATTATAAAGTTGGCAGAGGAGGGACAAGCCTACATTTTATCTTCCTTTTATAAACTCTTGAAGCATCTGGAACGATAGTTTTCTGTTAAAAGAAAGAGTATAGGAGCCGGGCGTGGTGGCGCACGCCTTTAGTCCCAGCACTCGGGAGGCAGAGGCAGGCGGATCGCTGTGAGTTCGAGGCCAGCCTGGTCTACAGAGTGAGTCCAGGATGGCCAAGGCTCTACAGAGAAACCCTGTCTCGAAAAACCAAAAAAAAAAAAAGAAAGAAAGAGTATCGGGATTGGGAGGTAGGCATTTAGTGAAGGAATAATCTGGGGTACATAAATGCTTTTGTCTGTTTTGTTTTGTTTTGTTTTTCTAGACAGGGCTTCTCTGTGCAGCTTTGGCTGTCCTGAACTCGATTTGTAGACCAGGCTGGCTTTGAACTCACAGCGATCCGCCTGCCTCTGCCTCCTGAGTGCTGGAATGATGATGATAATGATGATGATGATTTTTTTTTTTTGAGACAGGGTCTCTCTGTGTAGTTTTGGCTATCCTGGACTCACTTTGTAGACCAGGCTGGCCTTGAACTCACAGTGATCCGCCTGCCTCTGCCTCCCGAGTGCTGGGATTAAAGGCGTGCGACACATGCCTGCCCCCCTTTCTAATTTAGATAAAATCTACCTTACTAATATCTCCTCATTTCTAAAAATGACAGGCCTGTGTCACCGTGTCCGCTTTTAGGGGAAGAACTGTCACTTGCTAGACACACAGTGCCATCATGCTGTGTCCCTAGCGCCTCTAGTCTAGAGTTTGACTAGAAACTCTGGAAGCCACAGATCTTCTTTGCTGGTGGCTTCCTGCTTGGCTCTGGCTATGAGGGGCATAAAATGGGACTGGCAGGCTGGAGGAGGGTGAGGGAACTTAAATGCTTTCTCTGTTTCCTTCCTGACAGCTTCCTGTGCCTCTCAGCTTACCCCAGGGACACTTCACCTTGGTACCAGCTGTGCCTTCCCTCGGTGTCCAGCTGAGTCCTTTGCAGTTAACCAGCCTCAGAATGTCAGCGTGAAGTGAGTACCATCTCTTCGTGGGGCCTGGGGCCCATCTCTGTGGAGCTCCTTCTCCCATTTCTAACTTCTACTAGTTCCATACTTTTTGTAAACCCACTTCCTGACACAGTCACTGCTTTTTATTATTTAATTGATTAATTTATTGATTGATTGGTTGTTCCAGACAGGGTTTTTGTAATAGGTCTGGCTGTCCTGGAAATCACTTTGTAGACCAGGCTGGCCTGGAACTCACAGACATTTGCCTTTTTCTCCCTCTGTGCTGGGATTAAAATCGTGCACCACGATGCCCGGCAGTCACTGCTTTTTCTAATTACTGCCTCCGTAATACCATAGAGTGTTCCTTTTAGCCCCTTGGCCAATTTCTTTTTTTTTTTTAACTTAAAGCATTTTTAATAATAAAATAACTAATGCTTGGTATTAGCCATGATTATACTTTCAATTATTAAAATGCATGCACACTTACTATGGTGACACTTGCTTAAAGTATTCCTATTGGTAAATAAAATAATAGCACATAAAACTATAAAAAGAAAATGCAGCAAAAGTGTTAACAGTTGTTTGTGAATGATTAAGCTAAGAATGATTTAAACTTTTTCTTTAAACAACTACAAATTGTCAAATACTTATTTCCCAAATATCCATTATTTTTACAATAGTGGGTAACAACAATAGCAACAAACAAGATTTACAAACAACAACAAAGAGTTCAAACAAGAATTGCTAACACACACACACACACCCCTACATACACATAGATACACACACAAACAAATTTAAAAGCCAGGCAGTGGTGGCGCACGCCTTTAATGCCAGCACTTGGGAGGCAGAGGCAGGTGGATCGCTGTGAGTTCAAGGCCAGCCTGGTCTACAAAGTGAGTCCAGGACAGCCAAGGCTACACAGAGAAACCCTGTCTTGAAAAAACAAAAACAAAAAAACTTTTTTGACTGGCAGACGAAGCCTCCCATTAGTCACTGGTGAGGGACATTAACCCCCTAGAATTCCTGCTAGCAGTTGCAAGTTGGGCCAGAGTATGTTGATAAAGAAGAGTGACAGTGTCTGCAGCACAGCCAATCAACCTTTATAAAAACAATTAATTTCTGGAGGTGGAGGGAGGGTGGGACTTGGAGGTTAGAAGGGATAGGGCTATGACCAGAATGTAAAGTGAATAAATCAATAAGTAAAATTAAAACAAAACAAAATAAAGAAACAAAAACCAATGAAAAACCTGGGCATGATGGTGCATGCCTTTCATCCCAGTACTCAGGAGGCAGAGGCAGGCGATCTCTGAGTTGGAGGCCAGCCAAGGCTACACAGAGAAACCCTGTCTCAAAAAACCAAACCAAAAAAAACCAAACAAAACAACAAAAAAATTAATTTCTTATTGCACAAGGCTTCATTTCCTTTGAAAGACAGTTTGTCATTATGAATAGGACTTCAGCCCTCTCCATCCACACTTCCAATCCCGATTGCCTTCATTCTTCTCATGAAGCGACTACTAAATTAGTTGGATTTATGTGTACTTTTAAACATATAAATATTTGTTACTTTGAAATATATGGCATTTCTGTAGGTGTTTAAATTTCAGTTCATGGTATAAGTATCTTTTTTGCAATTTGCCTTATTCACTAAATAATTTGTCCTGGAAGTCATTCCACAGAGTTTCCTTTTATCTACTGCATAGTAGTCATCAGTGTATATATGCCATGGCTTATTTCACTTGTTGCCCTGTTTTCACCATTATAAAAATTCTATGATTAATACCAGGGCCCTTGTTTCTCTAGGATAGATTCTGAGTAGTAGAAATACTAAGTTAGAAAGAATCTGTATTTTGAAAATTGCATTAGAAACTGGGCGTGGTGGCACCCGCCTTCAATCCCAGCACTAGGGAGGCAGAGGCAGGCAACTCTGTGAGTTGGAGGCCAGCCTGGTCTACAGAGTTCCAGGATAGCCTCAGGTGTTACAGAAAGAAACCCTGTCTCTGTAAGGAAAAAAAAAGTTCTGGGCATCTTTAGATGACACAGTGGGGAGATGACTACTACTACTACTACTTCTTCTTCTTCTTCTTCTTCTTCTTCTTCTTCTTCTTCTTCTTCT
>OU015760.1:13475048-13537775 GCA_907169655.1 Acomys percivali | reverse complement strand
AAGAAGAAGAAGAAGAAGAAGAAGAAGAAGAAGAAGAAGAAGAAGAAAGAAGAAAAAAAAAAAGAGAGAGAGAGATCGTAAACCGGGCAGTGGTGACACACGCCTTTAATCCTAGCACTCGGGAGGCAGAGGCAGGCGGGTCGCTGTGAGTTGGAGGCCAGCCTGGTCTACAAGGCTGTCCGGGACAGTCAAGGCTACACAGAGAAACCTTGTCTGGAAAAACCAAAAAAGAAAAAAGAAAAAGAAAAGGTGTTGTGTAACTGTTTCTGCCAAGATTGAAACATTCCATCCTTCAGAGAAGGTCTTTAATTTAAACAAGATGGTAAACAACTCAAAATAGCTTCAAGAAGTCCCTGAAACTGACCATATTCTCTAGATCCCTCTCTGCCAAAGCAAACAGTAAAAGCTGTCCCCCTTAGACTAGGAAGCTCACCTGTAAATAAGACTCTCAGAGGAAAAGAACTGCAAAACAAAACAAAACAAAACAAAACAAACCCGGAGTCCAGACCAGCTCTCTAGAAGAATTAGAAAGCAGCCAAGCTGCCTGACAGAAGTTTAGAGCAACTGAGGGGCCTGGAAAGGACACTCTCTAGCTTGTTGAGCTGCCTTCAGCTATGGAGTGTGCACCAGGATCCCAACTTTGTGACAAGTCACCGATGGTGGGTGGGCTTTAGTGGTACAGCTGCCTTTGAGTCATTTCTGTTCCTGTAAGTAACCTCTTGCCCATATTCCTGTAAGTAACTGCAATAAAATGTATTGGTTTACCAAATTGGACTTCGGCGGTACTCATACTTTGCTCTGATCTAGATTCTCTATCTAGGTTGAGTAGACCTGTATATTTCATCTCCCCAGAAAAATTTTTGTTTCACAATAGCAGGGACAGTTACAAATTCCTGTTGTCCCAACTGCTTGGGTGGCTGATATAGGAGGATCCCTTGGGGCCCAGTGAGTTTGGAGCTAGCCTGGGCAAAAGAGGGAGACTGTGTTAGAAACAAAACAAACTCAAAGGAACTTGCGCTTGTAGTCTGCAGTATATATTTATAGCTAATCTGAGTCTACTTCAAAATAACCGTACGGCTTTCAGGTGTTAAAGGAACTTGTAACCGAATATTCCTGAATCCCCTTTCCACTGCTCACGGCATGGCTGTCATTCTTTCTAGTTATCACTCAGCTAGAGCCACGGAATATCTTTCACCATTATGAGTTTGAACAAACTACTAGTAGGCTGGTTAAGAGGAAGAAATACCAAAGATTGTATCCTCATTTATTTCTTTTCTAACCCCCTGTCACTGGAGATCTGAGTTTCTGACCTATATATTTGAAGAGCTTCTTTTTTTTTTTTTTTTTGGTTTTTCGAGACAGGGTTTCTCTGTGTAGCCTTGGCTGTCCTGGACTCACTTGTAGACCAGGCTGGCCTCAAACTCACAGCGATCCACCTGCCTCTGCCTCCCGAGTGCTGGGATTAAAGGCGTGCGCCATCACGCCTGGCATTGAAGAGCTTCTTTGAACATTTCTTTCTAGATAATTCTACCAGCCATAGAACTTTTTATGTCTGAGAAAAAAAATCTTTAGTTCTCCTTCACATTTAAAGAGTCTTTGGCTGCATACAGGATTCTAGTTTGTGTGCCCACCCCAACACTTTAAATATTTCATTCCACTCGAATTTGCAAGGAGTTCCAAAGAGAAACCTAATGTCATCTTTCTTTTTCTTCCTCTGCAGCTAAGATGCTTTCACCCTGTGGCTTCTTTTAAATGTTTTACAGTGAATATGATATTTGATATTATATGATTGATGTTGATGTTTTTAAAAATTTTTTGTTTTGTTTTGTTTTTTTTTGTTTTGGTTAGCGTTTTCTGATCTTCTTGAACCTGTGGCTGGTGTCTATCTTTAATACTGGGGAATTCATCTGGGCATGGTAGCACACACCTGTAATCCCAGCACTGGGGAGGCAGAGGCATTCGAATCTCTGTGAGTTCAAGGCCAGCCTGGTCTACAGAGTAAGTTCAGGACAGCCAGGGCTACATAATACAAACTCTGACTCAAAAACAAAACAAAACACTGGGAAATTCAGGGCTCGAGAGATGGCTCAGGAGTTAGGAACACTGGCTGCTTTTGTGGTAGACCAAGGTATAGACCCAGCTCACAACTCCTGTTCTCACAATTGTGGCCTCTATAACTCCTGTCCCAGGGCATCTGAGTCCTTCTTCTGGCCTCTGTTGGCACCAGGCACACATGTGGTATGTCTACATGAAGGCAAACACGTTTGCATAAAATAAAATAATTGTGATAGTGTTCATTTCTCAGCCATTATTATATTAAATATTTCTTCTGTTCCTCTTCAGTTTCTTTTTTGGTTTAGGATTTATCTTTATTTTATGTGCATTGGTGTTTTACCTGCACATATGCCTGTGTGAAGGTGCCACATTTCCTGTAACTGGAGTTACAAATAGTTGTGAGCTGCCATGTGGGATACTGGGAATTGAATCCAGGTCCTCTGTGCTCCTAACTGCTGAGCTATCTCTCTAGCCCCTCAATTAATTTCTCTCTCTCTCTCTCTCTCTCTCTCTCTCTCTCTCTCTCTCTCTCTCTCTCTCTCTCCCCTTTCTGTCTTTCTCTCTCTTTCTGTTTTTTTTTTTTTTTGGTTTTTCGAGACAGGGTTTCTCTGTGTAGCCTTGGCTGTCCTGGTCTTGCTTTGTAGACCAGGCTGGCCTCGAACTCACAGCGATCCGCCTGCCTCTGCCTCCCGAGTGCTGGGATTAAAGGTGTTCGCCACCACGCCCGGCTTCTCTTTCTGTTTTTTGAGGCAGGTTTTCTTTCTCTATGTTATCTTGGCTATCCTGGACTCGCTTTGTAGACCAGGCTGGCCCCGAACTCTCAGAGATCCGCCTGCCTCTGCCTCCTAAGTGTGAGGATTAAGACGTGTGCCACCACCACCCAGCTTAAGGTCAGTCTTTTAGCGAGCATGTACAGCTGGATGGCTGGATTGGGAATTTGGCCCATTTCTTACCCACATCATCTACGTTGGCAGGCTGGGGAGGGCTGGAATCTGGCATTCCTGTGCCCTGTGTCGAAGGTTAGAGGCCCTCAAGTTTGGTTAGAATGATAAAACACCTACAGTGATTAGACTTTGTAAAATACTTTCTCCTTGCAGGCATGCTTTTGTTGAGAACAAAATCCTCTAAGAATACTCCAAAATAGTTTCTTCTCCTATCTGGCTGAGCAGCAGCTAATCCCCTCCTGGAATACCCACAAAGGTTCCTATAGGTGGAACTCACAAAATTGTATAGAACCCCCATCAGCTGGGAGTTTTTACGCTTGAGCTTTTCCACACACACTTTCAATTACAATTTTACCGTTCCTACCCTAGCTCTAGCTGGCAGGCTTCTATTTCAAAGTTTCTGCTTTGATAATCTGTGATTTTTCTACATTTGCCGTGCCTCTATAGAGTGTGGGGGTGGTGTGTGTGTGTTGCGCAGCACTTAACCCCGTGACCTCAATTTTCTGATTGATCTAAGAGGAGTTGTTGACTTTAAGACTGTTTTGCTTTTTTATTATTGAAAGGTCAGGAATGATGACTCCTAAGGTCCTAATGTGCTGGGTCAGAAATGGAAGTCAGCATTTTCTTATCATAGCAAAAAGATTAAATAACATGCCAAATATTTATCAGTAAAGGACTGGTTATCCTTTACTGCATTTACTATTGATCAAAACTAGTCAGTTCTCAATACCCAGATGTGGAATGATGTGCAAAACATTTGAGTATGTGTGAAATAGTAAATGGAGAGCTGTAATCCTAGCTCTCTGAGGCAGAAACAGGCAGATCTTTGTGTGCTCTGTGCCAGCCTGGTCTACAGAGTTCATTTCAGGACAGCCAGGGCTACACAGAAACCTTGTCTTAAGATGGGGGGGGGGGGAGAGCAAGAAAGAAAGAAAGAAAAAAGAAAGGAAAAGAAAAAAGAAAAAAATGGAGAAAATAAAGAATATGCTGTTTACTCAACACTGTAAAGTGAATCAATGTTCAGCTGAAAAATAGATATTCATATATATCGACTATCAACTATTTTTCAAAATAAAGATATTGGCATCTTCAAAGATTAGTGACAAAATTACATATATAACAATTTTAGCAGTTGTGTTTCACTATTGGTTTTTCGTATGTAGCTTTGTCTGTCTTGGACTTGCTTTTGTAGAGCAGGCTAGCCTCGAACTCACAGAGATATACCTGCCTTTGCCTTCTGACTGCTAGGTGTTTCAGAATTGTGAGAAATATTTTTGCCTTTTCTTTCTTTCTTTTTTTTTCTTTTTCTTTTTTCTGGGTCTTTCAATTTTCCAAACTTAACCCAGATGTGGCAAGGCATGCCTGTAATCTCAGCATTCAGAGGTGAAGGCGGAAGGATTAATGGCCCAAGGTTAACTTCAGCTACATAGCAAATTTGAGGTCAGCCTGGGGTACATGTGACCTTACCTCAGGAACAAAGCCAAAAACTTCCAAATATTTTTAATTTTGTTATATTACTTCAAGAATTAATTTTTAGAAAAATTGCTCAATCAAATAAATCTGAAAGGAAATATGTGAAAATGACATCAGTTGTTGGTTTTGGTGGTACAATACAAAACAGTTTCTCCTCTGTTGGTCAGACATTTTTGTAATGTTATCATATTCCATTAAATGTTGTTTGTCTCCAATACATAGGAGAGCTTTGTTTGCTCTGAGCCTCTGGTGTCCGGATGTTATAAAGTACATGGAAAGCCCTTTTCCAGAACAGCTTGGCCCAAGCTGCTTCTGTTGGCCATACTATTTGTTCAATTGCCATTTGCAGCACACAGTTAAAAGGCTGTCACACGTCACTCTTTGAATAAGCACTTGCATGTTTGTTGAAGGACCTGACCAAGGAAAAAGGCTGGCTGAGTGCTTAAGCAAACGAGAGTGAGCAGCTAGCCTCCACAGTAGTACCTCCTCCAAAGAGCCACATAGGCTGGCAAAGCCTAGAGCAGAGCTGGCACATCTGCTGGCCTACCCGACTCAATACCCCAAAGAAACAAGAGGTGCTGGAACAAACCGAAAAGTGGAAAGGAGTCAGTCTGTGTGAGACAGCTGACAAGTAGCCATTCCTGTTTTTCCAAAAACAAGAAATCTTTTTTTTTTTTTTTTGAGACAAGGTTTCTCTGTGTATCTCTGGCTATCCTAGAACTCAATCTGTAGACCAGGCTGGTCTTGAACTCACAGAGATCCACCTGCCTCTGCCTCCTGAATGCAGGAATTAAAGGTGGGTACCACCACTGTCCTCTAAAAGAGTAAGGGAGAAAAAATACTTAAGAACCAAGAAAGAATGTCTGTTATTTATCAATGCAACATGCAATCTTAGAATACAAAAATAAACATACACCCAAATCCTACTAGTGCTAATTGAAAGGAAAATAGAGGCCTCTTCAATTAGCAAAAAATTCTGAATTGCAGGATGTCATTAATAAATACCATTGTATGAACACACTCTCAAACATACGAAGTCTTAGAAATTCTGAAATAAATAGAATTCACACTTCAGTAGCCTGCTGTGGAATTATCTGTGACTTTTAATTGGATTCTAGAATTAAGATTGCCAGTCTTTTTGTCTGTCTGTTTTTCCAAACAGGGTTTCTCTGTGTGTATGTATTTCTCTTTGTCGACCAGGCTGCCCTCAAACTCACAGAAATCTGCCTGCCTCTGCCTCCCTGAGTGCTGGGATTAGAGGTATGGGCCACCGAGACTGCCAATCTTAATTCTAGAAAGTTCTGTGGAAAACAGAGCATTCAGATCATTGCTATGTAATCTACAAAGGCTTTAAAGAAGCTGTTTTAGTTAATAAGAATGATTTTGGAGTTTAGTATCTTAACAGATTTTTCTAAAAATTTCAAAACAATTCTATTAAGAATCTAGATTGTTACAAAGCAAGTCTAGGACAGTCAAGGCTACACAGAGAAACGCTGTCTTGAAAAACCAAAAACCAAAAAATACAAAAAACAAAGAAACTAGATTGTGCTGGGTGTGATGGCGTAGTCCCAGCCCTCAGGGAGGCAGAGGCAGGTGGATCTGTGAGTTTGACGCCAGCCTGGTCTACAGAGCGAGTCCAGGACAGCCAGGACTACAAAAGAAACCCTGCCTCAGAAAACCAAAAGATAAAAAAATAAAAATAAGAAAGAAAGAAAGAAAGAAAGAAAGAAAGAAAGAAAGAAAGAAACTTGATTGTAAAAAATAAAAGCCCTTATAATTTTGTTTATGTTGTGAATTTCAGTAATGGTTCCTTATGTCCACTTTGCGTGAATGTATGTATGTGCATGCTATGCATGCCTAGTGCCTATATTGGAAGAGGGCGTTGCATCCCCTGGAACTTGAGTTACCAGTCGTGGTGAACTGCCATGTGGGTGCTGGGAAGTGAATCTGGGTACTCGGCAAGATCAACAAGTACTCGAAACTGCTAGACCACCTCTCTCGCCCCAGTCTTTCTCTCTTTTCCGAATGGCAAGTCAAGGATAAAGATTAAGACAGTGGTCTTGTAGAATATCATGTTTTGATTGTGAAAATGATTCAAAGAGCCATGCTGTTTTTCTGTGTACAACAAACTCCCCTATTTTCAGTAGGGAAGATCGGGAAAATTCAGAGTATTCCAGACAAATAATCTGAGATACATCTCTGTGAGGATCCAGGAGTTACTAGAACATGCTAGAGTCAGGAGTGAGGCGGAATCTGTGTCATCCTCCCTCTCAGACTAAAGAAATCTGTACTTCTTAGATTATACAGAGTTCCATTTTGCCTTCAAGAAAAACACAAAAAGATTCCATTGTTTTACACTATAGTGGTTTGCAGAATAGAACCCTTCAAATTTTAAGCAAAGCATCTGAAGATCCCCATAATCCAAAGCAAAAGAAGTGTCCTAACACTTTGAATGAAGACTATAGATTCACTGGACAAATATTAACTGATGCTTCCTGTTGTGAGCAGTGTGAGTCAGCTCTGGGATTCAGCCAGCCTTTTCAGGTCTCAGTATTCGAATGTTGAATGTCTACAGCTGGCCAGTTTCTGGTGCTAACTGCACTCTAGTCAAATGCAGATACATCTAACATAGAGCTCACAAGTGTAAGTGTTCATTCCTAGAGGAAGAAATCCCTTATTATTAACAATACAGTGTTAATTAACCAGGGGACCTGATACATAGTATCAACATTTTGGAAAGCTAAATTTTATTGAACTAGGTATCTGTCCCCTATTCTTTTCTGTGGCTTCTCATCTGTTTTTGTTTTTACATATGGACCCTTCTTTGGACATCCTGCAGAGTCATACAGTTCCCTGCACAGGCTCAGGGCTCTGATCTTCCACCTTACCAGCTTTTAGGTTCTTTTTCAAAATCAAGGTGAGCCGGGCGTAGTGACTCAGGCCTTTAATCCCTGAACTTGAGAGACAGAAGTGGGCAGCTCTCTTAAGTTTGAGGCTAGCCTGGTCTACATAGTGAATTCCAGGACATCCAGGGTTATGGAGAGAGAGAGAGAGAGAGACCTTGTCTCAAAACAAAGAAACAAGCAAACAGGAAAAAAGAAAGATCAAGTTGAAAAATATTTCATCTTGTTACGTATTTTTTAAAAAAAATTATTTCTGCTGGATGTGGTGGCACATAGCTTTAATCCCAGCACTTGGGAAGCAGAGGCAGGCAGACGCTATGAGTCCAGGACAGCCAAGGCTACACAGAGAAACTCTATCTCGAAAAACCAAAAAAAAAAAAATTGTTTATTTATTATGGATCCAGTATTCTTCCAGGGTGTGTGCCTACATGTCAGAAGAAAGTACCAGATTACATTATGGATGGTTGTGAGCCACCATGGAATTGAACTCAAGACCTTGTTTCTTATTTCTGTCACAAAATACTTAACAAAAGCAACTGGAGAAAGGAAGGCTTGATTTTGGCTCACTGTCCCACTATACATCTATCATGATGCAGAAGTCAAGGTAGCAGGAGCTTGAGGCAGCTGGAGGCATCCACACTCAAGAAGCAGAGAGAAATGAGTGCGGGCGCTCAGCTCTCTCCCTCCTGTGCTCTCTGTCTTGCGTGTTCCCCGCCCCTTCTTCTCAAGAGAGCATTTCTCTGTGTAGCCCTGGCTGTCCTGGACTCACTCTGTAGACCAGGCTGGCCTCGAACTCACAGTGATCAACCTGCCTCTGCCTCCCGAGTGCTGGGATTAAAGGTGTGTGTAAGCACCCACCAGGCTTAATTTATAGTTTCTCATGTGATAATGGGTCAACTCTCGGCTTCGTGAAGTCTGATGTAATTTGGGAAGCTTTCTGAAAAAGACTTTTCAAAATGAAAATACAAAATTATATATAAGAGAGAAGGATCACCACAAGTGACAAGTTGCAAAAAGCTGAAAAAAATTAAAATAGCACAAAATCCAGGAGGGGGAAAACATGGTTGATTAAAATGTCTTTTTTCTTGTGACTAGTTTAGATATCTTTGTTCAGTCTTAGCACTTGATGTCAAATATATTAAGGTTTTATTATGAAATTTGAGATAACTATCCAATTTCATATATGAACTGTAAACTCTCAAGAATTATTTAATAGCTAATGTTAAATATCCTTTAATTTAATAATAATCTTTAACTAGCTTGTCCTTGGTTCTCCTTATAATGGCTATGATATTCATTGGTGACTGCTGATGCAGATACCAAAATTAAAACATTTACTTTAACTCTCTCAAGTAGGCAGGTATAGGCCACTTCTCTTTTGGCACCCTGGGTTTGTCCCTGAGACGCAGAGATGATGCCTGGGTTGCTCTTGGTTTTCTTGCTGGACTTTGTATCCAAGTCCTTGACTTTCTGGAAGTAGAGTAGTTTCAGACAGACCATTTCTAAGTGGGTTTGTTAGTTAGTTAGTTAGTTTGTTTGTTTGTTTTGAGACAGTCTCTCTGTGTAGCCTTAGCTGTCCTCCACTTACTTTGTAGACCAGGCTGGCCTCGAACTCACAGAGATCTGCCTGCCTCTGCCTCCCGAGTGCTGGATGGTGTGTGCCAGCAAACCCAGCTTTCTAAGTGTTTTTTATAGGGAGGACGTTTAACCTCTCCCCTATGTGACTTTGAAATTTGTCCTCAAGAAATCCTACATTTTAGGATGTGTGTAGTAGGCTTTGAATCTACGTAGCAAATATTTTTTTGGGTAGAGTGGCAAGGGGAGAGAGTGCAGTGGGAAGGTCTATGAGGAAATGGAATATAATAAGATTCTGTCCTAATGGCAAAGAACCAGGAAGTTAAAAAAAATACCCTCTTCAACCTGAAAGGACAGCTGATAGAAAAGAGAAGCCAAAATCAAGGAAGTGAGAAAAAAGGGCTGGAGGATAGTGAATTTTCATTTCAGTTGTACTGTGGCATTGAACTTACTCTCTTAACCCCACTTTTTTTTTTTTTTTCTTGCCATCTCATGAACTGAATGGAAGCTGTCAAAGCGGGTAGTCCTGTAGCTATAGCCACCCTGGAGCCCAGTGGACATTTCCTCCTGGGAAGTAGCTGGAGAACTTAAGAGTTCAAGCTAGGACTACTGGTAAGAGAATAATATGTAGATTCCCATAGGAAATCATCGGTATTTGATTGGAAGATTTTCCTCTTTGAATGGAGATGGGAGAGTACTGAGGCTTGACTCCAGAGCTTTACTTTGTACTAAGCACTAATTAGCTACACCCCCACCCTTAAAAATCCATAGTAAAACATACATAACATTTATCATTGTAATTACTGTAGTTTACAGTTCTGTGACATTATGTATATTAACAAAATTGTACTTTCGTCGCCATTTTCCACTGCTCAATTTTTTGTCATCTCCATAGAAGTACCATGTCCATTAAACTGTAGTGCCCATCCTCTTCACCCCTCGTGCTCCAAGGCCTGTATTGTACTTTGTCTCTATAAACTTGTCTACCCTGGGTACCACACAGAAGTGAAATCACAGGGGAGCTTTTGTGTCTTGCTTATTTCAGTTAGTATGTTTCCAAGATTGATGCATGTTCTAGTGTCTGTCAGGGTCTCATTCCTTTTTAAGGCTGAGTAACATTTCATTGTGTATGTCTACCACATTTTATTTATCTATTCATCTACTCAATATTTGGGTTGTTTGCACATTTTGGCTATTGTGACTAATGCTGCTATGAATTTTGGTATACATGCATTTGGTTGGGCCCTGCTTTCAATTCTTTAGGCTTTACCCAGGAGGAGAATTAGTAATGTTATGTTTGCCCTTTTTTTTTCTCGAGACAAGGTTTCTCTGTGTAGCCTTGGCTGTCCTGGACTCACTTTGTAGACCAGGCTGGCCTCGAACTCACAGCGATCCTCCTGCCTCTGCCTCCTGAGTGCTGGGATTAAAGGCGTGTGCCACTACACCCGGCTTAACCTTTTTGCTTTCAATAGTAGCTGCACCATTTTACTTTCCGACCAGCAAGGTGGAATTTCAATTTCTCTGTATCTGGGCTTATACTTGTTATCTTTTTGCTTGCTTTTTCTGTAGTAGTCTTTCAAATGACTATACAGTGTTATCTCATGTAGTTTGATTTGCATTTCTCTAATGAATTGTGATGTTAAATGTCTGTCCGTGTAGCTATTGGCCATTCATATATTTGATGAATGTGTGTTCAAATCTTTTGCCTTTTTTGTTTGTTTGCTTTTTTTTTTTTTTGCCTGTCCTGGACTCACTTTATAGACCAGGCTGGCCTTGAACTCACAGAGATCCCCTTGCCTCTGCCTCCCAAGTGCTGGAATCAAAGGTGTGTGCCATCAAACCCTACAGTACTTTTTGTTTGGTTGGGGTTTTTTTTGTTATTTTCTAGACAGGGTTTCTCTATGTTATCTTGGCTGTCTTGGACTTGCTTTGTAGACCAGGCTGGCCCTGAACTCACTCACAGAGATCTGCCTGCCTCTGCCTCCTGAGTGCTAGGATTAAAGATGTGTGCCACCAAGCCTTGCCTATCGTTTGTTTTTTGTGTTTGTTTGTTTTTCAGAGACAGAGTTTTTTTTTAAAATGTAGTCCTTGCTGTCCTAGAACTCACTATTTAGACCAGGCTGTCCTAGAACTCACTCTAGACCCTTTTGCCTATTTATTTTGAAGGGTTTTACTTGTTTTGCTATTGAGTTTTTTTGAAAACATAAATATATGGCCGGGTGGTGGTAGTGGTGGTGGTGCACTCCTTTAATCCTAGCACTCTGGAGGCAGAGGCAGGTGAATTGCTGTGAGTTGGAGGCCAACCTGGTCTACAAAGCAAGTGCAGGTCAGCCACCACACCCAGCTATAATGATTTACTTTTTAATATTCTGTAGGTTGTCTAAAAAGGGTTGTGGTTGCCTAAAAAAGGTTGGGTTGTTATTTTACTTTGTTTTTTGAGACAGAGTTTCTCTGTGTAGGTTATTTTAAATTGACACAAAGTGATACTTATAAGGTACAATGTTATAGGGTTTTTGTTTTTTTGTTTTGAGAGGATGGGGAAGGTAGACAGATCTCTAGCCTCAGTCTAGTTAAAATCATGTACCAAGGGGTCAGGTGTGGTGGCCCACGCCTTTAATCCCAGCACTCGGGAGGCAGAGGCAGGCGGATCGCTGTGAATTCGAGGCCAGCCTGGTCTACAAAGCAAATCCAGGACAGCCAAGGCTGTTACCCAGAGAAACCCTGTCTTGAAAAACCAATAAAGAAACAAACAAATGAAACGAATGTGCTTACAGCACAAGTTAAACGGCATGTAATGGATTTTATAGGATTTTGTTATCATTTTACGTGGGATTTGCTGCACACAGGCATTTTAAAGTAAAATTAAACTGTGATAGATCAGTAATTGTATTTATTTCCTCTTCATGTGTGAACTTTAGGTAAACTATAGAATTGTCCCAACCCCACCAACGTTTGAGAAATTGATTAAGTTTTGCTTCTGCAGCCTGCACTTTGGAGTCTCTCTCTCTCTTTTTCTCTCTCTCGCTCCCCCCCTCCCTCTCTCTCTCTCCCCCTCCCTCCCTCCCTTCTCCCTCCCCCTCTTTTGGCTTTTCAAGACAGGGTTTCTCTGTGTAGCCTTGGCTGTCTTGGACTCCCTTTGTAGACCAGGCTGGCCTCGAACTCACAGCGATCCACCTGCCTCTGCCTCCCTAGTGCTGGGATTAAAGGCGTGCGCCACCACCGCCGGTTTTTTATTCTCAATATGCAGATATGCAGAAAATAGTCCCTGACATATCAGATGGGTTCATAAGTTCCTTCCGGGTTCTCCCAATGGTGCTGATGATAGAGCAATAGAAGTTCATTTGCTACATTTAGTCTTACAGAGTAGCAAAGCTGTCTAGGATAGTGTAAAGTTTTTTGTCTTTACTGTTTTAAGGATTCCTGTGTCCAAAATGTCCTCAGCCCTAGTCACTGTGCCTTTAAGGCTGACGAAATGCTTTCAGGTACTGATGCTGCAGGACCATGTGAATGAGCGGCTTAAAAGCGCCTCCCTCAAAGAGTGGGAAGGAGGCCTCGACTTTGAATTTCTAGCCACACCTTCCCCCTATCGGCAGGGAGCAGGTGGCTAAACCCTGGGGACCTGGCACCACTACTTAGTGTCCTGGCCTGTCCCCGTGTCACGTGACGTGGGTCAGCTGCGCAGTCAGGACCCTCAAGCACCGCGGCTGCAAACGCCTAGCACAGGGACCCAGGAACTTGGTCTTTCCGTTCCCCCTCCCCCGCACCATCCCGGAAAAGGGGGAGGTCGGTGACGTCACCATCCGGGCACTCAGCGGCCGGGCTATGGTTCACAATGGAACAAAAACAAGCAGCACTAGTCAAATTCTGCGACGCGGCTACCGCTTAACCCTCTCCTGTCCATATCACCACCATTCCCGACAGTCCAGTCCCTTCGCCCGTGCCGCAGGCCGGGTCGTCTCAGGCCTCTACCCCTTCCCAGACCCCACGCTCCTATTCAGAGCGTTCTGGGGCCACTGTCTGCTCTCGGCCTGGTCCCCTAACTGAAGGGTGTGGAAGAGCCCCTGGCCCTCGCCTGGGGGGGCAGTCTGGAAGCTTGGGTATGGCCACAATCTTTCCTCAGCATTGTCTTCCCCTCCCCCACCCAGTTCGCAGAGTTCCAGGCTTCTGCCGCCTGGTCCGTCCCCCTAGCGGCTCAAGTCGTTCCTCCCGCTCCCCCACCAACCCAAGGTGGACAGGGAGGGGAAGGGGCAGCTGGCCGAGATGGGGGCTGGGCAGGGAAGGGGGCGGGCCGAGGTCTGAGGGGCGGGGCTTGAGAGGGGCGGGCCCTAGCGGGGGGCGGAGAAGCTCTAAGCTTTGGGCGGCGCTGGGACTAGTGGGAGTCTGCGCTGCCGCCGCCGCCGCCGCTGTTGCTGCTGCTGCCGCCGTCGCCGCCGCCGCTGCTGCCGCCGCCGCCGCCGCCACTGCCACTGGCCGTGCGGGTTTTCTTTTTCTTTTTCTTTTCTTTTTCTTTTTTTTGACTTGTTGGATCCGCCATATTGAGGAGGCCGTGGTATCCAAGGCTGCGGAAGCTGGTCTCCGCCGGTGGCGGAGCCGCAACCTCTAGGTAGCCGGCCCGTTTGGGCGCTCCTTAGTCCCACCGAACCCCCCTCTTTGCCTTGCACCGGCTCCCAGGCCTCGCGGGAGTCGGCCGCCGCGCCTCTCCCTCGCGGGAGGTGGCTGCCTTTACGGCCCCGGTGCTTTGGGATCGGTGGACGGGAGTAAGGAGAGGAGCCGCAGCGAAGCGAGCAGGCCCCGAGTGGGGGGACTGAGGCGGCGACCAGGGGAAGGTGAAACTGCCGCTGCAGGAGGAGGAGCAGGAGGAGGTGACGCAGGAGAAACGCACCGCCCGGAGCTCGACTGAGCTCAGAGAGCGCCCCAGCCCGAGGGGAGAAGGGGGAAGAGGGCCTCCGGCGGCTGAGAGGGAGGAGGAGGAGGAGGAGGAGAGGAGGCGGCGGCGGCTTTGGCCACTGCTGCCCTAGGGCGGCTAGGGTGCGGAGCGGACGGGACCCCTTGTGAGCGCGGAGAGCGCCGCGAGCCCGGCATCCGCAAGCTCACACATTTTGTCTCTTCGTCAGCCCCTGGCCTGGGATGCTCCCAGGTTAGGCCTCGTCCCGGGAATTTGAGCCTTTTGCCTTTTCGTCTCCCGCCTCCGCGTGTCCTGCTTCTTAGAAGACGCCTGTGTTGTGTTCGGTGAGTAGTCAGCTCGGCGGTGGGTGCCGGGGCCACTCGTCTTTTCCGGGGCCGACAGCTGGCTTGAGGGGTGGGAGGAAGGCGCGAGGGGGTGTGCGTGTGTGTGCGAGGTCCCTCCCTCGGGGGCCTCCGACTGGTCGGGTCGGGGACACGGGGTGGGTGGGGGGGCGCCCCTCCTCGTCCCTCCCAGGCTGGGCGAACGCTCGCCAGCCTCCGCTGTGCCGCACCGTCGGGGTCCCGGGAGCGTGTGTGCCCGTGTCTGTGAGTGAGCGTGTCCGTGTGTGTATGTGTGTGTGTGTATGTGTGTCCGTGTGTGTGTATGTGTGTGCGCGAGAGTGAGTGTGTTTTGGACTGGCAGGGAAAATGGCTGACGGCTCTGGCCCTCCCCTTCCTCCCCCTTCCCGTCCTGACTGGAGTGGAGAAGAGGAGGATGGAGACTTCGGGCGCGGCGTGCCGCCCCTCCACCCGCGCCGGAGGTCGCCTCAGAGCGCGCGGCGGTGGCGCGCGGGCGGCGGCGGCGGCGGCGGCGGCGGCGGGGGTGGGGGTGCTGTTCGCGCGCCCCTTAACCCCGCCGCGGACGCCCTCAGCCTGTTCCACTTGACACCAAACGCCATTATTGAGGTGGAGTGATTTGGAGCGGGAGAGCTAGGCCTCGGCGACGCCTGGCTGGCTATCAGGCCCGCCGACTTGCTCGCCTCCCCTCCGCCCTCCCGCGATAACCCGCAGTCGCTCGGTGGCCCCGTGCCCTGGGAAGCCCGGGCCGGTTATCGGTCTCCCACACCTCCCTCGCGCCCCTTCATCTGCTCGCGGCCAAAGGCTAGGAGGGCTGTTTTGATGCCGAAATCGCTTCCAAGGGACAGTAGACCTTACCACCTTTCTATTTTTAACTGTTCCTGAAGAAGGAGAAGAAAAAAAGAAAATATTAGCATGTGCGACTTTGTGCCTAAGAAAACCTTCACCCGCTTGTGATGTGAGGTTTCGGGCTTTCCTAAATGGCTTGTTTTTCATTCATTGTGAAATATTTACGTTACACAGGTGGGGAGCTGGGGAGGGTTTGTTACTGTTTGGGTCTCTCCAGCAACTGGAATGGTACGATTTTTTGATACAACGTGCTTAAATTAAACACGGTATTGTTTTGGAAGTTCCGTAGTTACACCGTTAATCGAATTTTCACGGCCGCAGTTTACAGGTGTGTGTAATTGCCGCACAGAGTGTCGGTGACTTGTAAGTGAGGGAATTGTGGGTTGAGGTTAATTTTCATGCTTCTGTTGGTAAAAGAGGCATTTGTAGTTATTTCTAAAAATTTAAAGCCCACCAGCCTTCCTTATCTCTCTTTTGTATAGTTTCAGTTATTATTTTGGGTGTACTGATGTGGAAACTTTGCAGGCGGTATCTATTAGACCTCATTAGCTCTCTTTAACCATGACTAGGTTGCGTTTTTTTTTTTTTAGTCAGTACATTTGAACTTAAAAATAGAGACTACAAACTCTTTCGATCGTTCTAGTCTACTGGGTCACCAGGCTGCCATTTTGGCTTCAGCAAAATGCCTTTCAATTTCTTGGAAGATTTAGATATTAAATACACAGAGATAATAATTGCTTTTGCAATGTTTAAACTTACATGCTTTGTCATACTTGCTGCTTTAACCCTTTAAACTTTATTGTTCCAGGGTTTGGGTAAAGTGAAAGCCGGAAGTATTTGGAATTGATGTTTCCAAGGGTGAAAATTTAAAGTATGTTTTGCCTTCTCTCATGAAAAAAATCCATCTTTTGAATACTATATGAATGTCTTCATGGTTTTTCTTATCCCCCTCCCAAATATGCTGTTATCTTACTCTTGCTGTTTCTTCCTTTTGTTTGCTGACAGTAGTAGAATCTAAGAGAATGTCTGGAAGTATTAAGGACTAAGAGAAGAATACACAGGAATCTTAGTTTTTTTATGAAAGTAACTCTGAAAAGCAGATTTTATTCTTAAGTTATAGAGCATTTTATGGAGGTCTCTTCGTTTTCTGCCTATCAGTGAGTGGAATGCTCCATCCAGTAGGACACACTTTGGTTCTTTTGTCTTCCAGGATCTTGAAATACATTTTGAGATAATCTCTAGAAGAGCAATTTAGTGGTATCTCTTCAGAAATTATTTTTCTTTGGCATAATATTAATAATGCTCCTTAGGGTGTTTGTCATGATCTGCCATCATTAAGTTATTGATTAGTTGGACACATGAAAACATTCTATTTATTTGTTTTTTCTACTCAGAAGATCAGGTTTTAAAGTTTTTATCTTTCCAGAATTTTATTATTGGAGCCAGTCTTTGTTTAAAGCAGGTGCGAGGAAATTATTTGAAATGTATAGGGAGATCTGGGGCTGGAGAAATGGCTTAGTGGTTAAGAGTACATAATGTTCTTGCAGAGACCCCAAGTTGGATTCCTAGCACCCATATCAGGCAGCCTACAGCTTGTAACTGCAGCTCCAGGGGATCTGACACCCCTCTGACCTACACACACACATAATAAAAATATGGATCAGTCTTTGAATGTGAGACCCTAAGCTGTGGAAGTTATTGAACTACTTGAGTTTTATTTTAGAAGCACATAATACTTTTATGATTATCTTGCATGTTATATTTCCTTTCCTGCTGGTAAGTTTTCTGAATCTTGAAATGTTTCTCAAAGATTGAGAAACAAGCACACCATTAATCCCAGCACTTGCAAGGCAGAGGGAGGAGGATCTCTGTGAGTTGGAGGCCAGCCTGGTCTACAAAGAGAGTTCCAGGATAGACAGGCCTACACAGAGAAACCCTGTCTCTAAAACAAAACAACAACAAAGAAACAAGTCTTGTTTCCATTTCATTGTTTTAGAATCTGGGTCTTTGAAAACCATCATATTTGTTGCTAATTGTCTTGTATTTTTTACATGTTCTAACAGTGTTTGGGAAGGATTTACTGCATTGATCTTCAACTCTGAACATTAGAATCACTTGGTAGGGTTTTTTGTTATATCTGATATGGGGCTATTGTTATTACAGAACTTGTGTAAATAAGAAAATGGATTTTTAAAACTGCTTTCCATTTTCAGCATAATTACCACTTATTAACTATTAATTACAAGTCAGCACCGTTACACATTTAAACATTCTCATTTATTACATTATATAGGTATTATTTTTATTATACCAGTGGAAGGCCTGCCATCTGTCATATTCAGCTAGTAGTACTTAAATTATGTGCTATATTAATGAAATGATACTGCTATTTTAAAAGAAATTTAGAATTTTTAGTTTGTTAGCTATACCAGAGCAGCTTTAGATTAGTTTTGTTTTTAAGACTATCAAAATAGTCTGGCTTTTGAAAAATAACTTGATTGGCCATGGAAAGTAGAACAAATAGGTATCTTCTAAATGTCTACCAACATGTGAGCTTATGACAAATAATAGCAGATAACATTTATATTCATGAAATGAAAATAGAAATTTGTTTTCTGATAATTCATATTATCTCATCAACCAACATACAGTGAAATTATTACTTCAGTATGAGAGTTCTGAATTTATTTTAATTTAAAATTTTATCTACACTAAAAAAATTTAAGACTAGGGGAGTTTCTTTTAGCATTTTTGCTGCATTGGTTGTAAATTATGGAATGAAAATAGCCACAACAGACATTGGGGGTATGTGCCCTGTTTCATTAGGGCCTCATGTATGCTACGGTAGTGGAATGCTACCACCAAGTTACATCTCTATCCCAATGATCATTTTCAGTGAGACACAAGAATCCTCAGATATCTTTACTGAATTTTAGAAAATGTGATTTTAGTGGTCTTTAAAAGTTCTTTTGTATTACTTCTCTGTGTTTGATGCAGGCGCTCACAAATGTAAGCTGCATACAAACTGGCTGTATAGCCAAAGATGACTTTAAACTCCTGATCCTTCTGCCCCCACCTTCTGAGTGCTGGGATTACAGGTATTTCCCGTCGCATCATTTGGCTCTGAATCTTTTCTTTTTTTCCCCCAAGAGAGGGTTTCTCTGTGTAACAGTCCTGGCTATCCTGGTCTCATTTTTGTAGACCAGGCTGGCCTAGACCTCAACAGCAATCTGCCTGCCTCTGCCTCCTGAGTGCTGGGATTAAAGGTGGGCGGCCACCATGTGGGGCCTCTGAATTTTCTTTTTTGTTTTTTTTTGTTTTTGTTTTTGTTTTTTTGATACAAGGTTTCTCTGTGTTATCTTGGCTGTCCTAGACTTGCTTTGTAGACCAGGCTGGCCTCTGCCTCCCAGTGCTGGGATCAAATGCATGCACCACCACTCCCGGCTTGAATTTTCTTATGTAGGAAAAACCCTGAGGTTTTCTGACACATGTCACTGCGCCTAAAATGATGACTGCTGTAGTATGTTTTTAGGGAAAAGGGATGGGAAAGTATTATATTATTGAGATATTTACCTAAAATTATACTGGGTCTTTGTCTTTTTTTGTTGTTTTGTTTTTGGAGACAGGGTTTCTCTGTATCCTTGGCTGTCCTGGACTCACTTTGTAGTCCAGGCTGGCCTTGAACTCACAGGGATCCACCTGCCTCTGCCTCCCGAGTGCTGTTGGTGCCCTGCAGGCAAATGACTTTTGGTTGTTACAAAGTTTAATGTTTCAGACTGGGTCCTTACAAAGGACAGATTTGCCTCAGCCTTCTAAGCACTTGAGAGTATACACCTGTCATGCTGCACTAATAAGTTTCCAATTTTATTCTCGGGTGATTACCTAACAGTTATTTCTCTGCCTCAACTGTATGTCAGAATCATTTGGTGGAACTTTTCCAAAGCATGTTTGTCTTGGTCTTATTCTCTAGATAACAAGTAAAGTTTGGAGCAGGAACTGGGTATTAAAGAAAAAAAAAAGGGAGTGAGGGCAAAGTAAAAGTAAAAACTTAAGACCAGAGTTCTGTCTTGGCAGTCTAGAGCAGGAGAGTGGGGTTATTTGTTTGTTTGATTTGGTTTGGTTTTTTGCAGTTTATTTTAGGGAAAGGGGAGGAGTTCAGCAATTAGATTGATAGGTATATGAGACAGTAATAGCATAGGCCTGATTCAAATATATATATATTTTGTACATTCACCAGTTCTAAGAACTTCTCAAGACTAAATGTTTCTAGCTCCAGAATTAGTATTTTTAGTGTCTTTTAATGCATTGACTTATCTACCACAGATACTTATTTGGTACCTGTTTTGTGCTAGGCATTGTGCTAGCAACAAGTACTGTGTAAAAGAAGAGTCACAGGATTAGCTATCTCTAAAGTCTCTCCTAGGCTCTAATTGTTACCATTTTTATGTGTCTCATAGAAACTGATTTAGGTAGTTGTAAGTAGTAGACCTTGTTAATGTGTAAATCAATGGCATCCTATTTTCAGTGTCTTTAAAGTAGAATATTCTGGCCGGGTGTGGTGGTGCATGCCTTTAATCCAGCCCTTTGGAGGCAGAGGCAGGCAGATTTCTAAGTTCGACGCCCGCCTGGTCTACAAAGCAAGTTCAGGACAGTCAAGACAACATAGAGAAACCTTATCTCGAAACCCTCCTGCCCCCAAAATTCTGAATTTGTTTTCTGTAGTGAAGGATATATCAAGGATAGTGTATATAAAATTTTTGTGTTGAGAGACAGGGTCTTAACTGTGTGCAGCCTTGGCTGGCCTGGAACTTGATATGTAGACTAAGCTGGCCTCAAACTCAGATCCACTTGCCTCTGCCTCCCATTGCTAGAACACCAGTGCTGGAAATGCTCATCTGCAAAGGATTCTTTGAGCTTGAGTATTCTTGCTGTATGGGCTTTAGGAATTAATTCTCTACTTTTCTACACTTCACCCCCCCTCCCCGAGATGGGGTCTCTCTGTGTAGCCTTGGCTGTCCTGGACTCACTTTGTAGACCAGGCTGACCTCGAACTCACAGCGATCCACCTGCCTCTGCCTCCCGAGTGCTAGGATTAAAGGTGTGCACCACTCCCAGCACACTTCGTTTTTTTATTACTCATTTTGTTTAGTTGCTTTGGTTATTGCTGTCCTTCCACAGACCTGCTTGTGCCTGTCAGCTCTTTGGAGCCTGAGGCAGGAACGTTGCATGGGTGGAGGAGATGGACCATGCAGGGAGAGCCTGTGGTAAAGGTTTGTGTGCTGTGTTTCCTTCAGGTTCTTTGAGGTCGGTAGGTTCTGTCTACACAAACTCATTTCTAATTCAGTCGTTGATAGATCCTTAGCCTGCACAGTGTCTGCTCCATGCACATTTAGTAACCAACCGTTTGGTGAACATAGTTCTCTGTATTCACTTACACTTATTTATGGGGGAGAGAGTTCTTATGGAGGTCAGAGGACAACTTGAAGGCGTTCTTTCTCTCCTTTCATCATCTGGGTCCCTGGGATGAAACACAAGATTATCAGGCTTGGCCACCGAGCCCTCAACATGATTTTTATTTATTTTTTATTCTTTCATTTTTCTGGTTTTTTGAGAGAGGGTCTCTCTGTGTAACAGTCCTGGCTATCCTGGACTCGCTTTTGTAGACCAGGCTGGCCTCGAACTCAGTGATCCTCCTGCCTCTGCCTCCCAAGTGCTGGGATTAAAGGTGTGGGACACCACACTGCCTAGAGTATCTTCTTCATGAAGCTATTTCCATAGTTAACAAATACCAGTTTTCTAAACCAGTGCCTTTGCTATCATTCATTATTTAATATATAATAAGGACAGGGCTTTTGTCCTTTACCTTTGGGTATTTACAGGACACCTACAACATTGATTCCTTGAGTGGCAAAATTGGGTCCTATTTGATTTGCAGTACCAGGGATTGAAACCAGGGCCTTGAGCATGCTTTAGGAAGAGACCTCTCTGTCACTAACCTGTATATATCCCCCCTGCCACTCCTCCCTCCTTTATTTTAATTTTGAGACAGGATCTCACAGAGTTGCTCAGGCTCATCTTAAACTAGCTGTATAGCCCAAGCAAGACTCAAACCTCCTGTCTTACTTTCCAGAGTACTGGGATAGGGTCGTTGGTGGGAAGTACTGGAAGGCCTGACCTATAATTGAGTAGAGGTTACCAAACCCTCAAGTGACATACTGTCATTGCTCAGTCACTGGAATAGGTATAAAACCATTTTAGTCAAATACATTTTCTCTCTTTTGGCTGATTGAAAAAGTGTATTGACGGGAGGCAGAGGCAGGTGGTTCGCTGTGAGTTCGAGGCCAGCCTGGTCTACAAAGCGAGTCCAGGACAGCTAAGAATACACAAAGAAACCCTGTCTCGAAAAACCAAAAAAAAAAAAAAAAAAAAAAAAAAAGTGTGTTGAAGAGCTGATACTCTGAAAGAGTTTTGTTTTTTTTAAAAGTTGCAAGTTTATTAACAGGGTTAGCTAACCCTTGAACAAAACAAAAAGAAAAATTTAGCTGGCCATGGTGTTGAAAGCCTTTAAATCCCAGCACTTGGGAGGCAGAGGCAGAGACCAGTGGGTCTTTTGAGTTCAATGCCAACCACTAGTCTACATAGCTACATAGTAAGACTTTGTCTCAAAAAAACCAAACCAAAACTATTTGCAAATAAGTACCCTCCTTCCCCAAGACAGGGTTTCTCTGTGTAGCCCTGGCTGTCCTGGACTTAGACCAGGCTGGCCTCAAGCTCACAGAGATCCTCCTGCCTCTGCCTGTCCGAGTGCTGGGATAACAGGCATGCACCAACATGCCAGGCCTTGCAATTAAGTTTTTAAAAATTAATGTATTTTATTGTATAAAGTGAGTAATTATTTTTCTAAAACAAATTTATTTATTATTTATACAGTTTTCTGCCCACACCAGAAGGCACCAGATCTCATTGTAGATGGTTGTGAGCCACCATGTGGTTGCTGGGAATTGAACTCAGGACCTTTGTAAGAACAGACAGTGCTATTAATCTCTGAGCCATCTTTCAAGCCCATGAATTAATTATTTTTAAATGTTTGTTGTAAGCTGGGCGTGATGGCGCACGCCTGTGATCCCAGTACTTGGGAGGCAGAGGCAGGCGAAATCACTGAGTTCGAGTCCAGTATGGCTAAGATAATGTAGAGAAACCCTGTCTTGAAAAAAAAAGTGCTTGTTGTGTAATTTGATCATTATACTTCCTTATTATCCTTCTGGTTTCCCCCTGTCACCTTACTATTTTTCGAAATAGTTGCCTTCCTTTCATGTTTTATATTTTATAATTTAGTTTATCTTCTAGAGGTCAGTGTTTTGTTTGCTTTTCTATTGAAAGTGCCTTAATTTTTTAATCATATCAAAGCATCATTCACTCAAGAGATGATGGGATAAAGGCTGTGGTCATTTGACACCAGAAAACACAACAGTTCATGTTTAGATCCATATTCTTAACAGAGTGCCTTATTTCTGAGCTATTTTAATAGTGCAAAAAGGACTTATTTGGTTCCTTTCCTTGATAACTACACAGATCAAAGGAAAGATTAGCCAAACTTTTTCTGTAAGAGGCTAGATAATAAACAGCTTGGACTTTGTGGGCCAAGAGGCAAAATTGAGGACATTGAATTGTGTGTTGAAATAAAAATGTAACTAGACACATTAAATGTAACTCATGTCTAGTGAGGAAAATAACAAAATTTGGTTTGGGAGTATAATGTGGTATTTTACTTAATTTGAATTTAAGTCCATGGTCTGTCTCAAATTGATTGCTAGTATTTCTGTTTTAAATCCATTTGTAAACTTGTAGGCTGACCACAAAACAAAACAAAACAAAACAAAAAAAAACAAAGCAAGAGGTTGAGTTTAGTTTGTCACCCTAGTTTTCCTGTCCTGATTTAAAGAGAAGTGGTTCCTAAACCTCAAAAGATTTTTCAGCTCACTCCCAGAGGTTTAGTTCAGTTAGTCTGCAGTGGAGGTCTTGAGTGTGCTTCTAAAAAGTTCCCAGGTAGGAAATTACCCTAGAGAATTACTCCATTAATTCTAGCATATCCTACTTCATCAGTCTATCACAATCTAATTTTATCTTGAATATTTTGCTTTGTGCTTAATTTAAAATTCAATTATATGGTAAATGCCTGTTATATTATATGTTGGGTACTGTACCAGGTAATAGGAATACAAAGTTAAGGTGGCGCACGCCTTTAATCCCAGCTCTCAGGGAGGCAGAGGTAGGCGGATCTCTGTGAGATCAAGGCCAGCCTGGTCTACAAAGTGAGTCCAGGCCAGCCAAGGATACACAGAGAATCCCTCTCTCAGAAAACCAAAACCAAACCAAAGAAAACCAAAAACAAAACCCCAGAATTGCCCCATCCTGTATTAAAATGAATTTAAAATTGATTTCCGTATATATACTTTGTTAGAATCTTTGAGACAACACAATTTTGAAAGCAGGCCAGTGGTGTAAGCAAAATTGGAAGAGTGTATTATCAAATACAGTGAAACTTCATTTGGTGTAAGTTTTCAGAGCATCAAAGCTCTTTTTCAAGACAGTTAAACTGTAATTTAATAACTGATGGAAAGCTTTCAGAGGTGTTATACTTAATAGTTTTTTCTGATTATGAAGTGAAATTAATAATGTCGTATTTTAGGTAGCTGGAAATACAGGCATCTGCTATCATTCTTGCCAGAGTCATTAGTTTTTATCTCTTCACTTTTTAGATACTTCTTTTGTTCAAAACATAAACTGGGCATGGTGATGCACACCCTTAATTATCCCAGCACTCAGGAGGCAGAGGCAGGCTGATGAGTTTGAGGCCAGCCTGGTCTGCAAAGGGAGTCCAGGACAGCCAAGCTGATGAGTTTGAGGCCAGCCTGGTCGGCAAAGGGAGTCCAGAACAGCCAAGGCTAACACAGAGAGACCCTGTCTGGAAAAACGAAAACAAAAAAAACTTAGCATAACGTTGACTCTAATATGAGTTTACAACTTTATTTATTAATTTTAAATGCCCTATTCACTTTTTAAATATTTATTTTCATATGCTCTATCTATCCAGTATCTTGTTTATTAAGTATATAGTATTTGCATGTACACCTGCATGGCAGAAGAGGGCACCAGATCTCATTATAGATGGTTGTGAGGCACCATGTGGTTGGTGGGAATTGAACTCAGGACTTCTGGAAGAGCAGCCAGTGTTCTTAATCTCTGAGCCATCTCCAACCCAGGCTTCCCACTTTTTTGTTGTTGCTTTTTTTTTTTTTTTTCGAGACAGGGTTTCTTTTGAGACCGTTTTATGTATTCCAGGCTAGGCTGAAACTCACTTGAGCCTCCAACCTTCTACTGAATGCTGGGATTACAGATGTGTATTGCCATGCAGGGTTTATACAGTGCTGTGTATCAAACCCAGAGCTTTACTAATACCAAACAGGTACTCCACCAACTGAGCTATATCCCCAGCCCATGGCTTCTATTTGACAGGTGAAGGAAACAGTGGGGAAACACTGATGTTTAGCTTTTGAAAGATTTCAATTCTTTGAAGGGGATAAGGAAGTACACTTGAGGAAGGTGTATTTTTATTTATTTTCATTGTTGACTTTTGAGACAGGCTCTGACCTCAAACTCCTGACACTCCTGCCCCAGCTCTTCCCAAGTGCTGGACTACCATACCATGTCTGTCTGTTCTCAATTTTTACTTGGAACCAGTAACACACATAATCTTGCTGGCGTTTAGCTCACTGTGATCTTCCTGCTTTAGCCTCAAAAGTACTATGATTAAAGTCATGAACCACCAGACCTGACTGGGAAAGTGATTTCACTTGTGCAGCTGAATGAAGACCAAAGAATCTGCCCATGAGTTTCTTTTCACTGAGAGCTTCCCCTTCCCACTATGCATTGAAGTTAATTAGCCATATAAGTGTAATCTGGGGGTTGTTTTAATGTCCTTATTTCTTCCTGCTCTCCCCAAATACTGCTTAAAATGCATCCTGTGCCAATTCCAGGAGAACACAGTCATTTTGACATAGTTTGCTTTTGCAAGGTTCTTCCAGCTAATCAAATGGTCAGTAGAGGGCATGATACTTCAGCCCTTCATAACCCCTCCCTGCCTCTCCTCCCCTTCCTCTGTGTATTAGATATTGTACCAGATAATAGGAATGCCTTCCTTCCTACCTACCTACCACTCCCTCAATAATCCCAAAGGCTTAGATTATAGATTATAAATGCTAAATGGTGAGCAAGTATTTGAGTTTGGTGAAATTGTTAAAAAAAATCAAACTAAAACTCTGTGATTACTGCCTTGCTGTGAAGGTTGACGTAAATTCATTCATTTAACACCATTATAGGTGTGTAGAAAGATAAAGGATGATTATAACCACCTGGCTTCAAGACTCTAGAATGTTGGGCCAGACAGCTACATAAAAGCTGCATTTGGTGCAAGGAACTGGGAGTGTAGCTAAAGTGATAATGTACTTGGTATTTACTAAACATGAGGCTCCAAGATCAACTAATTCTCAGCACCAAAAAGATAACCACAAAAAAAGTGTGAAAATATAGTGGTAGGAGAGACTGCTTAGTTTGTTTGTTTTGAATAAGGCTTGTATATATATCTTTAGAGATGTCATTTTGATGGCCCTTGAATTAGAGACGAGACCTTAAGGCAATGTTTTTCTTTTCTTTCTTTCTCTCTCTCTTTCTTGTCTCTCTCCCCCCCCCCCCCCCCCCAGAGACAGGGTTTCTCTATGTAGCCTTGGCTTTTCTAGAATCACTCTGTAGACTAGGCTGGCCTGGAACTCAAAGAGTTCCACCTGCCTCTGCCTCCAGAGTGTGCACCACCACTGCCAGCGGTGTTTATTAACCTTGATGTTATTGATACTGACCAAAGACTATTCCGTTGGACAATCCCTTGTGGCATGATGTACTACTTACTAATGGCCCCTACCCATAATATTCCAGCAGTACCCCTCTTCCTATTTTGATGACTAATAATGGCTTTAGGAATTGGAAAAAATGCATCAGATGCAAACTTGAAAACCATTGTTTTTGTTTTTTCTTTTTGTTTTTTTGTTTTGTTTTGTTTCTTCGAGACAGGGTTTCTCTGTGCAGCTCTGGCTGTTCTGGACTCACTCTGTAGACCAGGCTGGCCCCAAACACAGAGCTCTGCCTTCCTCTGTCTGGCTCTTGAGTGCTGGGATTAAAGGCATGTGCACCACCACGCCTGGCTGAGGACCATTGCTTGAAATGGTACAATGGCAGAATGAAAAGAGGTTTTTTTTTCTCCTCCTCTTTCTCCTCCTTCTCCTCCTCCTCCTCCTCCTCCTTCTTCGAGACAGGGTTTCTCTGTGTAGCTTTGGCTGTTCTGGACTCACTTTGTAGACCAGGCTGGCCTTGAACTCACAGCGACCCACCTCCCAAGTGCACCACCACGCCTGGCTTAAAAGAGTGGTTTTTAGAGGAAAAACTAGTATGTAGAAGGAACACTGGGGAGAGTGAGTCAGGAGGAGTTATGGGAGATGGAGCTTGGAAAGGTAAAGTTAAGGTTACAATATGTGTATGTTATATTTATGCTAATATGTTCAGCATTTAAGTTTGAGTGTTAGAATAGTAAAAGTGAAGGGCCTTTAAGTGAAAGGTAATAGTTTCTGGGTTTTCTTTTTAAGGTAATTCTGGGGGGGCTGGGGAGATAGGGCAATCATTAAAGCATGAACACCTGAGTTAACTAAAAGCCCCCAGAACCTACATAAAGCCAGGCACAGCATGCACCTGCTAATTTCAGCAATGAGGAAATGGAGATAGATAGATCCTTAAGACTCACTGGCCAGCTCAGGTTTTCTTACTTGGACAGTTCCAAGGGGATGATGAATGACTCTGTTTCAAAAATAAAGTGGGTAGCATCTAACAAAGTACACCCAAGATTGTCCTCTGGCCTACACACACATTCACCCACATGCATGAACATAAAAATTCTGAGCATAAGCATAGTGGAGATAATTGAAATAGAGATGTAGCAGGGAATTGAGATAGTATTATAATATAGGTCTGTTAAGTAATACAGATTTTGAGAATGAAAGGCAAACACCTCTCTGTTTTCCTTAACTTTTCTTAGCTTCAATTCCCTCCCACAAGTTGCTACTATTTGCTGAGAAATGTTGAAAGGTCATAGAACAGAATCTGGGTAATAGAATGACTACTCTTAAAATGTGTGCCTTTACATTACAGAGTAGGTGATCTAAATATGTTTAGCACCTTTGTCCTCACATAAGGGGGCCAGGACCTGGCCCCAGAAAGGGTTAACTATAGTCCCTACTTGTCTTGTATAGGTGTTATCTTGCTACTTAAAAATAATTGAATCTACACAGAGAGACCCTGTCTCGAAAAACCAAAAGAAAAAAAAATCGAATCTGTCCAGTGTGGTGGCGCATGCCTTTAATCCCAGCACTCAGGAGGCAGATGCAGGTGGATTTCTGTGAGTTCAAGGCCAGCCTGGTCTACAAAGTAAGTCCAGAACAGCCAGGGCTACACAGAGAAACCCTGTTTCAAAAAACAACAAGAAAAAGTGACTCTGTAAAAATAGGTGAATAATATGTAATTTTATTGCTTTGTAGTGTTTGTTTTTTTCTGACAGCCCTTTTTGTTTTCAGTGAGAATGGGGTTAGTCGGTGGAAGGTTATTGGAAGTAGTCAGGAATGTTGTACAGTTTTAGCTATCCTGATCTATTCTAAATCATCTCATGAACCATTTGGGTCTTTTGACTTAATCTGCAAAGCCAAGGTACTATACAGAGATTGTTTTTAAGTTCTTTAATTTTAACTATAGCCTAGAGATAAGGGAGAAGTGGAATTTACAGTAATTTTCAAGAAAAAGGAAACAAGTTTAATTGACAAAGTGCTTAGAGAGCAGAGGGATAATACAACCTAGATATTTCCTTACCTTGTTTCTATACATAGATGTAATATGGAGACATTTAAAGAAGTCAGAATCTTTTATGGGCTAATTATAGGTGGCTAGTAACTTGTAGTGTGAATTTAGGGATCATAGATTTGGTAGTATAGGGGTATAATTTTTTTAAAAAACGAGACACTAGAAACCTTGGTTGAATAATAACTGCTGTTCTGTGGTGCCAAAGACTAAATCCATTAGTTCACACATTCTAGGCAAGCCTCCTATTACTGAGTTAATGTCCCTAACTCAAAACTCGGAGAAGTTTTTTTTTTTTTCTTTTTTTCATCTGAAGTCTAGTTTAAGCTTCAGAAACACTAATGCAGCTCAAAATTGGTAGCTTGCTAGGACAAAATAGCATCTAAGGGGAAGCTATTTTTCTGAGTAGAAGATGACTCTGCACAGGTAAATGCAGTAGATGCAGTGATTTTTGTCAACATGATTACAGAGAAAATAGTGATACCTCACTTTGGTTATTTTAGGAGAACTAACCAAACAAGTGTACTGGTTTTTATTCTCATTCATATTCTCTCTCTCTGTCTCTGTCTCTGTCTCTGTCTTTTCAAGACAGGGGGTCTCTGTGTAGCCTTGGCTGTCTTGGAACTTGCTTTGTAGACCAGGCTGGACTCAAATTCAGAGATACATCTGCCTCTGCCTCCCAAGTGCTGGGATTAGAGATGTGCACTACCACTGCCTGGCTTATTTTTTAGCCTAAGAATTCTCAAAGCTCTGTGTTGGGGGTGTCTCACAACTGTTCCAGAGGACCAGAGTCACCCTCTGGCCTCTATAGTCACCATGAATGTGTGCATATAATTAAAAACAACTCATTGCCTATAGGTGTAAATGTTTTTGTGAAATAGAAAAAAAAAAGACTTTCACAAAATAAGAATACTGGTGATTTATAATTTTTGCATCTCTGAAAGACAGCTGGATTTAATAATTTATGACAAGTAATACATTACTAAGGAAAAATTGTGATCTCTGGGGTGGGGGGGAGGATTTCATAGAAGCCAAGGAAACCCCAGATGATGCTTGGAAAATCAGTAACTTCCTAGACTGCTGTAGTCAAGAAAGTTGGATCTTTTTTGTTTTTTGCTTGTTTTTCGAGACAGGGTCCCTCTGTATCATTGGCTGTCCTGGACTCACTTTGTAGACCAGGCTGGCCTTGAACTCAAAAATCCATCTGCCTCTGCCTCCCAACTGCTGGGATTAAAGGTGTGTACCACCACGCCTAGCCCAAATGTTAAATCTTTATAGAATGGCTTATCTAATATAAAATTTAACTTTTAACAGAAAATTTGCCTGTATAATCACCAGTCAGGTTTTTTGTTTTTTATTTATGCAGTATTCTGCCTGCATGTGTGCCTGCACACCAGAAGAGAGCACCAGATCTCATTATAGATGATGGCTGTGAGCCACCATGTGGTTGCTGGGAATTGAACTCAGGACCTTTGTAAGAACAGCCAGTGCTTTTTAACCTTTGAGCCATCTCTCCAGTCCCAGAAAGGTTGTTTTTGTTTTTTGGTGGGGGCTTTTTTTTTTTTGATACAAGGTTTCTCTGTGTAACAGAACCCTGGCTGTCCTAGACTCTCTTTGTGACCAGACTGGCTTAAAACTCAAGAGATCTGCCTGCCTCTGCCTCCTGGAGCGCTGGGATTAAAGGCATACGCCATCATACCTGGCATCAATGCAGAATGTTTTATTTATTATTATTATTAGTTTTTCGAGACAGGGTTTTTCTGTGTAGCTCTGGCTGTCCTAGACTTGCTTTGTTTTGTTTCTGCTTTTTTGAGACAGGGTTTCTCTGTGTAGCCCTAGCTGTCCTATACTTGCTTTGCAGACCAGGCTGGCCCAACTCATATCAGTCTGCCTGCCTTTTCCTCCTGAGTGTTGGGATTAAAGGCATGGGCCATCATGCCCAGCTTGATGCGGAATATTTTAAATAGTGGTCTAGAAGGGTCTTCTATTACTTCAAAACAGATTTTGACTTGCCTTTCTATTAGAGTTATGTGCATATCAATATTTAATTTATTAATTCTTCTGTTGGTGGACACTCAGATTTCAGTAATTTTTTTTAACCAATACAAATGTTGACAACAGAGCCTGGTTTGGTGACATACACCTTTAGTCCCAGCACTCAAGGGGGAGAAAGGCAGGTGGATCTTTGAATTCAAGGCCAGCCTGGTCTACATAGAAAGCAGTCTAGGACACCCAGGGTTGTTAAACAGAGAAACTCTGTCTTGAAAAAACTCAAAGAGACTCAGAATTGTGTGCCCACTGTCTTTTTGTGTGTTTCGAGAAAGATGATGAAGGTAGATTATGGTGAATATTTAGCTTTATGTTATATTTCAGGAGGCAGAACTGTGACTAATAAACCAGTGACAAGGGGAAATAGCATTTTAACTGTAGAGGAAAAACAACTTTTTGTTGGCAGCAAGGAGCATTGCAATGTTAAAATGTCCAGGGGGCAGAATAGATGTAGCAAATCCTTCATTTTGATGGATTATTTCTAAATCTCAAATGTTCTTTCAGCCACCCCTCCCTACAGGATTCCCTACAAGGTTCTGGCTCTCTATGTATTTCTTTCTCTCTCTTTGTTTCTCTCTCTTTGTTGGTTTTTTTTTTTGTTTGTTTGTTTGTTTTTTCTCTCTCCTGTTCTTTTTCTTCTTTTGGTTTTTTTGAGACAGGGTTTCTCTGTGTAGCTCTGGCTGTCCTGGACTCACTCTGTAGACCAGGCTGGCCTCGAACTCAGAGAGATCTGCCTGTTTTTGCCTCCTGAGTGCTGGGTTTAAAGGCGTGCTCCACAACTGCCTGGCTAAGAAACATTTATTTATTTTTCCTCCAGACAAGGTTTCTCTGTGAAGCCCTAACTGTCTTGCTTTATAGACCCTGCTGGCCTCGAACTCAGCAATCTACCTCTGCTTCCTAAGTGCTGTAATTAAAGGGGTGTGTCACTACTCCTGGATCCCCTAAGTAACATTTATAATAGGAAGTAATTAAAACACTCTCTTTAAAAATTTTTATTTATTTATTTATGCATTTATACAGTTTGGCCTGCATGTGAACAGAAGGCACCAGATCTCATTATAGATGGTGGTGATCCACCATGTGGTTGCTGGGAATCGAATTCAGGACCTTTGGAAGAATAGCTAGTGTTCTTAACCTCTGAGCCATCTCTCTAGCCCTAAAATACTCTCTTAATATAGAACCAAAATCAACAAATTTGAGCTACCTTAGCATTAGTGGAAATCTAGCAGGAGTAATCAAATGAACTGGAACCACAATTGCATACTTAGTACTAAGTCATTTCTCTATTAAATGGGAAAGGTGCATTTCTACGTAGAAGGGTGGTTCATTTGTATTTGCTTTCATTCAACAGATAATTAGTAAGATGTGTAGCACTGCATAATTTTGATGTCATCTTGATACTGGTTTCTTTTAATTTCCTTGCTGTTAAATTGTTTTGTTTTTGAGCTAGAACAAACCCTGATAGGAATATTTACTATGACACTATGAATTATATTGCAGAGGGTAACTTTTTTTAAACTGAAATTCACTTTTCACAAAGGACAGTATAACTATCAACTATAATAGTTTTTGGTTAATGCAATATATTAATGACTGTCTTATGTGTAACTATTGAAATTGTGTATTTCACAAATCAACCATAGCAATTGTGACAATGTATATTAAAAACAGAAAATCTTGATAGTGTACACAGTTTGTAGATTTTTCCACTGGGCCAGTCTAGAGATCATATTCTTATTTTGGTTTTCCAAGACAAGGCTTCTCTGTGTACCTTGGCTGTCCTGGACACACTTGTAGACCAGGCTAGCCTCAAACTCATGTTTGTAGAGATGATATTCTTTTTAGGTTTTTCGAGACAAGGTTTCTCTGTGTTAGCCTTCGCTGTCCTAGACTCACTTTGTAGACCAGGCTGGCCTCAAACTCACAGCGATCCACCTGCCTCTGCATCCTGAGTGCTGGGATTAAAGGTGTGCACCGCCACACCCAACGTCATTTTCTATTTTCATTTAGAGGCTTGCCCTCTTCATTGTCTTTAGGCTATCCTTTGAACTCTTAATTACTTATTACATCTTGTGTGTCTGTGTACCTGCGTTGTGAGTGTAGTGCATGTGTGCGTCTGTGCCTGTGCGCTGTGTTCAATGTGGAGGTCAGAGGACAACTTGTTGGGAGTCTGTTCACTTTTTCTCTTTTTAAAAGATTTATTTATGCCGGGCATGGTGACGCACACCTTTAATCCCAGCACTAAGGAGGCAGAGACAGGCGGATTGCTATGAGTTCGAGACCAGCCTGGTCTACAAAGATGAGTCTAGGACAGCCAGGGCTACACAGAGAAACCCTGTCTCAGAAAAAAAAGGAAAAAGAAAGATTTATTTATTCATTTTACATATATGAGCAATCTATATATTGCCAGGAGCGGGGCATTAGATCTTAATATAGATAGATGGCTATGAGCCACCATGTGGTTGCTGGGAATTGAACTCATGACCTCCAGAAGGACAGGCAGTGCTTTTAACCACTGAGCCATCTCTCCAGCCCCGTAGTCTTTTGTCTTTACCATGTGAAATCCAGGCAGGGTTTGAACTCAGGTTGTCAAACTTGGTAGCAAGAGCTTTTAACCCACTCAGGCATTTTTGCTGGCCCTTACTTTCCTTTAATTTTTATTTCTGGTCCTGGAGATTGAGCTAATTTCACATTTGTCTCCTTATTGATAGCTCACTTTTTTTTAAGGATATAAACACATTTTTATTTACTAGTAGCATGCTTTCCTTTAATTCTTTGAGGATACTTACAATAGCTGTTTTGAAGCCTTGCTAAATTGGGCATCTGGATTCTTTGAAAGCCAGTTTCTTTTTTTCCTGTTGGTGGCCTACACATTTCCATTTGTTTTATGTATTGTAATTTCTGATGTAAAACTGGACCATTCATACGATGAAGTAAATTGAGTAATGATTACTTCACTGCCAGCAAGGCTTTGTTTTTTGTTTTTGCTTATTTGTGTAATAACTAGTTGAACAATTTTGCTAAACCTTTTTTTTTTTTATCATTTTCTGAGTCTCTGGTCTCTGTTGAGTGTTCCAACAAACACTGTATGTGTTTTTCCCTTTTTACCCAAATACTAGCTTTTACTAATTACGTTCTAATTGCTCTGTTGTTTTATATGGTGCTTTGAGTTATAAAATTCCCTACAACTTGATCCCTTATCCAATTAAACTCTCATTTTTAGGGATAATCCTTTGGTTCTTGAGGTTTTGTTCTGACCCAGGATGGGTATAGTAGATCCCTTTCCCTGGTTCTCTTTGGTAAACTGCTAGCTTGGTGGTTTAATTTATTGGTTTTTATGGACCTACCAGCATCTTGATGGAAATAAAGCCAGTTTACTATAAAAGAACTTGAGAATTTTGTTCTTATTTTCTTTCCCCTGGTGAAACCTTTACCTCTTTGGAACTGAAGCAGCAGACTAGTTAAAGCCCTGAGCAGAGTGGAGGCAGCACCCACCCTGTGACTCTCAGCCTATCTCCTGCCTTGGAATCTTGCACCTATGGATGAGATGGAGTGAGGGCCATTAGGACTGTAGTATTCTTTGCTTCCTGCCCTTGAAGTAAAACTTCGGCCCCCAAGTGGGGCCTAGATGGAAGAAAAAAGTTCCAAACCTCTGAGAGTCTTGCCTGCAGTAGAGTCTCTTCACTGGATGTGTTGAGAAATCGAGTTGCTTGCTTCTCCTAGGGTGATAGCATTAACTTGAGGGGGAGAACCCATGTTCTTTATTTAGTGTGCTCCTCTGGAATGAAATCATGGTTTTTGTTTGTTTGTTTTATTTTTTCAAGACAGGCACCTCTGACCCCAAATGCTGGGATTAAAGATGTGCCCCACTATGCCCGGCTAACCATGGTGATTTAAATGCAAGGTTCTGTTCTGTTCTTACTCAGATAGCATAAATTTTTCTTGATTAAGTTTCCTTCCTTAGCCGGGCATGGTGGTGCACACCTTTAATCCCAGCACTTGGGAGGCAGAGGCAGGCGGATCTCTGTGAGTTTGAGGCCAGCCTGGTCTACAGTGTGAGTCTAGGACAACCAAGGCTACACACAGAGAGACCCTGTCTCGGAAAATAAAAGTTTCCTTCCTTGTTTGTTATATGTCCTTATGACAGTTTTTAGAGACTTTTTAAAAACCGGCTGTTGTTAGTGGTTTTACTGAGAAAACTGCCCTTGGAGGTTCTGATACCACCATTCTGTTTGTTGGTTTGATTTTTCAAGACAGGGTTTCTCTGTAAAACCCTGATTGTCCTGGAACTCATTTGGTAGACCAGGCTGGCCTCAAATTTACAGAGATCTACCTGCCTCTGTGCTTCCCCAAATGCTGAGATTATAGGTGTCCACCCTGTTTGATGCCACCATTGTTTTTTGTTTTTGTTCTTGTTTTTGTCTTTGTTTTTCGAGACAGGGTTTCTCTGTGTGGCCTTGACTGTCCTGGACTCGCTTTGTAGACCAGGCTGGCCTTGAACTCAGAGATCCACCTGCCTCTGCCTCCCTAGTGCTGGGGTTAAAGGCGTGCGCCACCATTCTTGGCTGATGCCATCATTCTTAAAATCATTTTTAACTTAAAATTCTTCAGGCTAACATGAACTGGAGGTAATATTGGTTTATCTTTCTTTTTCTTTTCTTTTTTTCTTTTCCTTTTTCTTTTTTTTTTTTTTTTTTGTTTTTCAAGACAGATTTTCTCTGTGTTAGCTTTGGCTGTCTTGGTCATGCTTTGTAGACCAGGCTGGCCTAGAACTCACAGCGATCCACCCGCCTCTGCCTCCTGAGTGCTAAGATTAAAGGAGTGCGCCACTACTGCCTGGCGGTTTGCCATTCTTAATTACTCTGATCTTTTAATTTATACTTTAAAAAGTTTATGTGTGGGTATTTTACCTGCATGCTTGTCTGTGTACCACACGCATGCCTGGTACTTGAGAAGGCCAGAGAGTGTCATCTAGGAGTTGTAGAAAATTATGAACTGCCATGTGAGTTCTAGGAATCCAACCTAAGTCTTCATAGGAGCAGCCACTACTGCTTTTAGCTGCTGTGATGTCTCCATCCCCTTTAGATTTCTTATTGCACATGTGGGTGCATGCATAAGGAACTAAGAGGACAGCCTGCAGAAATTGGATCTTTACTTCCAACATGTGGATCCCAGGGACCAAACTTAGGTCAGCAGGCTTGCTGTCAAGCACCCACACTCACTGAATATAGAGCTCTTAGATTCAGCTACAGTAGCTAGCTAGTCAACAAACTCCAGGGACCCTCTTGTCTCTATCCTCTGAGCGCTGAGATCACAAGCATGTGTCTGTTGCTTTGCCTGATTCTTTTATAGGTGTGCTGAGGATTAAACTCACTCAGATCCTCATTCTTGTGTGGCAAGTATTTTATACACTGAGCTATCTCTCCAGTTTATAATTAAAAAATAATAAGCCATACTTTTTATGGATGTAACTAGTTATGTTTTAGAGGAATATGTAACATGAGGAAATACATTAAAAAGTCCAATTTTGAGCTGGATGTGGTGGCACACGCCCATAATCCCAGCACTTGTGAGGCAGAAGCAGGTGGATCACTGTGAGTTCGAGGCCAGCCTGGTATATAAAGTGAGTCCAGGACAGCCAGGGCTACACAGAGAAACGCTGTCTCAAAAAACAAACAAAAAGTCCAATTTTATGAAACATCTCTAAGTCAACATTTTTTTGGGAGATTTCTGTAGTATTGCCCCTTACTGATTTACATGTTTTACTTGTCTGGGATGATTTTCTCATCACTTTTGCTAAATAGTTTTGGTTTGTCTGTTGATGAGAATATGTACAGCTGGAAGGAGGCGTGTGAGTAGTGGTGGTAGTGGTAGAGATAGAGAGATGTGTATGGCTAGAGAGATGGCTTGGCAGTTTACTGTTCTTGCAGGGTTTAGGGTTCAGTTCCCAGGACCCACATGGCAGACTGCAACTGCCTCATAATTCCTGAGGCTTTAGCTTTTCACTTTTTACTTGTTATTTGTATACTCAACACTCTCTTGACCTGATTCACTGGTGATATTAAACTTGAACAGGTTTTTAGTTCATGCTTGTTAGAGCTAAAATAAAATGTTCTCTTTTTCCTTCTACTTGGTAGGTTATGCAATGGTCTCTGCAAGATGTTTTATTCTTGAATTGGAGCTTTTTAAAACTGACAAATGCTGGTACTTCATCTTCTATAAGTGGACTATAATTTCTTTTCTTAAGACAACTACATAAGCAGACAAAATTGCAAAGATCTGCCCTGTGTCGAGTATGACAGCCACGACTCGTGGCTCTCCAGTTGGAGGGAATGACAACCAGGGCCAAGCTCCTGATGGACAGTCTCAGCCCCCCCTCCAGCAGAATCAGGTAAGAAATTAAAGATACTAGGTTAGAGCCACATTGGTATGTCTCATAATCTCTTGAGTGCTGAATAAGGAAACATGATAGAAAGGATTGTGAAGTAACCATAAAATGAATGTTTTAAGGAAAACAAATAAAGCGAATGATTTAAGCCCTGTGTGGTTTCTGGAAGAAACCATTATATGATTCAATGTAGCTTATGGGACCAAGTAAATCATAACTCCATTTTGTATTCCATATACATAAAATCACAAATTGTCACTATAATAAGATATTTAAAGAGTATCCACTAAAGTCTTATTACTGGTGTTCAAATTTCACCTTCACACCATACTAGCTTTGTGAGTAGGTAAATTGTATCCTGTTTCTTCATTTGCATAAGGATAACAGTAATGGAACTTCATAGCATCTTTTGAGGATCAAGTAAAATAAAGTTTGTGAAGATCTTAGCATAGATACTGGTGTCAGTATTTTGCTTTCCCTAAAGTTTTTAAGGTAATACTATTTTTTCTGTTTTCTCAATCAGTTTATGTAAGGCTTCTGGTTTTCCTGATTCCTGTCCCCCCATTGGAAGATTTTAATAGCTAGATTCTACTAGTAAAAAACCCTTGATTTTTGTTAGCAAGTTCTGTATAGATCAATCTTTTGTTTTTGTTTGAGACAAGATCTCTCTACATAGTCCATATTTCAACCTTTCCTAATATACAGTTTTATACTTTGAGGAATTAAATCGAATAGCACAAATAGTAAGATTTATGATAATGCAGTGCCTGTAGTACTATTATAGGTAAATTATTTGAAGTTGTATATACCTGAATAACACACATGCTGCTTCCAGAGGTCCACTTTTTTGTAGAGTTTGTATGAATGGGTAAGTTTTATAGCAAAAGCATAGTTGTAGATTACTATTATTTGTGATTTAGAGCTAGGTTCTTACTATTCAGCTGTTACAGGCCATCTATTCTATCATTAGTCTGATAAAATAAAGCCTTTCCCCCTCTCTTTCTCCCCTTTCTCTGCCACTTGAGAGAAATGAGCAAGCCAGGTACTCTCACCCAAATGTGCAAACTTGGTTAGTTCATTCCTTTTCTGGTATTCATTTTTAAGACAAAATGCTAATATGGTCATAGAACTTGGCCAGTATTCAAGTTTCTTTAAGCATTGTCAAGGGACTGTTGGATGCCAATGATTACTATTTAAAACAAGGATCTAGCAGTTTATCTTTCTCTCTTTTCTGCTTTATTACATACTGCATTTTGCATAGTTTCTAGCCTCTTACTGCAATGTCCATGACTTTGCGGGGCTTTCAGTGAAAATAAATTCTAGTTGTTAACATTGCACTTGTTTTGAGATGGGATTTCTGTGTAGCTTTGGCTGGCCTGAAACCCTCTATGTAATAAACCAGGCTGGCCTCAATCTCAGAGGTCTCATGTTTCTGCCCCCCAAATGCTGAGATTAAAAGCACACCTTACTTTTAGTTTAAAATATACTTGATTTTTAGAGGTCTTAGGTTTGGGATATTAATATTTATGTCTGTTATATATGGGCATTGTAGTCATGTGTTGTAGAGGATGGCTCATTTTTTCAACAAAAGAACAAGCAAGTTAACTTTTGTCTATAGAATCATTCTATTTACCTTATAATTTCTTATTGTCTTTTATTGTTAGTCTATATTATTTAATATTAGGGTTTTAATTATTTCACAAAAAGGATACTGTTGAACCACAAAGGACACAAAGTATTAGTACCTGAGATAGGGCTTAGTTTTTTTGTTTCTTTTTTTTCCCTTTTCATTATTTTTAATTATGTGTATGCATGTGCATCTATGTGTGAGTATATGCACATAAGTGCAGGTACCTACAGAGGTATGAATTTCCCTGGAACTGGTATGAAATGTGGTTGTGAACTGCCTGGTATGATTTTTGGGAATTGAACTCTGGTCCTCTGCAAGAGCAATGTGGTGTTAACTGCTGACCTCCAGCTCAGGGCTCAGTTTCTCATAAGCTTTACCTATATTGACATAAAGGGGGATTTTAAAAAATTGAGAGTCAGTTCTCTGCACCATGTGTGTTCTGAGTGTTTAATTCAGCAGTAAGTGCCTTGTCCACTAAGCCAGCTTCCAGACTTGGCCCATAAAGGGAATTTCTTCCTTTTTTTTTCCTTCTTTTTCTTTTTCTTTTTTGTTTTTTGAGACAAGGTTTCTCTGTGTAATAGCTCTGACTGTCCTGGGACTCTCTTTGTAGACCAGGCTGGCCTTGAATTTAAGAGAGTTAGAACTCACCTGCCTCTGCCTCCTTAGGGCTGGGATTAAAGGCATGTGCCACCCCTTCTGGCCTAAAGGGAATTTCTTAACCAAAGCTTCAACTTTAAAACCTGTGCCTGTAGAAGAATTTTCTAAAATTTTGTTTTGTTGTTGTTGTTTTTGTAGTTCAGGGTGAACTTGAACTCAGTGATCTGCCTGCCTCTGCCTCCCAGACTGCTGAGATTTATAGAAGAAAATTTAAAACTCATAAAATTCAGTCACAAGTGGGATGAACATTCCTCAGATGCAGTATCTGAGAAGATTTGGATTATAATTTGGCAATATGTGACAATAGCTTTAAAAGAAATTATCTTATACTGTTGTAGTTTTATTTCTAAAGAGAAATTTGCTTTCACAAGATTTATGCATAATAAAGACTCATTACATTATGTTAATTTATGTAATGCTGAAAATTTTGAATTCTTAGATACTGAACAGTAAAGGACAGATATAGTCCCAATATTATTGAAAATTTATGCTCACACGGGCAGTTTTTATTTAGCTCACAAAAGGATCACAAGGAGTGAATTAAAATGTCATTGCTAGTGTTTTATTTGTTGTGGTATTTAGATGTTTAAAATTGTTTTTGTCTGTATTTTCTGTGAGCATAGTAAATAGGACCAAGCGTTTTGTTGGTGTTTAAAATGAAATAGGCTTACTAAAGTTACATACTTAAACTAGCTATTTGTAGGGCTTCAAGCTATTGAATCCTGTGTGCTGACTTAGCTGTGTGGTAACTGCATTGTTCTCCATCTTAACCGAGGTCAACATCAGGTTGCTACTTAGCCTTGTAAGTTAAGCACAGCTTTGAAAGGAGAACATATTAAATCATAAGCTTTCAATAATTGATGTCTTTGTAAAATTTTATGCTACTAACATTTTTTAAAACAATGCTAGTTTAGTGTTATTGTATATATGTGTTATAGAAACTTACATCTGTAATTTTTAATTTTTAATCAAGACTTCATCTCCTGATTCTTCTAATGAAAATTCCCCTGCAACTCCTCCTGACGAGCAAGGTCAAGGTGATGCCCCTCCTCAGATTGAAGATGAGGAACCTGCATTTCCACATACTGACTTGGCAAAGTTAGATGATATGATCAACAGGTCAGTTGGTTTTGTTTCTCATATATATAATATATAAGAAAACCAAGGTTTTCTCAGCATTATGTATGCTGGGTAGCAATAAAGAAGAATCTGCTACCTTAATCTATCATAGTCACTGTTGAGTACTTTATAACACATGTTTCGTTTCTTTTCTTTTTTGGTTTTTTGAGACAGGGTTTTTCTGTGTAATAGCCCAGGCTGTCCTGGAACTCTCTCTGTAGACCAGGCTAGCCTTGAACTCACAGCGATTCCCTGCCTCTGCCTCCTGAGTGCTGGGATTACAGGCGTGTGCCACCATGCCTGGCTAACCCATGTTTCTTGATGGGTCTAATATGACCCTAGCTGGCTGTTTCCAAAGTAGAAGAACTGTTAAATTGCAATTTGCCTTTTTAAGAGTTGTCGAAGCTTCTTTTCAATTGGCATGTCGGTTTTTGACTGGCCCCGAAGTAAACCAGGTCTCAGCTTGCTCATGCTGACTCAAGAGAATGACACTTTTTGTTGTTGTTGAAAACGACACTTTTAAGATGTTCTTCAGGGGGACTGGACAGATGGCTCAGAGTTAAGAACACTGACTGCTCTTAAAGGTCCTGAGTTCAATTCCCAGCAACCACATGGGGGCTCAAAAACTATTTCTAATGCAATCTGGTGCCCTCTTCTGGCATGCAGGTGTACATGCAGGCAGAACGCTGTATGTATAACTAAAAAAGATGTCCTTCAGGGTAAGAAAACATTGTAGGGAAACAAAGAGAAGAGCATGTCAAAAAGTTCACCTGAGTGTGGTCCTGATTGGGCAATGTGAGCTCAGCAAGGGCCCCTCAAAACAAAACAAAAACAAAAACAAAACAAAACGGGCATTAGAAACTACACATACAGGGAAATAAAAATCCTTCACATTAAAAACAACAAACTGTTGGTCTTGGTGGCCCACGCCCACGCCTTTAATTCCAGTAGAGGTAGGCAGATTGCTGTGAGTTCAAGGCCATCCTGGTCTACAAAGTGAGTCTAGGACAACCAAAGCTAACACAGAGAAACCCTGTCTAGAAAAACCAAACAACCAAACAACAAACTGAGTTGGATGTGGTGGTGTATACCCCTTTAATCTCTTGGGAGGTAAAGACAGACATATTTCTGTGAGTTCAAGGTTACCTGGTCTACACAGTGAATTCCAGGGCAGCCAGAGCCACAAAGTAAGACCCTGTCTCAAAAAGCATACAAACAAAAATTTGAATTCCTTAGTAATAAGTATGCATTGTTAAGCATAGAGCTATGTTGTGTAATATACAGTAAATAGATTAAATTTCTCTAACCCATCTCCCATATCTGCAGCTTTATCCTTCCTCTTCACATATTCCAACAACAACAAAAAAATTAATGGCCAGGAGTACACAATTCCATATTTCCATTCACTATTAGTATGTATTGACTTTTCTACAAATAGAAAATCTTACTATAATTTTGTAAGTTGTTTTAAATTGTTTAATTTCTTTGGAATATTCTTCCAGTTGCCTCATTTTAATGGATCATTTAAGAAAACATAAGTAAGCCCGGCATGGTGGTGCACTCCTTTAATCCCAGCACTGTATCTTGAAACACCCTCTGCCCCACCCCACCCCCAAAATGAAAACAGAAGTAGCAGCTTGTAGCAATCACATGCAGTGAACTATTGACAAATCAATGTCAAGGTTAATGGTCCTTGATTGTTGTTCTCAACAGCAAAGATGATTTGTTATATTTCAGTTTTGTCTGGTGGTTGGTAAAATAAGAATAGATGCTAGGTTGCATAAAAACAATTCTTGATGGAAGAAAAATGCAAAGTATGTTTATAAATAAATGATGGGTAGTTATTTGTTTCTAGTAAGTTATTAATGGCATCCTTTTATTAAGTAAAGGGGCAAGCAAGAGCAGATGGGAATTTCACCAGCTCTTCAGAGAGTTTTCATCGCTTAGATAGAAGGTTGGCTCCTGTGGGGAGCAATGAGTGAGTTAAATGGTGATGATCAGGAAGGCCTATGAAAACAATGAATGGCCAGATGGTTGGGTGCACACTGAGACTAGAGAAAAGGCTTGAGTCCTTGTTTGAGAGAAACCTTGTGGATTCTGGAGAGCCTTTAGAAAAAGTTGATGGATTATGAAGCATAAGTCAGTTTTGGCCTCCTGAAGTTTTTGTTCCTTATGAGGAAGTTTAAGGCCTTTTATAATCAGAATCTTTTTTTTAAAGGTTTATTTATTTATTATATATACAGTGTTTTGCCTGAATGTACACCTACATGCCAAAAGAGGGCATCAGATCCTTTTATAGATCGTTGTAAGCCACTATGTGGTTGCTGGGAGTTGAACCTCTGAGCCATCTCTCCAGCTCCCTAATCTGAATCTTAAAAGCTCCTTCCTGTGAAGTTTTCATAATAGGCCTCTGTGATGTCTAATTTATATTTTATTATAGTAGTTTTATTGTTTTTTAAAAGTCTGCTTGTAGAGACAACAAATGATACTTTAATTGTAAAAAACCATTCAGCCAGCCCCACTGTTTTAATACTTAATGTTATTTTAGTTAATATATAATATTTTCATAGTAAAATAATTATAATTAGTACCTGACTATAGTGCCTCTTTTATTTAGAGCATAACCAAGTAAGCCTCTTTATTTTATAAATTCCTAGGCCTCGATGGGTTGTTCCAGTTTTGCCGAAAGGGGAATTAGAAGTGCTTCTAGAAGCTGCTATTGATCTTAGTAAGAAAGGTATGTCTCTGTGTGTCATACTTTTCTAAATACATGTTGCTAGATATATTTTCACTTAATTCCTGAAAACTTCATTTTCCTGTTAAAACATAGCAAATGTACATATTTAGCTTACAAATAGAGGTCACATTCCTTTAAAAAGCACAACCCTCAAGAGAGCTACACATAAAATGTATATATATTCATATTTCTAAAGAGAAAGTCCCTTGTTTAGATTTGCAGTCTCTGAATGATTTAAAACAGTTCTGTTAGCTATGTGTGGTGGTGCATGGCTTTAATCCCAGCACTCTGGAGACAGAGGCCACCGAATCACTGTGAGTTCAAGGCCAGCCTGGTCAAAGCAAGTCCAGTACAGCCAGGGCTACACAGAGAAGCCCTGTCTCAAAAAACAAAACTCAAGTCCTATTATGGGAATTCCTTAATATACACAGAAGGTTTTATAATTAAATACTTTGTAGGTGATGCATAGTACAAGTATCAGTCAGGTTTAACCACCTGCAGAAGTGGGAAGGGGATGGTGAGTATCCTAGGCATTTCTGGTCTTGAGATCAGTAATCTATAAACTTAAAAATTACAAGCTTTCCTGAATCAAAAAAGTCTTTTCAAAACTCTTACTCCATGATTCTTTGAATGAAGATGACTATTTTGTCAATTTCTTTTTATTAGTTTATTCATTGTGTGTGTGGTTTTTGTATGTTTCCAACCACCCGGTAGGTCCGAGGGATGGAAAGGTTGTCAGCCTTGGTAGCAATTGTTTTTATAGACTTAGCCATATGGCAGGCCCAGTAATGTGTTTTTAAATAAAAGTAGACTTTAAAAAAGTTTTTTTTTAAGCCGGGCATGGTGGGCACATGCCTTTAATCCCAGCACTCGGGAGGCAGAGGCAGGCGGATCTCTGTGAGTTCGACGTCAGCCTGGTCTACAAAGTGAGTCCAAGGATACACAGAGAAACCCTGTCTCAAAGATTGTGATTTTTTTTTTCTCTAAAAGAGAAAAAGACCTAGTAGTTCTGTTTAAAAGAAATACTAAAAACCCAGTTAAAGGAATCTGGTATTAAGTTGTCCAGAAATGAAAGGTTAATGTTGAAATTGAGCAATATGATTAAATTACTCTGGTCTGTTTCTGATGCAGCCAAATTCTCTTAGTAGTTTGTGGTACTCAGCTCATTTTTTTAAGGCACTGGATTTTTTTAGTTTATTGTTTGTTTTGTTCTTTTTCAAGTCAGGCTTTCCCTTGAGTAGCCCTGGCTGTCCTTGAACTCATTCTTTAGACCAGGCCTCTTCAATGTTGGGGATTAAAGGTGTGTGCTAAGACACTGGAAATGAAAAAGGACCAACATTTTATTTTCTGAATCAGTCTTTTATATTATCTTTTTATTGCTTCGAAAATAAGCTTACAGACAGAAAAGGTTTATTGTGGCTCATACTTTGGGGAGATTTTATAGTATGATAAATTGGGCCAAGGGAGAGTGTAGGTGGAACAAAGCTCTTCACTTCACCAAGATACAAAAGAAGTAAAGATAAGGGGTCTTTGGAGAGCAAATCACTTTTGAGGGCAAACCCCTACTGTTTTCATGCCATCACAGAGTGGTGACCAAACAAGCCATTGGCGACACTTATTCTATGGCTGTGCTATAACTGAAAATAAGCAATATATATTAGTTATTTTCAAAATAAACATCTTTATAGCACCTTGCTGGGTTCATGTCACTCTCTGGTGAAGGAAAATATTCCTCCTTTGTTTAAAGAATGTTTGTTAATGCCTTTATCAGTCTTGAAGTAAGTTCATCAGATGATTGTTTTCCACAATTTAAATGAACATGGCTAGTTATAACCTGAATCTTAGCTGTGTAGTAAGCATTGTATTTCAGTTAATACCATTGACATTCAGTGGCTTGTCTCCCTCGCCCATATTTATTTTTAGTACCATAGTTTATTTAAGGCTCAGTTTAAAAATTTAAATGTCACCTGTATCGTACAATTAAAATCAAATACTTTTTTGTACAAATAGAGATGTTAAAAGACATTTGTTGCATTTAATGACAAAGGACTCTGTTGTCTTTTTTAAATTAGATGAGATGAAGCAAAGATGTATAGGGTTGGCAAGATGGCCTGGTGACCTCATATCAGCTTAAGGTGGAAAGAATAGACTCCACAGTTGTCCTCTGATCTCCATATGCACTCCATCGTACCTCTTCCCCCACATTGTGCATAGACACACAAATAATGCATTTTTTTTTAAAAACATGGAAGAGCCGGGCGGTGGTGGTGCACGCCTATAATCCCAGCTCTTGGGAGGCAGAGGCAGGTGGATCGCTGTGAGTTCGAGGCCAGCCAGGTCTACAAAGCGAGTCCAGGACAGCCAAGGCTACACAGAGAAACCTTGTCTCGAAAAACCAAAAAAAAACAAACAAAACAAAAGAAAAAAACCAAAACGTGAAAGGAAATAGGTTCGTGGAAGAAAAGAGATGTGTAGATAATAGAACAAGGAACACAACGCTTAGCTTGGTCATTTGGATAATAGTAAAGATAGGAGTAGGTACTAAATGTATAGTTTGCAAACTAATAGTTCAAAGATAATTAAGAAATGTAAAATTTAAACGCTTATTTCACACCAAAATGCTATGAAATAATTTGGAGTCTATCACATGGTAATGACCATCATTTTGGGCTTAAAATATAGAATGTCATTATTTGTAGCATTTTCAGTTAATTTTTTATTTCCTTTATTTTTACTGCATTGATTAAACCTAAGGCCATGTACACGTTAGACTAGCTGCCCTCTCAATGAGCTATATCCCCAGCCCTGAGTTATTGCTAATATTATCATATTAAATATATTTTGCTTAATTAGTTTAAAATTCGATTTGAGAAGCCTAAAAAGATATCTGGGTAGCTAGTTATGAGTTCTTGCTGCTCTTGGAGAAGAGACTCAGATTTGGTTCCTAGTACCCATGACTGGGCCTACAACCACCTATCATGCAATCAGACACCCTCTTCTGTATAGGTACCATGCGTACTAACTGATTGCACCACCTGAGCTCCAGACACCCTCTTCTAACCTCTTGGAATACCTGCACTCAACATGGCATACACACATGCCCTTACACACACATACTGAAAAGTTTCTTTAAATAGTAATTCTGAGTTAAGTTTTCTTTCTGATTGCAGAAGAAATTTTGAAATGACAATAGTGTTATGATAATGCTATAACTTTTTTTTTCCCAGGCGTACTCTGCAACTGCTAGCCTGACATCCAGGTTTCCGATTACTTATGTCTTTATAGTTCTGACCATTATTATTTTTTCCTCTCCTTTCTTAGGCCTTGATGTTAAAAGTGAAGCATGTCAGCGATTTTTCCGAGATGGGCTAACAATCTCATTCACAAAAATCCTTACAGATGAAGCAGTGAGTGGCTGGAAGTTTGAAATTCATGTGAGTTTTCCATTTGACTATTAAAAAGCAGATTATGTAGTGCTCTTTGGATGGGATGGACGAGTATGTGGGTGTTTGTATATGATATTTGGCCTGTTAGAGTATAAAAAGTGTAACTTCTAACATAATTTCATTGTAAATCATCTCTTTAGGCAACATGGGTATTTAAAATTAGCGTGAGATTTTAGAGTTAAAAGTAACTTGGTTTAGCTGGGCTTGGTGGCACACACCTTTAATCCCAGCACTTGGGAGGCAGAGGCAGGTGGATCTCTGGGAGTTCGAGGCCAGCCTGGTCTACAGAGTGAGTCCAGGACAGTCAAGGCTACACAGAGAAACCCTGTCTCGAAAAACCAACACAACAAAATGAAAATTACTTGATTTAATTGTTTTCGCTGGCTCTCCAGTGCCAAGTGACCTTAGGCAGGTCAGTTGTAAGATGTATCACTATTTTATGTATTAAGGAAGGCAAAATGCACAAGAAGGGGAAAATATAACACATATCTGGTGTACCAGAAAGGTCAGTGCTGTAAAAGTAACGAGAAATGAACTCACTATGGAGAAAAGGACAACAAAGAAACGTATATTTTAGTTTGGGTTCCTGAAACTCCTAAGTATTTAAATCACGAGCTACTATTTAAACAGTTGTAGCATCAGAATTCTCATTTTAAATGAAGCCTACTTAAAGTAATTGGAGGTCCCTAATATCTCCAAATGATGAGCAGAGGCAAGAACAAATACTTATTTGTAGAATGCAATCAGATTTTACTTCAAGAACAAAAGAAGTTGTTTTTGGACTAATTAAGACACCTTAAATGCTATAAACCTGTTAAGTTGTTTCACTATGGAATAGTCATAAAACAGATGTTTTTGTGTTCTGGATTTTTTTTTTTTTCAGTTATAAAACCATGGGGTAAAAGGCCCAGCATCTGGCTTAGCATAATTTCTTAGATTGACAGATACAGATCTTGGCAGTGTATAGTATTCCATCTGGAATAATTGATATATTCCTTCAATTTTAGAAAACCAGGAATTTGTATCTTGTCTGAAGACATATAGTAGAATTTGACAATTCATAGTACCCACTTCATTTTTAAGCAAGCTGCTTTTAGAAAGCAAATTAATTTGGCCATAGTACTATTGAGTTAAATATAATTCAAGTAATCAGTATAAAAAATGCGGAGCTCAGCCAAGTGTGGTGGTGCACATCTTTAAACCCAGCACTTGGGAGGAAAAGGCAGGTGGATCTCTGTGAGTTTGAGGCCAGCCTGGTCTACAAAGCAAGTCCAGGACAACCAGGGCTATACAGAGAAACCCTGTCTCTAAAAACCAAAATAAATAAATAAAAATTAAAAAGTAGGGAGCTCTTTTACTATTAAGGGTAGTTAGGCTTGCAACTTTTGTTTGAAATCGCAGTGTTTTCATTTTCTTTTTTTTTTTCTTTTTTGTGTTTTCATTTTCTAAATTACTTTTCCTCCATATAACAGAGATGTATTATTAACAATACTCATCGCCTGGTGGAGCTATGTGTGGCTAAGTTAGCCCAAGACTGGTTTCCACTTCTAGAACTTCTTGCCATGGCCTTAAATCCTCATTGCAAATTCCATATCTACAATGGTACACGTCCTTGCGAATCAGTGTCCTCAAGTGTTCAGTTGCCTGAAGATGAACTCTTTGCTCGTTCTCCAGACCCTCGGTCACCAAAAGTATGTTGGTTTGTTGTTTTCTTATTTAAATATTAAGATTGGTTTATCCTACGGCAAAACTTTAATCTCAGTCTCCTGTTAAGGTAGCAAAAGACTGATTTAATTATATTCTGAAAAGGATTCTGCATTATGGCTTGAGTTCTTTATTTTGTACCAAATTTATGTTTCATTGTTCCTACTACTGTTTAGTTTTTGTTTGTAGTAATAGTCGATCTGACAACCAAATGTACTTTGAGACTTTCAATGAACGTATGTTGCATCAAGAGCCTTTCTGCATAGTCATCAGTGCTTAAGTTATTGTAAAATTTTTCTCTATATTAATTAACTATAGTTTATTCTTGTTATCTTTTACTCAACCCGAAAATAGTCATAATTTGGGCATGACATTTATTTATTTTATGATAATAGAGGAGGAGATTATGACTGATTTAAAAACCTCAGGTGTGGATCAATAAGGCCATGATGAGTTTGTGTATTCTGTTTTTTCTTAAATTTCAAAATAGATATATACTACACCTGCTTAATAATACATGACAAAAGTAAAATAATAGAAATTATAAAATAGGATAGTAAATTTTTTAAAGTTTACTAAATTATGTACTTGAAAACAAATACAAAATTCCAAACACAAAATTCCTATAATAGTATAATCGGACTGTACTTGGTAGCTTTTTATTCTTTAAAATGTATACTTTTATAATTTTTATTTCCTTTAGTAAGTGCTAGCAATACATAATTTTTAAAAAGATTTATTTATTATTTTATACAATATTCTGCCTACACATATGCCTGCACACCAGAAGAGGGCATTAGATCTCATTATAGATGGTTGTGAGCCACCATGTGGTTGCTGGGAATTGAACTCAGGACCTTTGGAAGAGCAGTCAGTACTCTTAACCTCTGAGCCATCTCTCTAGCCAGCAATACATAATTTTTAGATTTAGATTTTAGGGCCACTTTTTCAAGATTTATTTTTTAAAAATTTCATGTGCATTAGTAATTTACCTACATGTATGTTTGTATACCATGTGCAAACCTGGTGCTCTTCAGAGGCCAGAAGAGAGCCTTGGATCCCCTTGAACTGGAGTTACAGAGCTTTGTGAGTCACCATGTGTTACTGGGAATTGAACCCAATTCTTCTGTAAGAGTAGTCAATGCTTAAGAGCTGAGATACCTATCTAGTCCCTAGGAAGAGACATTTTAAGGAATGTGATTTTTTTCCCCCTTTTGTAACCAACCAAAAAAATTGAAAGTCTCGTCTTCAGTGTTTGATTTATTTTGTTAGAGCTTGAAATCATTAGCCAGTGTGTTAAACATAAAACTTTTATAGTTCATATTGTTGCCACTAGTTGGCTTGTTTTGCTTGAGTGTGGGATCTAGTTACCATCAAAGGTAAGGATAATATTCAAAATCAAAAGTTCCGTCTAGTCTCACATGGTGACACATGTCTTTAATCCCAGAGGCAGAGGCAGAGGCAGATGAATCTCTGAGTTCAAGGCTAGCTTGGTCTACAAAGGGAATTCTAAGACATCCAGGAATGCACAGAGAAGCCAGATTGGCGGGTGGGGAACTGGGGGTGAGGGGGAGGTGGTTCTGTCTATACCTACATTTCTTTTATTATTTTCCCTCAGTGGGTCAGTGATCTGCTTAAGAGGCTCCCAGAAAATGACTTGATTTAACATGGCTAAGTGAAGTTTTGTAGAAATGTCTGGCTGATGATACTTTTATGTATCTGAAATCTGATTTTTACACAAACTGTCAAAAAGAGATAGACTTTCAAAGCCTTTGAGTTTGTGTGTGTGTGTGTTGCTTGGATTATGGTTATAATGGAGTTATCTACTAGCTACTAAAAGCAGAGCAATTTTGTGACTTTTCATTGTTTAATCTCTATAAAGTTAAAAAATGTTATCAAGGATGCAGTAGTCAGAATTTCAACTCTGTTCCTAGTTGGATGTAGACACCTTGATATAAAACCTAAAGGAAATACAAATTTCTCTATTTTTTTCTTCTTACTCTCTAAGGGTTGAGATATCCTTTATGAGATGCTTGGAACTAGAAGAGTTTTAGATCCCCTTCCCCATTTTGGAATATTTCATAGATTACTCACTAATTCGAAAAATTTGAAATGTGTAATTGCTCAAAGTCTTTAGATTCAGGATTTTTAGATCAGTAGTGCTTAGCTTGTGGTTGCAAAATTCAGATAATCAAAGATAGTTGATGGGAGTGTAATTTCTAAATTATAAATGACTTTATGGTATTTAGTGACTTGTGGTGTTGATTTTTGAAAAGTTGCAAATTACCGAGCTTCCAACTTTTCAGCCTTCTTACTTAATCCTAACCCTGAGTGTGGCTAGCCGCTGTCCCCCCCCCCCCCCCCCACAGGGTCTCTCTGTTAGTCTTTGCTATCCTGGACTGGATGCCTGCATTCCATCTCCACATGTTTTTTTGTTTTGTTTTTTGTCTTTTTCTGTGTAGCCTTGACTGTCTTAAACTCACTTTGTAGATCAGGCTGGTCTCAAACTCACAGCAATCTGCCTCCCGAGTGCTGGGATTAAAGGTGTGCGCCACTACTCCTGGCTTGTGGCTAGGTCTTTACTTACCCCAGATGTTGAACTCTTGTAGCCTTGACTTTTAGCCAATGACATGAACTAACGCTATTGCCTATCTGAGAACATAGTGCTATCTCAACTGTATCATACCTTTCCCCAATGATTTAAAGTTAATTAAATGAGATTGACTGTTTAAAGTAGAAAACTTGATTAGTCAAAAGGGGAAAGGGCTCAGGTAAAATTTGTATACAAAACTTCTTTATTATGTAGCTGTGGGCTTAATATGTAGACAAGACTCTCAGTGATCTGCCTGCCTCTGTCTCCTGAGTTCTAGGATTAAAGGTGTGTGCCATTACATCCAGCATGTATGCTAGTCTTGTAAAAAGAAACACATATGAAAAATACAAGTAAAACTACTTTTAAAAGAGGTGCACATTCTAGGCTATGGAATTATTTAAAAAAATTTTTTTAGAAACATGTTTGTTTTCTGTAGATGAGTGCTCTATGTGCATGTATTGCCTGTATGACAGAAGAGGGCATCAGATCACATTATAGATGGTTGTGAGCCACTATGTAGTTGCTGGGAATTGAACTCAGGACTTCAGGAAGAGCTGACAGTGTTCTTAACTGTTGAGTCATCTCTCCAGACCTTCAAAAAAAATTTTTTTTTAAATGTAGGGCTGGTTTGATGTTGTCAGTTCCAAGCTATCTGATGCCTCCTGATTTCTACCGGCATGTGATACATATACATGCAGACAAAATACTCATAAATGTAAAGTCTTAAAAAGAGAGAAGGAGGTTGGCCGGTGGTAGCGCACACCTTTAATCCCAGCACTCGGGAGGCAGAGGCAGGCAGATCGCTGTGAGTTCGAGGCCAGCCTGGTCTACAAAAGCGAGTCTAGGGCAGTCAAGGCTACACAGAGAAACCCTGTCTTGAAAAGCCAAAAATCAAAACCAAAAAGAGAAAGAATATACATCGAAGTATATCAGCTCAATGGTCTTATTTTAGTTACCAAAAAAATAAAAAAATTTAAAAAATGCTGTAATTTCTAGCGGACAAGACTACTGGACATATAAGATGACCCCCCCCCCCAACTTTTCCAGTTAAAATAGTTTGGAGTATACCCGCCATTTAAGACTAACCCTCTTTTAATGCATACCCTGTGCAGTAGACTTGGGCATGTGTCTATTTGCAGGCAGGACACAGACATCCAGGCACTTTATTAAATGCCGGCAGACAGCTAGTGCCAGCCTACACTGACCCTTTAAAGCCCGCTCCACGAGGGTTCTGGTGGAGAGTCAATCCACACAGCAGATGTGTATAGCTGCTCCTCTCTACTTCATAGCGGGGAATCAGCTGCGGCACTCCCCGCTATATGCACTGGACATATGAAGCAAGGGGTAGCAAGCTGCAGCTATTTGGCGTATAAGATGACCCCTGACTTTGGCATGTATTTTTCAGGGTTAAAAAGTTGTCCTACATGCTGGAAAATATGGTAACATTGCACATCAAATAGTGCACTTTGTTGTTTTGTTTTTCAAGACAGTTTTCTCTGTGTAATAGCCCTAGCTGTCCTGGACTCGCTTTGTAGACCAGGCTGGCCTCAAACTCACAGTGATCCACCTGCCTCTGCCTCCCAAGTGCTGGCATTAAAGGTGCACACTACCTTGCCCAGCTCACTTTTTTTTTAAAGTAATCCCCCAAAGAAATCTGGTGAATTGAATAGTTAAGTGCATAAAGAACACTTGTTGCTCTTGTAGAGGAACTGGATTGAGTTCACAGCACCCACATGGTGGCTCACAATCATCCTTAATTTCAGCTCTCGTGGATCTGATGCTCTTTTCTGGCCTCCAGACATGTACTCAGTGCAAATGCATGCAAGCACAAATGCACATAAAAATAAATATTGAGAGTTTAATGAACTAGAAATGGTCTTCAAAGAGTGGTTTAAAAGATGGGAAATTATTAAATATACTAGAATATGGTAGTATAGATGTCTTAAAGAACTTAGAATTTAGATTGCTACAATTAGTTTACTATATTTGCTCTTGAAAACAGATACTAAATTAAAATCTTTTATTTACCATTCACCCTTTGAAAATAGCTGTAGGTATTTTGTTTAGGGCATAATAGAGAAATGGCTTCCCCTCATTGGCTTTTAAAACATGGCCTTTTAGAGGGTGGCAAGGTGTAAATGGCTGTCTTTAGTACTTAGCTTTCAGGTATATTTACTTCTCTTGTAATATTTAGTTAATTTTAAGTTTCTAAAAACAGCAAAACTATTAATATATAAAATGGGAACCAAATGCATTCATATAACGCAACAAAAGTATCCAGATGTTGTAGTCATTTAGCAACACAAATACCACAGTAAAATTGGGGTTTCTCTTTTTGTTCTTTCTGTAATATAAGTAGTTTATCAAACCAAAGCCTTTGCTCATAGTAAGCAAATGTTCAATTCCTACAACATGGGTTAATTTTCAGTTGACAGTTCCCTTTTAGGCATCAAGATTATTTTGTTTATATGAAACATTGAAATACTTACCGATTATTGAATACTTTTCCTTGATTTGTTATTTCAGATTTTTTTGTATTTTGTTTTTGTTTTTTGAGACAGAGTTTCTCTTGTAGTCCTGGCTGTGCGGGACTCGCTTTGTAGACCAGGCTGGCCTTGAACTCACAGAGTTCTGGGATTACAGGTGTGTGATACCATACCGGCTATTTCAGAATTTTTTTTAAAACCTTATAAAAATTAAAAAAAAGATTTCTTTATTATTTATACAGTATTCTGCCTGCATGTACACCTGCACACCAGAAGAGAGCACCAGATCTCATTATATGGATGGTTGTGAGCCACCTTGTGGTTGCTGGGAGCTGAACTCAGGACCTCTGGAAGAACAGCCAGTGCTCTTAACCTCTGAGCCATCTCTCCAGTACCATAAATTGTTTTAATATAGGTGTTGTAGGTATTTAGGAAAGTTGTATTCTTTTACAATGGGATTGTTGAAACAGAAACATGGTTTTAATTCTTTACCAGCAACACTGAAGTGAGCAGTGTAGTGTTCTTGTAATCTAATTCACGCTAGTTAGTTAACTTCATCACAGGTAGATTACTGTGCATGTTTTGAAGCCCTTTATAGAATGATTTGACATTAATTGGTTTTAATATATCAATTAAAATAGTACTTTGTTTTTCCTAAACTCCAAGAAAGTAAACTTCGTAATTGTATTGCAGGGATGGCTGGTGGATCTCCTCAACAAATTTGGCACTTTAAATGGATTCCAAATACTGCATGATCGTTTTATTAATGGATCAGCATTAAATGTTCAGATAATTGCAGCCCTTATTAAGTAAGTTACATTTTAAAGTTAAATGTTAAATGTGTTTAATTTAGAAGTGGGGTAATTGGGGCTAGAGAGATGGCTCAACAGCTAAAGTGACCCTTTTTCCAGATGGTCTGTCTGAGTTTCATTCCCAGTTCCTCTGGCAGGCAGCTCCAGGGGATCCAACATTTCTGGCCTCTGAGCATACCTGCACTCACAGGCAAATACCTAGTCCAAATAGGAAAACATGCGTGCGCGCGCACACACACACACACACCACACACACACACACACACCACACACACACAACACACACACACACACACACACACAGAAAATTTGTTAATTGGATGTTTTTAAAAGTTAATATATGATTATGAGGATTTTCTAAATTGATTTTAAGAAATTGAGTATTACAGACGTTTCCTATCTTATTTCAGACCATTTGGACAGTGCTATGAGTTTCTTACTCTCCACACGGTGAAAAAATACTTTCTTCCAATAATAGAAATGGTTCCACAGTTTTTAGAAAATTTAACCGATGAAGAGCTGAAAAAAGAAGCAAAGAATGAAGCCAAAAATGATGCTCTTTCAATGATTATTAAATCATTGAAGAATTTAGCTTCACGAGTTCCTGGACAAGAAGAAACTGTAAAGAACTTAGAAATATTTAGGTTAAAAATGATACTTAGGTAAGTTTTCTACTTTTGGAAATAATCATATCTATAATTTTTTTCCAAGACAAGGTCTCTCTGTGTAACCCTGGCTGTCCTGGACTCACTTTGTAGACCAGGTTGGCCTTGAACTCACCATGATCCACCTGCCTCTGCCTCCCAAGTGCTGGGATTAAAGGTGTGTTCCACCATGCCCAGCTATATCCATAAATTAAAAAAATCTGTTTACAACTGATTTCTCTTACAGATTATTGCAAATTTCTTCTTTCAATGGAAAGATGAATGCACTGAATGAAGTTAATAAGGTGATTTCTAGTGTGTCATATTATACCCATCGTCATGGCAATCCTGAGGAAGAAGAGTGGCTCACAGCAGAGAGGATGGCTGTGAGTCCTTTCTTTTTCTTTTTTTTTTTTAAGTAAATAAATACTTAAGCCTAGAATGGCTGTTACTACAACAAGTAGTGCTGGCATTCTCAATTAAAGTTGAAAATTGAATGTTTTGATTCATTTACGACTTTGTTAAGACTTTGTTAATCTTGAACTTTTAAAAAGTTAATTTATTCACCTTACACAACAATTATAGCTCCTTCCCCTTTCTTTTCCTGATCCCATCTTACCTTTCTCCTCCCCCCATTCCTTAAAAAAGGGGACAGCTCCTCAAGTTGCATCAGGGCTGAGTTTGCCCTCTTTCTCTGTGGTCTTGCAAAGTAGTCTCGTGGAAAGATGATTGAAAGCAGGCAACAGAGTCCATGTCAGAGAAAGCCCCAACTCCCTTTGCTAGTGGACCCACATGAAGCCTGAGTTTCCTATAAGCTACATCTGTGTTGGAGACCTATGTCCAGTCCATGCATGGTCCTTGGTTGGTGCTTCAGACTCCACGCCCCTCGGGGCTCTGTGGAGTCTTCTTGTGAAGCTCCTCTTTTCCACTAGACTCTTGTGCTACATCAGTTGTTTGACTGACTATGAGTGTCTACTTCTGAATCACTGCTGGGTAGAGCATCCCAGGACAACTCTGATAGGCTCCTGTCTGCAAGTATAGTAGAGTATTTTTAATAGTGTCAGGGATTGCTTCTCTTCCATGGTGTGGGTCTTGGGTTCGGCCAGGCATTCCCTCAGTGTTTCTATCTGTTTTGTCTTGAAGACAAGCTAAGTTTTGAATCAAAGTTTTTGTGGGTGGATTGGCATTCTCCTCCCTCGACTAGAAGACTTTGTCTAGATAGAGGGTGCTTTCTTTAGTCTCCATGATACCTATTACTGGGAGTCTCAGTAAGAGTCCCCCTTATGCCCTCCCAGAAGTCTATTCTGACTAAGGTCTTCAGCTTGTCACAGAGATGCCCCACCCACAGTTTCTCTTTTCTCTACAGGTCTGCCCCCCCCCCCCCTACCCCTCCCCCCATCCCATCCCTGCCCCTGCCTCTCCAGGTCTGATCTCCATCCTTATTTCTATTCGTGCTCCCTCTCCTACCTTGTTCCCTTTCTTCAACCACTACTTCTGTCTATTCTATTTCCTTTTCTGAGTGAGATTTAAGCATCCTCCCTTGGATCCTCTCCTTGTTACTTACCTTCCTCATGTTTGTGTATTGTAGTATGTTTATCTTGTACCAAATGGCTAGCATACACCTAGAAGTGTATATACTATGTGTGTCTTTCTAGGTCTGGGTTATCTCACTTGGAATGATCATTTCTAGTTCCATCCATTTGCCTGCAAATTTCATGATTTCCTTGTTTTTAATACTTGAGTAGTATTCTATTCCGTTGTGTAAATGTGGCTCAGTTTCTTCATCCATTCTTCAGTTGAGGGACATCTAGGTTGTTTCCAGATTCTGGCTATTACGAATAAAGATGTTATGAACATAGTTGAGCATATGTCCTTGTTGTATGGTGGAGCATCAATCTTGAACTTTCTAAAGTAGCATAATTATTTTGTGGCTGAGCATGTCTTCGATAAATTTATTGTTGGATGTAATTACTAGGTTATTCCAAGTTTTGCTATAGAAATTGGGACATTAATTAAAATAGAAATAAGCTAAGGAATTCATGAGATAGTATTTGAAGCATAATAAAAGAAAGGGCTTGTCCGTATGACCAATGGCTTGAAAACACAAAATACACAGTTGGTTGTGGTGGAGCCCAACTGTAATCTCAGCACTGGAGAGTCTGAGGCCAGAAGATCTCCTACACGATTCAGGCTATCCAGGGCTACATACTGAGCTCCTGTCTCAATATCAATATCTATCTGTCTATCTATCTATTAGAATATGTATATTCTAATATATCCTGATTTTGAGAATTTGTTATTAAAGTGCTTAAGGTTTTATCATTTTGGCATTAAATACTTATAAAACTTTATTTCCTGAATATATTTTATGTATGGCAGCTGAAATGAGCAAGTTACTATTTAAAGTATAAAAACCATGTCATTTGAGCACATATGTGACAGTCAAGAGACATCTGTAGCAAACCAATATCTCTTCAAGAATCTCTTCTTTTAACAGGAGAAATGATTAGAATGTGATTTTAAAAAAAGTTGGAGAGGCTAGAGTTATAGCTCAGTGAGGCCTTAGGTTCAGTTCTCACCAAAAAGAAAATACATGGAGTATATTTAGACCTTGTCCCTGTTAGGAGGTAAGATGGTGGGTATCTAATTTTATGTGTGTCATGTGGCTGTCTGTATTGGGAATGTTTTTTGGTCCTTGAGCTGTGTGACTTATCCTAAAGCATAGAAAATGGGATTAAATGCATAACAATTTTTATGGTAGTTTGACATTGCTATATATTTGTTATATTTTAGAAAAAAATCCTTTAAAAGTTGGAAAAATTAAAAACTTTAGCTTTACTAACTAAAAAAATGTTGAACATTTTGGGTATACTTACCTTTATTCTAAAAGTTGAGTAGTGTAAAAACATACTGGATTATCTTTTTAAAAAAAATCATGAGTTCCAATTTATTGCTCTTGAGGTTTAATCTATTGCCTAGTTTAAGTACACTATTATGGAAGCATGAAGACTTACTTAGATTCCAGTGCCTATATCTGCAAACCGTGTTTACTATGCTAAGACAACTCTCACTTTGATTGTTTCAAAGATGTAAGAGGTGATTTATGAGTGACAGTAGTGACTGGTACATGGCAATCAATTAATAATTAAAAGTGGTTTGTTGCTTAGTTGTTGGTTTTTTTGAGACAAGGTTTCTCTGTGTAGCCTTGGCTGTCCTGGATTCACTTTGTAGACCGGGCTAGCCTTGAATTCACAGTGATCCGCCTGCCTCTGCCTCCCAATGCTGGGAGTAAGGTATGTGCCACCATGCCTGGCCGCAATAAAAGTCTCTTTAAAAAGTATCATTTAACCTAATATTAAAACCGTTCTGGGGCTGGAGAAATGGCTCAGAGGTTAAGAGCACTGCCTGCTCTTCCAAAGGTCCCAAATTCAATTCCCACCAACCACACGGTGGCTCATGACCATCTGTAATGAGATCTGGTGCCTTCTTGTGAGCATGTGGGCAGAAAACTGTATACATAATAAATAAATACTGAAAAAACCGTACTGGTGCAGAATTAGTGTAAGCAAAGTTGGCCCTGTGCTCATTCTACTTAAATCTTAGAGATTGTGAGATTTTTGTGAGTTAAATCTGGAATTTAGAATATCTTTTCAATGAGTTCAGTATTTATAATTTATGAAGATACTCCCCAGTCAATTACTGTGTCAGGTATGGTAGCTCCTAACTTTAATCCCAGGACTTGGGATGGAGGAGGAGGCAGGAAGATCACAAATTTAAGACTAAGCTGGGCTTGGTGGCACACACCTTTAATCCCAGCACTCAGGAGGAAGAGACAGGTGGATCGCTGTGAGTTCGAGGCTAGCCTGGTCTACAAAGTGAGTCTAGGACAGCCAGGGTGACACAGGGAAACCTATCTTGAAAAACCAAAAATGAAAAACAAAAACAAATTTAAGACTAGTCTGTGCTATATATAGCAAGATTCCATTTCAGGGATGAAAGAACTTACTGTAAAGCAGTTTTATTATGATGATTTATTCTTGTGAACTATTTTGTAAATATATATGCTTTAGGATTCCCACATATTCTTAAATTATGGTATAGTACTTTTAAAAAGTCTTTGTGTTTTAGGTTTTTTTGTAACTTGTTTTTTAAATTACATTCAGGAATGGATACAGCAGAACAATATTTTATCCATAGTTTTACGGGATAGTCTTCATCAACCACAGTATGTAGAGAAACTAGAAAAGATACTTCGTTTTGTCATAAAAGAAAAAGCTCTGACCTTGCAAGATCTTGATAATATCTGGGCAGCACAGGTAAGGATTTCTGTAGACATTCTTCTAGAAACTTCCTGAAATTGTCAGCAATGCTTGAATACTTAACAGGTGACATTTGGGGAAAGTTAGAGGCCAAAAAAAAAAAAAAAATGAAATAATAGGGATGCTGAGTGTGCTTGTGCATATCCATAATCTCAGCACACAGGAAATAGAAATGGGACAATCAATATATTGGAAGGTAACTTAGACTACAAAGCAGAATTCTGACCCAAAAAACAAGGGCTAGGGATACATATAGCTCAGTGGCATACTGCACTTGCTTTAGTACCACATCAGTAACTCCTGTTTGAAAAATACACATTAATACTTTTTAATTGACTTAGAAACTCTTCAGCATACTTAAATCATTAAATTATTTATTCCAAAAGACTTACTAATCCTTTCAGAAATATTAGCAACCGCCTTAAGAGCCAAAAACTGTATAAACCTTGTTGAGTTCTAATTTACAAAGCTTTGGGTTTTTTTTTGTTTTGTTTTGTTTTGCTTTTCGAGACAGGGTTTCTCTGTGTAGCCTTGGCTATCCTGAACTCACTTTGTAGACCAGGCTGGCCTCGAACTCGCAGCGATCCACCTGCCTCTGCCTCCCGAGTGCTGGGATTAAAGGTGTGCGCCACCACACCCGGCCCGGGTTTTGTTTTGTAGTCTTTTTTTTTTTTTTTTGCTGCTATTGTTTAGAAATACAGAGAATAAACTGGGCATGGTGGCTCACACCTTTAATCTGAGCGCTGTGGAGGCAGAGCCAGGTGGATCTCTGAGTTCAAGGCCAGCCTGGTCTAGAAAGAGATTGCAGTACAGCCAGGGCTGTTACAAAGAAACCGTGTCATGAAGAACCAAAAAAAAAAAAAAAAAAAAAAGAAAAGAAAAGAAAAGAAACACAGAGAATAGCTTTGCTTTAGTGTATTTAAAGTGTCAGTGTGAGGAAAAAAAAAATAATGTGCTTTATTTATGACATTAAAATATTAGTACATTTGCTCTGCGGTTGTGGTGTGCCTACCAGCACTTGGTAGGCATAAGCAGGTGGATCTTTGAGTTCAAGGCCAGCCTGGTCTATAGAGCAAGTTCCAGGACAGCCAGGGCCACACAGAGAAACTGATTTGAAAAACAAAACAAAGCAAAACAGAATTAGTACATTCAATAAACTAATTAAAAAGTTGATGGGCTGGAGAGATGGCTCAGGGGTTAAGAGCACTGTCTGTTCTTCTAAAGATCCTGAGTTTAATTCCCAGCAACCACATGGTGGCTTACAACCATCTATAATGAGATCCGGTACAGTCTTCTGGTGTGCAGGTGCACATGCAGGCAGAATAAGTAAATCTTTTAAAAGGTTGACAGAATTTTTTAAAATTACATGTTAACTATGTAGATGTAGAAATGTTGATAACTTCCCGATGGTCATGAGCAATGTGTTTATAATGTTTCTGTTGTTCACAGTGTAGTGTGATATGTGATCTTCCTTTTTATTTCTCAAAAGGCAGGGAAACATGAAGCCATTGTAAAGAATGTACATGATCTACTGGCCAAATTGGCATGGGACTTTTCTCCTGAACAACTTGATCATCTTTTTGATTGCTTTAAGGTAATTATTAAGACAATAAAATTTAACACAGTAAAGTGATCACCATTTTATTTTTAGATAGAATTGATTAGAACTGCATGATATTCTTGACCAACAAATAATTAAAAATCTCATAAGATCATCTTTGATGTCAAAGTACTTTGTTTGAAGGACTCAGCCAGTGTTTTCTTCCTTCCTTCCTTCCTTCCTTCCTTCTTTACTTCCTGTTTTTTGAGACAAGGTTTCTCTGTGTAGCCATGGCTGTCCTGGAACTCAATTTATAGACCCAGCCTGGCCTTGAACTCACAGCGATCCACCTGCCTCTGCCTCCCAAGTGCTGGGATTAAAGGCATGTGCTACCACGGCCAGCCAGTGTTTTCTTTCTAGGAACTTGATTTTCATTTTATGATTGTACTACTAGCCTTAATAAGGACTCCCATTCCTTTTCAAAATTCAGATTACCGTTTTGGAATTCTATTCCTAATCTGTATTTAAATAATTCCTTAATGATTGATTGATTTCCCTTTGGATTAATAAATGCTTATCAAGTACTCGCTAAATAGCAAGCACCTCATTTTTTTTGAGTTGGGGAGGGTCTCACTATGTATCCCTGGCTGGCTTGGAACTCACTGTATACACCAGGGTAACCTCAAACTCAGATCTACCACCCTACCCACACATACCCTAAAAATGAAGAGGAAAAAAATAGATAAAGGTTTCTTGTCATTTGAATGTCTTTTTAGGCCAGTTGGACAAATGCAAGTAAAAAGCAGCGTGAAAAGCTCCTTGAGCTCATTCGTCGTCTTGCTGAAGATGATAAAGATGGCGTGATGGCACATAAAGTATTGAACCTTCTGTGGAATCTAGCTCACAGCGATGATGTGCCTGTAGATATTATGGACCTGGCTCTCAGTGCTCACATCAAAATACTAGATTATAGCTGCTCCCAGGTAAGGGGGTGCTGTTTGGCTTGGTTTTATGACTTTATTGCTCCTTAAGTATTAGGTAAGATGGCTTTTTAAAAGCAGGATAATTAAGGCTATTCTAGCATTATGCTTTTAATGATTTCAAGAATTGATGGTTTATGTAAGTCTGCCTTTCTTAGGTCTCTACAATAAGGTTTTATGAACCATTTGAGTATGGGAGAAAGCACAAACAATAGGTCATTTAGTGATAGTGTTGTCAAATGTGTATGGTAAAGGAATATTAGATCATAAATTATTAAAGCTGAGTTAATGACTTTGGAGATAAATGTTTTCTTTGCTAATAAATGAACAATTAGAATTTATTTCATTAGTTGTTAGTACATGTTAATATACGATTCTATGATGAGATAGTATCTCTTAGAACATTAGAATGTATGTGGTAAATTTGGTGTTGACTTTTTAGAGTTTGATAGTAAATGTGAAGTTAAGACATACCTAGAGTAGCCGGGGGTGGTGGCACATGCCTTTAATCCCAGCACTCGAAGGCAGAGGCAGGTAGATCACTGTGAGTTCCAGGCCAGCCTGGTCTGCAAAGCGACTCCAGGACAGTCCGGGCTACACAGATAATCCCTGTCTCGAACAAAACAAAACAACAGCAACAAACCAAAAGCCATACCTAGAGCACCTTTTAAAAAGATTAGTCTTTACTTAGAGTTACAGTATAATATTTATGTATCATGTTAGTCATAAGAAAATGATCTCATAATTCCATGGATAATTGGAATTTAGCTTAATTTCACTGTAATATACACTTATCTGTAAATACTCTGACTTAGAGGAGATAGAATTCTCCTGCATATTGATCTATGTAAAACATTGAAATTGTTTAAGGACCGGGACACACAGAAGATCCAGTGGATAGACCGCTTTATAGAAGAACTTCGCACAAATGACAAATGGGTCATTCCTGCACTGAAACAAATTAGAGAAATTTGTAGTTTGTTTGGCGAAGCACCTCAAAATTTGAGGTAAGACTTTTAAAACTAGACAATTTAAATGTTTTTATTTATAGTTTGTTAATTTCATTTGGTAAAAATAAATTTTAAAGGAAAATTAATATAGTGACAAGAAGCTAAGAGAAAGGCTCTGTTTGGAACAAAGAATCTTGCCATTCCTTATCTCTTTTGTTTCATTGCTAAGAAAAGGAAGCCAGGATTAAGTAATCAGTATCAGAATCAAGGTGATACTGCTTCTTCATGTTATCACATGATAGTTCTAAAAAAAGATTTATATTTTAAGTAGTCAATTTTTAAGGTTAATTTAGAAGATTCTATCACATGGAAATTTAGTAGATGGCATGGTAGAGCACTGAATTTTTTTTTAGTATTGTTCCTTAGGCCAGGAGTGGTGGTGCACACATTTGATTCAAGCACTCAGGAAATAGAGGTAGATGAATTTCTGTGGTTTCAAGGCCTGCTTGGGTTTCACAGTAAACGCCCCCCCTTCTCTCTCTTTCTCTCTCTTTCTCTTTCTCTTTCTCTTTCTCTTTCTCTTTCTCTTTCTCTCTCTCCCTCCCCCCCCTCTCTCTCTCTCTCTCTCTCTCACACACACACACACACACACACACACACACACACACACACACACACACAC
>OU015760.1:13396329-13475038 GCA_907169655.1 Acomys percivali | reverse complement strand
CACACACACACACACACACACACACACACACACACACACACACACACGGCTGGGACAATGGTTAAGAGTACTGGGTACTCTTCCAAAAGACTCAGCTTAAATTCACAATCATTTGTAACTTCAGTTTTAGGGGATCCCATGCCCTCTTCTGGCCTCAGTAGACAATGCATGTGCATGGTGCATAGACATAAATGTAGGCAAACACTCTTAGACATGTAATAAAAATATTTTTAAAAGAAGAAGCAAAGTTGTAGTGCTCTTTCTTTTTAAACTCTACTTTAATTGGGGTGTTTGGGCCTCAACCTACCTCCCAACCCTACATAGGAGAAAGAAGGTTAGTAGAGTGAGGTGGCCTCATTACTTCTCCTGGCTGTTTAGGGCCAATTGGGTTCTTTTGGGCTATACCCATCTCTGTCAACAGCAGATGCAGCCAGCAGTCTCCTCCAAGCCACTGAGCACCAAAGCGTTTGTCTCCCATCTGTCTGCTCCAAACTGTGACACTGTGTGCCTCTGGCTTCTGCAAACTGCTACATAGCAACACCGCTCACCCACCACACTCTCTCTGTCCTCTTATTCATATTCCCAGAGCCCTAGACCATGCCCTTCTATGTGCTACAGGAAGAAGATTGTACCCGCTCACAAAAGCCACGCCCCTCAGGAGACAATTAACAGGTGTGGACAAACAAAGCTCAAGCTAAATCCCACACTTGAGATTAGAACAAAAACATTTACATAATGCAACTGAGTTTACAAAGAAGCCAAAACTTCTATTAATCCCCTTTTTTGTTTAACAAAATGGCCCTTTATCATTAAACTATATACAATAACATCAACTATTAGAACTATCATGTAAGAATTACATTTACATTGTCTAGTCCACTTGTATTTGGCATCCTTGAAAAAGTATTCCACTGTCTATCTTATCCAGGTGAGTCCAAAGTTCTGTACCTAAATCACTTTCTCATATCAACTTAAAAACATCTATCTAGACCTTAAAACATATTTTAGACCTAAAACATTGTCTAGTTCCTAAACAACTAAGCTTAATTGTAGTAAGACTATGACTATTTAGTCTTCAACCCCATCAGAGGCTTCTAGAAGGAAATAATATTACCTAAGTATGTAGGAAGCAAATAGCTTCCAGAACTATAGAAATGACAGACAGTTGACTTCCTGGAGAGTCACCAGAGGTTTCACTGTGTCATTGGGGCATCCAGTCTTCAGCCTACTGGCCCAGAATGTCTTGATATGCTTTTCTGTGAAGCAGAAATTTTGAAGGACTGTTGGTATCCTGCTTGTTCGCAGTTTGCTCAGAGAGCCTGCTATCAGCAGTTGAAGGACAATTTTGCTTGTTTTCTCCAGTGGCTGTCTTGTCACATTTTTTTCTTTGATGCTCATCATCTTCTTAGTAGATTAGAGGTGATGCTGGAAGCAGATGTGTCTGTCATAAAAGCCTTACTTGTTAAAATATTTTACATGCCATATTCTATAGCTCTCTGAAATGTTTGAAGACAACCTACTTACCTACCATTATATAGTGCATAATCATTTCTTTCTTTCTATATCTATCTATCTATCTATCTGTCTATCTATCTATCTATCTATCAATCTATAGTAAATTAGAGCAAGCGATGTACTATCTGCTTTACCTTGAAAACATATGAGACTAAAGCTTATTTCTGTAATTAACTAAACTAGTATCTAACAAGACTACAAATAATATAGGTGACTAGTCAGCTTTCATAAGACTAGAACTTTACATTACATTTTCAAATTAGTTGCAGATGTATAATCCATTAAGCGAAAGTTCAATAAAATATTTCTATCAATATAATAAATGAGTTGCATATATACAATACACTAAGCAAGAGTAGAACAAAACAGTCTTAAATTTCTATCAATATACAGTAATCCATACCAATACATAATATTTGAGAGTAGGAGAGTCAATAATCTACCTTTTATCCTATAATCCTATATCTCCCCCTTTTATCATTTCCTTTTTTCCTTCATTCCTCTAATACTAGATAGAAGGAGAGAAAGATAAGGGAAGAAAGATAAGAGTGGAGAAAGAAAAATATTCCTGAATTTCACACCTTTACTTTGTTTCCTCCTTTACCATGACTAATCTATAACCCACCTTTTGGGAATGGGGGTATCACATTCTTAAAATTACTTCTTGCTGTCTAGTGGGGTAAAAACACCTTTTGGGTATCCTTAAAAAATTTAAGATACTGGCCAAAAGCTAGAAAAGCTAGCTCTGTTTCTGTCCAGTCTCTGTTTTCTGACTAGTCTCTATGGGATTGATCATTTGGGCTAGCTCTGCTAATCCTTTTGAATTTGCCCTGGGTATAGATTGCTGAAGAGACCGTAACTGAGGCAGTCTGTGAGGCTAAGTCACCTGGGCTAATTGCTTTGTCTTCATTGTTATCTGGTCATTTGCTCTGAAAATAAAGTTTTAAAAATGTATTTATTATGAATTAAGTGTTATGTCTGCATCTATGCCTGCATACCAGAAGAGGGCACCAGATCTCATTATACATGGTTGTGAGCCATCATGTGGTTGCTGGGAATTGAACTCAGGATCTTTGGAAGAGCAGCTAAGACTCTTAACCTCAGAGCCATCTCTCCAGCCCCAAATAAACTTTAAAGTGAGAAACAGGTAGCCAGTAAAATTCACTTACTTCTGGGCAGTGGTGGCATATGCCTTTAATCCCAGAGGCAGGCAGATCTCTATGACTTCGAGGCCAGCCTGGTCTACAGAGAGTCCAGAAAAACCAAAGGGTACACAGAGAAACCTTGTCTCAAAAAAGCAAAACAAAACAAAGATTCCTTTACCATGCTAAGACAGTCTTGTTTCTGCTAGTAGGAAGTCTTCCCTGGTTAATTGTAATCTTTTGTAAGTTTTGTTGGTAACCATATTTTTTCATTCCCTATAGATACTTAAGCATAACCACGTCCCCATCTCAAAACTATTGCAGGTTTCCAATCTGCTGTCAACACATCCTTACAGTAAACGGATTGATTTATTTCTACAGTTTTTTCTATAACCCAGGATCTCTCAGCTGATGCTGTTCCTTTTTCACCAACATTAAGAAAATTTAGGGTTAACAAAGCATTATTTAGCCTATCTCTTGGGGTCCTTACTCTCCCTTTTTAATAAGCATCTCGGTTAAAGTACGATTAGCTCTCTCTATAATAGCCTGTCCCGTAGGATTGTGTGGCATACCAGCAATGTACTTTATTTTATAATATGCAAAGAATTGTTTTAACTGGATACATATGCAGGGTTTCAACGGGCAACTGCTTTAAGTTCTGAAAAAGCTGATTGTGTAATTACAAATTTATTAGAACTAATGGCAATTATGTGGAGACCTGCACAAATTAAGACTGATAATGCTCCTGCATATGTATCTGTGGTATGGTGGACATAACTTTGTTTTCTAATTCTGTAAAATGAAACACATTCATCTGCCAAATTTAATTTCTTTTGGTAATCCTAGGGTTACTTCCAGCAGATAATCAAATTTGGTTATACAAAGAACATATAGGGAATTTATTGTTGTTGTTGTTATTTCTTTGGCTTGTTGCCAAGTGATAGAAATTTTTTTCTTTAAACATTTACTGTTAAAATGGTGTTTTTCATGAAATTTTGAGGCTTCTAACATTTCCTATTAGTAATTGGTCAATTTCCTCTTTTCCTTTTGCCAATGGACCTGGCAAACCTGTGTGAGATTGTATATGAGTAATACATAATGGATAGTTGTTATATGCAGAACAACTCTTTCTGCATATTAAGTGTTAGTAATTATATTTAGAGATTCAAACCAGACATGGTGGCGCACGCCTTTAATCCCAGCACTCAGGTGGCAGAGGCAGGTGGATCTCTGTGAGTTCGAGGCCAGCCTGGTCTATAAAGCAGAGTCCAGGACAGCCAAGGCTACACAGAGAACCCCTGTCTCGAAAAACCAAAAAAAAAAAAAAAAAAAAGATTCAGGAAATTAAGAATTGTATACAGTTCTGGTTTTTGAACTGGAGAAAAAGGGCTGTGGATCACCTTGATTATTTGTCTGACTTACAACCTGCCATTCCCATCTTGTTTGCATCAGTATAGAATGTTGGTGCCTCTGGAATTGGTGTTCCCTTTACAATAAGCGGAAGAATTCATTCTTTAAAAAAAAAAAACGTATACATTCGCTTTGAGTGTATTTGTTATTAATTTCTCCCAAATAGTTGCCAATCTTCATTGACTACCCACAATGGAATAATCTCAGCATTAGTAAGAGGTACTGCAATTCCAGCTGGGTCTGTTCCTGATAATTGATGTATTCTTATTCTGCCTTTTATAATTCAGAAATATTTTCTCTGTATGTCTTTTCTCTGTATGTTTATGTGCTAAGAAAATCCATTCCACAATACTGAGCCCTGTAGGAGAATGAGATGAAGACAAATGACCAAAATACAATAAAGCTTAGGATTAATTTGATCCACATATGCATCTTTTAAAAGATTTATTATGTATAGTGTTTTGTCTGCTTGTACACCTACAGGCCAGAAGAGGGCACCAGATCTCATTACAGATGGTTGTAAGCCACCACCATGTGGTAGCTAGGAATTGAACTCAGGATCTTTGGAAGAGCAGCCAAGTGCTCTTAACCCCTGAGTAATCTCTCCAGCCTGCATCTTGCATGCTTTGTTCTACCAGAATTAACTCTTTTTCTGCTTCAGCTGTTAGACATCTTGGGCTATTTCAGTCTGAGTCTCCTTGCAATTTGCAACAAATTACTTAACTCATATAAGTACTTAATTCAGTTGTAGTCCTCAGCTAGTTTTAATATCTCCTGTCAATTTTTATTATTTTTTTCCCTGTCAATTTTTAAAATCAGAGTTTGCATTTGATCCCTATGGATCTGTACTTTTGTTTTTTTGTTTTGTTTGTTTTTTGTGAAAGGGTATCTAAACCTTTTTTTTTTAAACTTATTTATCTATTTATTATGTACACTGCTCTGCCTCCATGTACTCCTCCAGGTCAGAAGAGGGCATTGGATCCCAGTATAGATGGTTGTGAGCCACCATGTGGTTGCTAGGAATTGACTTCAGGATCTCTGGAAGAGGAGTAACTCTTAACCACTGAGCCATCTTTCCAGCTCCGGATCTGTACCTTTTGTGGTTTAGTTTTTTGTTGACCTTTTGTGGTTTAGCTATTAGTCTATAGCTAATAGACTGCTCTGGAGCAATCTGTAACCCCCAGCATGGCAGAATTCTTTGTGTTTCCTTAAAATTTTTTCTAAAGCATCTTTATCAGAATTAGCTAGCACAATAATATCCATGTAATGATAAGTAATAGATTAAGGAAATTGCCTGTGAGCTATTTCTAGTGGTTGTTGCACAAAATATTTATATAAAGTTGGACTATTTAGCATTTCCTATGGAAGTACCTTCCAATGGTATCTCTTTATTGGACCACTGTTGTTCAGAGTAGGTACTGAGAAAGCAAACCTTTCTGTATCCTGCTCATCCAAGGCTTTGGTGAAAAGGCAGTCTTTTAAATCAGTTACTATTATAGACTATGACTTAGGTAACAAAGAAGGCAAAGGAATTCCAGGTTGCAAAGGACCCATCAGTTGAATTACTCTATTCATTGCTCTTAAGTCTGTTAGCATCCTCCATTTTCTTGATTCCTTTTTTTACAACAAGCACAGGGAATTCCACAGTCTGGTAGACTTTTATATGTTGAGCCTCCAGTTGCTCTTGTACCAGCTGTTCAAGTACCTGGAGTTTTTCTTTTGTTATGGGCCACTGCTCTTGGCCACACAGGTCTGTTTCATAACCACTGTAGGGGCAAGGCTGTTGGTATGTCAGCAGTGGCTCCTCTTATAAATTTGTTAACTTAATCCCTGTGATGTCCTTTGTTTGACAGTGGGCATAGTGTGCTATTGTTCTTGATTACTTGTATTACCTTTCCCAGGAGCATTTACCACTTCACCCCTAATTTCATCATTTGCTGTTTTCTAGGATTGAAAGAATATTGATTTCAGTACCCCATTGTTATAAAAGGTCTCTTCCCCATAAATTTATGGGTATGTCTGCCACATAAAGTCTCAGCTTCCCTGTTTGCCCCTCTGGTCCCATACACTTAATCCATCATACACTTTGTCATCTTTGAGATAATTTACCAATTCTAGAAACTGAATAAATCTTCTGACATGGCCATTTTAGAATTCAAGACTTTTGGGGAGAGGATACTGATGTCAGCTCCTGTGTCTACCAAACCTTCTATTTCAACACCATTCAGTGCCAGAAAACATGTTTTCCAGTACTCCCAAATGCCCCTGTTCTTTCTACCAGAGTGGCTTTGCCTTTGATATAGGGAAACAGTCACAGCTGAGTAGTTCTATCCCCTGCATTAATTTGTATCTCCTTTTTTATTTACATAGGTAGGCCATGATTTTAATTTCTTCCTTACAATCACCATCTATGATACCTGGACGCTCAATAAATTCTTTTGAAGTTAATCTACTTCTTCCCAAGATCATCGCTACTGTCCCTGAAGGCAAAGGACCATAAACATCTGTGGTGGTTAATTTGTAACAATTAATTTTGGGAATAGTGTAAGAGATGTATCTGTGGCCAAATCCAAAGCTGTACTGCCTTCCAAACTGTGTATTAGGTCAGCAATATTTAGTTTTGGACTTTCTGCCTGCTTGTTAACCTCCTGGCTGACCAAAGGAGAACAGCTCTTTTTTTTTTTAAATCCCCTGTGGTGCCTTGAGGTGGTGACAGGCCCCTCTGTTCATTTAAAATGGCAAGAGGTTACCTTCAATATCCTAGTTAGGTATATACTGGTTGCTTCAATGCTTTCCCTTCATACAAAACCTACAAATTTTGGGGAATCTGGGCATTAGAACATTGTGGCCAAACGTTGCTTGTTCACAGCTATGGCTACAAGTGTAATTACTGTATTTCTCAAATGCCAACTGCTGGTTTGAGCTCTGAACTTTTTAACCTTACAGTTTCTTTGGAAATGGCCAAATTCACCACAATTGAAACATCGGGCATTTTGATTCCTGAGACTTGGCTACGGCTTGTCCTATGATAGTGGCTTGATGCTCTTGATAACCAATATTAGCTGTCTCTCTTATCCATTCCCTCGTCAGTGGGGCTTCTTGTGCTTTTAAAGGTCTAATTGTTCTTTTACATTTAGTATTTGCATTCTCATTTGCCCTGATCTGTATCAATGCCTATCTGGTCTCAGGGTCTAGTGTGGCTCTATTTAGAGATGAACCCAATCTCTCTAAGAATTCTGTGAAGGAGTCTCCAGGGCCTTGAATTACCTTAGTAAATGAGGTGGTTGTTTCACCAGGCTCCTCCACCATGTCCCAAGCTCTTAAGGCTGCAACACGACATTGTTCAATCATACATCACCAGATCGGATTTGTTCTCGTAAGTCAGCTCTTCACCAAGCAATTGATCTTTAACTCCATTTATCCCTGTTGTTATATTTTGTTCTATTTTCATGGCATTGTTTCTCCACCACAGAAACCACTGTAACCGTTGAGCAGCTTCTTACACAGCTGACACCAATCCTTTCCACTCTTGGGGAATAAGTCTGTGCTGTGTATCCAAGTTACTTAACATTTATTTAATGAAGATGAATGCATTTCATACCGTGCAATAGACTCTTTAAAATGCTTTAAATCTAGCATTTCTACTGGACACCATGCCATCTCTTCATAAGCCTCACCACCATCATTAGCAGGGATGTTTCACAAAGACTAGGAAAGGTGATGGTGCCTCTGTAGCCCTGGGCAATTCCTCTAGTGGCCACTTGGCTCCAGAGCCCTTTTGGCCTTGTATGGTTTCCTGTTCTTCCCGGCCATCTGCTGTACACAGGTGCTCTGAACACCTGGTGCATAGAGCAGAGTGGGGTGGCAAGAGCAGGGAGCTCCCAATTTTAGTTACCAGCAGGTCTGAACACTTTTTTTCTCCCTTTATCAGCGGTGCTATTTGCTTCCCAAGTGCTTCCATCTCTACCTGTAAAACACTCTTGTTGTACCGCCAACTCTGAAATCTTCCAGAACTAGAGAATTGAGTGACACTTCCGGTTTTTGTATCTCATCTTGTCATTCTTCCAATCTTTTTTAAAATGGAATACAGGAAGAAGACAAAGCAAAAACAGAAAATTCCCTCTGGGAGCAACTCGGGAGAGAACCCAGCAGCAGCCTCTGCTAAAACCTTTTACTGACATCTTGAAACAGTACATTCATTCCGTCGTAACTTGCCCTCTCCTGTTCGGCATTAGAAACCAAGTTCCCCATTATTTCTAAGCCATGTCTGGGTGTCGCTTGTTAGCCCTTTTTATCTTACCAACCACACTGGGCTCCACCTGTAGTGCTCTTTCTTTTTAACTCTACTTTATTTGGGGTGTTTAGGCCTCAACTTCCCTTCCAACCTCCTAACCCTATGTAGGAGAAAGAATGTTAGTGGGGAAAGGGGGCCCCTTCTCCCGGCTGTTTAGGGTCAATTGGGTTCTTTTGGGCTGTATCCGTCTCCGTCAACAGCAGATGCAGCCAGCAGTCTCCAAGCCACTGAGCACCGAAGCGTTTCTCTCCGTCTGTCTGCTCCAAACCGCGACACCGCCGTCTCTGGTCTCTGCAAACTGCTACACGCCAACACCGCACACCCACCACGCTCTCTCTGTGCTCTTATTTATATCCTCAGAGCCCTAGACCACGCCCCTCTCCGTGCTGCACGAGGAAGGCCGTTACCAGCTGACAAAAGCCACGCCCCTCACGAGACAATTAACAGGTGTGGACAAGCTAAAGCTCAAACTAAAATCCCATACTTGGGATTAGAACAAAAACATGTACATAACACAACTGAGTTTACAAAGAAGCCAAAGCTTCCATTACACAAGGTTAATTAATGGTAAAAAGTACTATCTTTAGCTTTTAAAATCTGCTTATCAGAATGAGTCGCCCTCATATTTTCGGGTAATGGAATTAGAATGTTTGGCATAGAAAGAAAAAAATTATATGACGTGAAAGAAAGCTCAGTGTAGTGGAAACCAATATTTATTCATAAATCATGTGAATACCATCATTTACTCTTCGGAGCATTCGCTAAATAATCATGCTTTCCTTGTGTAATAGATACTGATTTTGGGGGGAGTAATGTAAAAGTAATTATTTGGAGTGCATTTAGTCCAGTGTACTTACACTATTTGACTATTAACTTGAAGGTAGACATTTCAGTATTCAGCTACTCTCCTAGAAATTAATGGCTTTCTCTATACTTCGAATAGTAGTAGTGGTTATGAAAGTTGCCTAGTTTCGTAGAATGTCACGAAACAAATTAGAAAGGAATTAAGTATGTTTCTAGTGGCAAGAACAACTTGGCTACAAACTAAATGTTCCCAATGTGTAACTTAAATAGCTAATGATTTTTAAAATTTACAATTTTTTTTAAACTAGGGCCGTGAATGGGAACTCATTTTTATATGGTAGTCAAAGAACAACCTGTTCTTACCTTTCACAGTGAGGATAATGGGGATCATACTAAGGTTTTCAAGCTTGTGGCATGTGCGTTTTCTTGCTAAGCCATATCTCTGGCCTCTAATTTAAAACAAAACAAAACGTAAAAACATTATTAACTAGCAGTTGCAATACTAGTTGCACAAAGAAGCTTGATTACATGCTTGTAATCCCAGCATTCTGGGAGGCAAAGACAGATGGATCTCTGAGTTTGAGGCCTGCCTGGTCTACAAAGCCAAGGCTACAGAGAGAAAGGCTATCTTGAAACGCCCCCCCCCCCCCCCACACACACAAAAAAAGGGAAAAATCATGTATCCTAGTGAAATGCTTTGCTATTCCATTTTATAAGAGTAGACACAATCATTAAAGTAGACACCTGTAAAGTAAATGGAAATTGATTCTTAATTTGCAAGTAATTAATTTTATTTTTTGACACATTTTAAACTGCTTAATATTGTCATTAAGAAAAGTGAGAAAAACTGGCTTTTGAGTTTTTAAATTAGTAGCTAATAATTTAGTGTAATAAACTCTTGATTGTAACAGAGTTTAATTGCCTAATTATATTGTTAAGTTCTTCTCGTTTCAGTCAAACTCAGCGAAGTCCCCATGTATTTTATCGTCACGACTTAATCAATCAACTCCAGCACAATCATGCTCTCGTTACTTTGGTAGCAGAAAACCTTGCAACTTACATGGAAAGCATGAGGCTGTATGCCAGAGGTATGTATCCTAAGACAACGGTGGCAAGTAGTAGTGACTGTTGTTTTCCATTAATTAAATTACCTTAGTAATGACAGTTTTCTTTCTGAAAGCTCAAAACAGTTGGTTTTATGAATTTTTATTTGGGACTAAGAGCCACTTGTATTCTCAGATCTTATATAACCTAAACATTAGTCCAATATTCAAAGCATTTTACTCAATATTTGCCTTCCCCAGGTATATTTGGTTTTTATTCTCTACTTGGAGTTCTGCCAGTCATTATTAAAAATGTGCCTGATTTGTTTTATTACTACATCATCTTCACCTTTTTTGCTTTGTTTTGTTTTGTTTTGTTTTCCAGACAGGGTTTCTCTGTGTAGCCTTAGCTGTCCTGGACTCACTTTGTAGACCAGGCTGGCCTCGAACTCCCTGAGATCTGCCTGCTGCTGCCTCCCCAAGTGCTGGGATTAAAGGTGTGCGCACTACGCCTAGCTAAAAAAAATTTAAAGATGGCATTAACTATTTGGTCAACATTTTCTTCCTACCTGGAGAAATGACTTTGTGCCAAGAACATCTTACTGAGAAAAGTATGAGAGTGACCAAAGAGTCATGTTTATTTTCAAAGGAGGGAAGATTTGGCTTTTATTGGCCAAAATTGGATCAAAATAATGAAAACAGCTGAACCCATTGAATAAATAAAATGTGAATATACTTCTATAAAGGAAAATACTAAACATTGCATGTAAGAAAGTTAGAAATTGAAAGATTTAACTTCTGGAGGTGTAAAAATAAAAAGACTCAGTGGACTTTAGCAAAGCAACCATTTAACTGGATAAAATATAAAACTTAATTTTAAGGTGTCTAGAAATTTCTATAAGAAGTTAAAGCAAATAAGAAAATTTTAAATCTCAGAAACTTAACATTTGAGCTGCAACCATGTGGAAACTGTTCTGTACTAGTTTGACTTAAGGAGTAGTTGCCCTCCTTACAGCACCTAGTCTAGGACTGCACTTGTCCTCTTAGTTGCTGACCTTTATCCTTAGTGCTTTGTTACAGATGCAGTGCTCTTTCTGCATGTACACCCGCAGGCCAGAAGAGAGCACCAGATCTCATTATATAGATGGTTCTGAGCCACCTTGTGGTTGACAGTTATAGATGGTTGTGAGCTACGTTATAGTTGCTGGGAATTGAACTCAGGACCTCTGGAAGAGCAGTCAGTGCTCTTAATCTCTGAGCCATTTCTCCAGCCCCCACAGATGTCCTCTTACATATAAGCTAAAAGGACTCTTGATTTCATTACCCTTCCCACTTAGTTTCTATATAAGTTGCAGCTTAATTCCAACATTATAGGCCTGAATTAGGGTCTTAATTATCCTCACTACAGCTGGCTCCAGTGCTCCAAATTGGGGAAATTAGCTGCCTTATTTTCACCCCAGCACATATCGATAAGGCAGAGATAGCATTCTTGGAGAAGCTGGTTGTTATCCTGTCTCTTGATTTCTTTCTTAGTGATACAGACATTCTGCACAAAGGGTAGAGAGAATCCAAAGGGATGGTTTCTGCAGTTGGTTATACCTGAAGAAACGAGAACATTCCGTGCCAAGTGAATTTTCTACCCACCCCCCCCCCAAAAAAAAAGAGATGAGTGAGGAACAACTAAAAGGATGGTTGTAGCTCCCTTTTACTGTTGTTACCATCTAGAAGGCAAAATGAGCCCTTCTGTGATCCTGGTCTGGGGAAGGCTGAGAAATGTGTGAGTGCATCATGCTGCACAACCCACTCATAGCTGGATATGGAATAGGTTGAAATTTCTTCTTAGAAACTATAGTAAAATGAAAACAAACTGGTAAAAACTTGGATGTGAACATTCATAACAAACTTCTTATATTAGCCAAAAAGTAGAAAAAATCCAAACGTCTTGGTTGATTACAGATATAATAGTAATATGTCCATACAATAAAATATTACTCAGAATATCAAAGAGTAACATGCTATAGCTTTTGAGCTGAAAATGTAGTGGTGGTAATTACACAACTCTAAGTTTTAAATTTTAAATTGGAAGGTTGATGATGATTAAAATATATTTCATTTGTTGGGAGGTGGTGGTGCACACCTTTAATCCCAGCACTCAGGAGGCAGAGGCAGGCAGATCTCTGAGTTTGAGGCCAACCTCATCTACAGAGGGAATTCTAGGACAGCAGACCTACACAGAGAAACCTTGTCTTGAAAACAAAACAAAAAAATTTAACAGGTAAACTTAATTGTCTTAGACATATTGACTTACTTACTTACTTACTTACTTTATTTATTTATTTATTTTTGCTGTTTTTCAATACGGGGTTTCTCTGTGTAGTCCTGGCTGTCCTGGACTCACTTTGTAGATCAGGCTGGGCTCAAACTCACATCAATCCGCCTGCCTCTGCCTCCCAAGTGCTGGGATTAAAGGCGTGCGCTACTGCGCTTGGATGATATACTTAATCATACATGAATGTTTCCCTGTATGTATGTCTGCACCATGTACATGTCTGGTGCCTGAAGACACTATGTTGTGTGCTGGGAATTGAGCATCAAGTAGTCTCACCCATTGAGCCAATTCTCCAGCCCCAATTAAGGTTTTTATAATGCATTCTGAAATGGCTCTTAAAATTTGATACTTAAAATAACAAGATTCATATTGATTCCCAGCTGTGATTTAATGCCTGTTCCCACCCATTTTCAAAGATAACTGAATTGATCATATGTATTTCCTCCATGGGATACCTACCACATAGATAGTATAAGTCAAGAGTAGCTTGTCTCCCTATTTGGTAGCAAATCAAGGTAGTATTGAGACTGAATATTTACAGTTCAGTTACCTACTTTTTTATTAGGTGTTTTGTTTTTGAGACAGGACCTTTTCATGTATCTTTTCCTGGCCTGTTATTCAACTATGTGGACCAGTTCAGACTCTCCTGCATCTGCCTCCCCAGTGCTGAGGGTAAAGGTGTCCACTAACATGCCCAGCTAAACTGTTTTTAATAGTCTGGATGCTTCTGTAAGAAGGAAAATCTCGCTTTCCGTGGATCACAAAGCTATTGTCGTCTTTATATTTTTATTCTTTAATTTTCTTTGGTGTTTTGCCTGTGTGTTGAGGGTGTTGTGATCTGCCATGTGGGTCCTGGGTGTTGAACCCTGGTCTTCTGGAAGAGCAGCCAGTGCTCTTAAACACTGAGCCATCTCTCCAGCCCCTTTTGTCTTATTTCTTGACTTTTCTTGATTATTGTTTGGCTTTCATTGAATTTTTTCCAAAGCTCTATGGCCAGTGTATTAGGAATTAAACATAGAATGGGTTGGTTGTTAAAAGTAGGGTGGAAAATTAGCATCTTGCCACTAGAGAAGCCTGGTGGAAACCACTTCAACTGTGTACAAAAGGAGCATAGTGAGGAGTGTCACAGAGTGACATGATCTGCCTTCTGATTGTAATACCAGGAGGATAGAGTATTGCTTCTAGCCCAAGTATATGAAAGAAGAAAAGGATTGTTCTAAAGAATTTGGATGGCACATTGAAAAGATCATTTCCTTTGGGTTGTAAAAAGAATGTATATTTTGTCAGGATATTAGATGGGTTGGAAAGCACCAATTATTAGTAGGTTTCTAGTTGCTTTATATAATGATAGAAGAATAATGGTGTTTTTTCTTTTAACTGACAAGTCACTTGGTTGAAATCAGCAGTGGTGTGATTATCCATATGTGCCATGCATGATTTTTATCTTAATTTGCAGATCATGAAGACTATGACCCACAAACTGTGACACTGGGAAGTAGATATAGTCATGTTCAAGAAGTCCAAGAACGGCTTAACTTTCTTAGGTTTGTTTGATATAATTGCTGTTGCTCTCTGACATGAGTATACTGACTGAATATACTGTCTTTCTTGATTTTCCCCTTTGCCACATCTTCCTGTGTTGCTCTGTGCTTTTAAGATTAGTGCCAAAAAATAAAATAAAAGGTTAGTGCCTGGGTTGTAACATTCACCTCATTCTTTTAAGCTCTAGAGTAAACTTCTATTATTGTTTATTTATGCTGGAAGTGTTTAAATATATTATATATACATATTTATTTTAATGTATATGAGTAATGTCTACAGAGAGAGAGAGAGAGAGAGAGAGAGAGAGAGAGAGAGAGAGAGAGAGAGAGAGAGGGGGGGGGGGGAGGGGGAGAGAGGGAGAGGGAAAGAGGGAGGGGGAGAGGGGGAGAGGGGGAGAGAGGGAGAATAGGGTATCAGATCCCATTACAGAACAGTGCCTGGCAAAGGCAATTCGAAACCAGATTAATAATATCACCTCTAAGAAGGATTAGCAAAATAGGTATATTTCAGTTTTATGAAGCAAAACTGAAATGTTTAAAACTAGATTTGGTCCATGACATCAGCATTTTAGGATTTGAAAACTCCCTTGTGGTCAAAAGTTTATGATGAGAGGTACGTCTTAAAAAGTCAGAATCTCCATCATACATAACAAATGCTACGATTACCAGTACTTCTGAAGATGGATTGTGTTTGTCATTCTGAAAACAGGTTTTGGAGATTATTTCTTGTTTTTGTTTTTTCTTAACTATTGACTTAATTGAGCTCTTTTTTTGGGGGGGAGAAAATAGTATATAATAATTATAACTTAAGAAACTCTCCCATGTTTTTAATATATATATATATATGTGTGTGTGTGTGTATTTAATTTATTTACTTGCTCTGTCTTCATGCACAACAGAAGAGGGACTCAGATTCCATTCTGTATGGTTGTAAGCCATCATGTGGTTGCTGGGAATTGAACTCGGCCTCTAGAAGAGCAGCCAGGGCTCTTAATCACTGTGCCATCTCACCAGCCCCACTCTCCCATGTTTTAAGAATTTTGGGATTTTTTTTTTTAAGTTTTTCCAGACAAGGTCTCTCTGTAGCCTTGGCTGTCCTGGACTCACTTTGTAGACCAGGCTGGCCTCGAACTCACAGCAATCCGCCTGCCTCTGCCTCCCGAGTGCTGGGATTAAAGGTGTGCGCCACCACCACCCAGCGAATTTTGGGATTTTAAAGTTGGTGCAATTGTTTTATTTTGCCTTTTAATCACTTGCGTAGCCAGTCCTGCCTCATCACATTGATAAGTGCTGCCATAGTAAGTCATAGTTATTGATGGCCTGTTTTGTATCCGTTTGGTTTTACTAGAACTACTAGAAAATATGATGCAAAGCCCTTTGCCATATTGAAGTTTGGAATTAAAGAAGTATTACAGCCCTAGCTGGTTATGTTAGTACTTACCTGTGAACAATAGCAGCTCAACCTGAGGCAAAAAGAACTTTATTTTAATACCTTTTACCTCCTATTTGATCAATTAAAAAAATCATATATTTTAGAGTTATCAGTATGAGACAAATGGTTTGGGGTTTGTTTGTTTGTTTTGTTTTTGTTTTTGTATTTTTGAGCCGAGTTTCTCTGTGTAGCCCTGGCTGTCCTGGAATTTAGATAAAAGCTGAGAAGTGAGTTCTATATATATGATTATGATACATAAAAAGGTAGGTTGTATTTCAGAATAAACGTCAAATAATTTTTTTTATGTTTTTCTAAGATTTTTATTGAAGGATGGCCAACTGTGGCTGTGTGCTCCTCAGGCAAAACAAATATGGAAGTGCTTAGCAGAGAATGCAGTTTACCTTTGTGATCGTGAAGCCTGTTTTAAGTGGTATTCCAAGTTAATGGGGGATGAACCAGACTTAGATCCTGATATCAATAAGGACTTCTTTGAAAGTAATGTGCTTCAGCTTGATCCTTCCCTATTAACTGAAAATGGAATGAAATGTTTTGAGAGATTCTTCAAAGCTGTGAATTGTCGAGAAGGAAAACTAGTAGCAAAACGAAGAGCCTATATGATGGATGATTTGGAATTGATAGGATTAGACTATCTTTGGAGGGTAAGTCAAAAGTAGGAGGTCTGTCAACATTGCACCTGATGTTCTTTGAATAAGTAATTATAGCTAAATGTGCCATATAAATTTTGTGTGTATTCTCTGGGATTTTTTATCTTGCATTTATGTGTTCCTTATTAGCATTGCTTAGTTTAATATTTTTTAAAACTTAGAAAAGTTCAATGTTAATCAGTTTGAGACTAAACTGTCTTTTATGGTGTTTTATGTTGTATCTTTTAAAATTAGGCTTGTTTTACATAGTTGCTTTTTTTTTTAAGTTTTAGATGTCTGCAAATCACATAGAAAAAGGTGTTTTATGTGGTATTTGAATGATTAACACTTTCAAATAAGTAAAGCTTGGTGTTTGAGGGCGTTGTTTTGTAGTCCTGTTTTGTTTTGTATTATAAGCAGTGGAAGGGCTTGCGAGGTAGTGCTTGTGGATTCAGCCTCAAGCACATATTTTAATATTACAAACCTTTCTTTAAATCCAAATTTGCACTTCTTATAGAGTACATGGTGCATACTTGGAAAGGTGGAATTCTAGGTCAACTTGAGGTTACAGATACAGAGTGGGCTCCTGACTTCTAAAAATAATAACAATAATTAAACCTTATATACTAATAAGAATTGCAAACATGGTTGAATAGAGGAAGCCTGTGTTTATTGTCTCCAGGCTTCCTCACCTTGCCTTCTCCAAGCCTCTTGAGCAGAGATCAGCTTGACATACTTCATCTACATCCTAGGGTATGGAACAGAGTTTGAAAACTACCAGTGTAATTAGGTGTGAGTTAATATAGATCGGAGAGAAGGGAGAATTTTCTATACTAATCTGTATTCATGTAGCATCTTGTTTTCTAACTAGGTTGAATTCCTCCTTGAAAGCCTCAGCTTGATCAAAGCATATTTTATTTGTAGTAAAATGCCATTTACTCTTAAATTGCTTTATTCAAAGAGCTGCATCTTACGTTTATTCTTTGTTTTGATCTGTTTATTTCATTTAGTCAACTTAACCATTACGTTAAATAGTGTATTGAAAATAACTAAGAATATGATTTGAATTTAAATGCCCAATTGAAACATTGCTTGAGAAACAATTAATTTTTTTTTAATGTAGGTTGTAATTCAGAGTAATGATGATATTGCCTGCCGAGCTATAGATCTCCTTAAAGAGATATACACAAACCTTGGTCCAAGGCTGCAGGTCAATCAGGTGAGGATTGGTGTGCATTAAAACTTCCAAAGCTAGAATTTCAATTGATAGAACTATAATCCTTATAAGATTTTTCTCTTTAACTTATTAGTAATTAGAATTTTTTTCCTTCAGTTACTACACATATATAAAAAAAGCTAGGTGTGGTGATATATGCCTATAATTTCAGCATCCCAGAGCCTGAGGCAGGAAAACGACAAAATTTAAACTAGCTTTGCCTCAATCCATACATGGAATACTATCTAAGTGAATCTTGTCTTTATAATAATCTTGAAGTGACTGGGTTATCTTGAATGTCCAATATATATTAAAATAGTAAAGACAATGTTGAGTATGTTTTCATAAACAGTACATAATCTTCTAAATTTTTTATCTCATTTGTCCTTAACTTATTTTACACTATAGCTCCCTTTTTAAAAATTTTTAAAAAATATTTTATTAAATATTATTGTTTAGAGAAATGTTCTCATCACTATCTTTACTTTGCCCATTATACTTGTAGGTGGTGATTCATGAAGACTTCATTCAGTCTTGCTTTGATCGTTTGAAAGCCTCTTATGACACATTATGTGTTTTGGATGGTGACAAAGACAGTATTAATTGTGCGAGACAGGAAGCTGTTCGAATGGTCCGAGTATTAACTGTTCTAAGAGAATATATAAATGAATGTGACAGTGATTATCATGAAGAAAGAACAATTTTGCCTATGTCAAGGTTTGTGAATAACTGATTGACTGGGATTAATTTTAGTTATTTGGTATTTTCCTAACCACTGCCTCTTTAAAAATGTGTATAAAAAAAGAGATTTATATTTTTGAAATGTGTCTTGACTTTTAAAAACACAGGTATCTCATGAATATATTTGTTTATTTTTGTGGTAGAACAATTAGGGAAGAAAACAATCCCAAGAGAAAAAGTAGGTCAATGTTTCTGGGAGTTTTAAAAGAAAATTTGTCTTTATTTTGTTTGGTTAAATATGTTCTCACTGTAGCTTTCAGGCTGGCCTCAAACTTATATTATCACTGCTTTATAAGTACAGGAATTACAGGCTTAGTCACACATGCCCAGTGTATTATCTTGTTTAAGTAATTGGCCTTTTAGTCCTTCAACAACAGTTTTTTATTTTTATCTTTTATTTTTGTTTTTCAAGACAGGGTTTCTCAAAGTGAGTCCAGGACTACAAAGTTAGTCCAGGATAGCCAGGACCACAAGAAAAACCCTGTCTGGGGGGGGGGGGATTAACTTTCTGTGTGTGAGTTTGCTTACATGTATGTATGTATGTTCCGTGTGTATGTCTGATACTCTTGGAGGTCAGAAAAGAGTATTAGAATCCCCTTTGACTGGAGTTACAAACATTTGAGCCCTGTGAGAAGAGCTGCCATGCAGGTACTAGGAAACTAACCTGACTCCTCTGTACCCTGTCTGAAACAAGAATAAACTAATATACTCAGATTCAAAAGTAATTCAAATGAATTTTTTTGGGGGGCGGGTGGGTTTTGAGACATATTTTCTCTGTGTAGCCTTGGCTGTCCTAGACTTGCTTTGTAGACCAGGCTGGACCAGACCAGAACTCAACAGTGATCCACCTGCCTGTCTCCTGAGTGCTGGGATTAAAGGTAGCGCCACCACGCCAGCCGTCAAATGAGTTTTTAAAAGCTGACTTGACAGCTAACCAATATAGCCAAGAAATATTTTCAAATGGCCTAATGGTATTTCCTTTTTTTTTTTTTTTATCATATCTTTAAGATAATATGCCAACATAGTGTTGTTTTGGAATGACTTGATGTTAAGAAAATTTCGGGCAGTTCTGAGTATGCCTTTAATCCTAGCACTCAGGCAGAGCATGGTAGATCTCTCTCCCACTTGGGGTCTGCTTAGTCTGTACATAGCAAGTTTTAGGCCAGCTGAAGCTACACAGTGAGACCTAGTCTCAAATAAAGTTCAGGAAAAATTCATAATAGCTTTTTATGCTCTCTATATAAATACTATCTTGTATATTTATAAACAGCACAAGTTAATGAGTTGGGCGTCACAAATGTAAAAGTGAATGAAATGTTACTACCATGTCTATGACTTTTGGGGGGCTGTTTGGACATAGTTGCTTTGAGGTGCTCATCTTGACCTTAAACTGGTAATTCCTCTGCCACAGCAATGGCTGGGAATACTGGAATAAAGCACCATGCTTGACGTTTATATTTATTTCTTATAGGTCAATACATCATTTTATATTGTCAATGGGCATAAATAATAACAGTAGGATATAGTTAGTCATTGTATTTTGGATATTACAGTGTTTATAAGTTAAAGAGAACAAATATTTTCAGGGCACTAAAAAGTCTTTACTTTCTGTGTTTAATGAGAAAGTAGTCAATGTTATTGGCAGGTAAATTGAGAAATCTGCTGAATATGGCATTTTTCTTTTTTTCCTTTCTCCTCCGCCCCACCAGAGCTTTCCGTGGTAAACACCTCTCTTTTATAGTTCGATTTCCAAACCAAGGCAGACAAGTAGATGACTTGGAGGTTTGGTCTCATACAAATGATACCATTGGTTCAGTTCGACGATGTATTCTCAATCGTATTAAAGCCAATGTAGCTCATACAAAAATTGAACTCTTTGTGGGTGGTGAGCTGATTGATCCTGGAGATGACAGGAAGTTGATTGGACAACTAAACCTAAAAGATAAATCAGTAAGTATATGCAGTTACCACCCAAACATTTTTTTTAACTAAAATCTCTGCCTGTATTTCATTGTTACAACACTAATTCAGAGAATTATTGGGACACTTTGAATATAATATGTGAAAAACAGATGGTTACGAGAGAGTATCTTTATAAATACTACCATCTGGTTTCTGTGGAATTGTTTTATGTGTATGATTGTTTTGCATGCATGCATGTATGTCTGTACCATGTATGTGCCTGGTACCCTGGAACTGGAATTATAGACAGTTGTAAACTACTATATGGGTGCTGGGACTCTGAACCCAGGCATCCTGCAAGAGTAGTCCATGCTTTTTCTTCTCTCTCTCTCTCTCTCTCTCTCTCTCTCTCTCTCTCTCTCTCTCTCGACAGGGTTTCTCTGTGCAGCTTTGCCTATGCTAGATTCGCTTTGTAGACCAGGCTGCCTCACAGATATCCACCCTGACTCTGCCTCCCAAGTGCTGGGATTAAATGCATGTGCCACTGCAGTCGGTGTAGCCAGTGCTCTTATTCACTTATTCACTGAGCCAACTCTCCAACCCCAGCATGTAGTTTTGGATTTAATTGTTGGTATATCACTAGGTTCCAAGTTTTCTGGTTTATGTTGGTTTTTTTTTTTTCTTGTCTTTGATTTTAATATGTATCCTTTTCAGCTAATAACAGCCAAACTAACACAAATAAGCTCCAACATGCCTTCAAGTCCTGATAGCTCTTCTGATTCTTCAACTGGATCTCCAGGAAACCATGGTAATCATTACAGTGACGGCCCCAATCCAGAAGTGGAAAGCTGTTTGCCTGGAGTGGTAAGTAGGTTCTGTAGTGCAAGGCATTATACTAGAATTGCTAAGAAAAGACAAGTACATTTACAAGGTTTTTGTTGTTGTTGTTGAACTCTTTGCTTAATGAGGCAAAATATCTATATAATTATTCCTCATTTTCAATAAATTTAAAACAAAACTTTCCTATAGTTATCATTTGGTTATATTTGTATGTAATTGATCTATTGGAATTTAATAAGAACATTTCAATATATAAATTTAGAAAGTTACTACTGTTTTAACATTTGTCTTGTAAAAATTGGATCCTTTCAAAACTTTGTATGTAGGGAAATACCTGTAATCTTTTTCATTGTATCCAGAGAAAACAGTGGCTCCCTTACTCTAGAACTCTGCTTTCTCCCCTCTAATTAAGAACTTTAATGGTTACGGTAACACCAGCGATTACAGTTCAAGAACCAGGTGGTTAGTGGGTTAGTAGTGGCATGTTTGCAGTTCACCAGGTTCAGAATCTTCTTAAGTCATATGTAGGTGAGAAGAAATAGTTTAATAGAACAGTAGAAAGCTATTACAAATGTGGCTCAGATGATGTGTTAGGTCTGTATCATGAAGATAATTTGTTGCTCCTGTAATCCCAGCCCTGGGGTGGCAGAGGCAGGCGAATTACTGTGAGTTTGAGGCCAGCCTGGTCTACGAAGCGAGTCCAGAGAAACCCTGTCTCAAAAAAAATTTATAAAGGTTAGATGAGGAAGAATGACAAATAACAGGAACAAACTTTGGTCATAGGCTTTTAGGAAGAAAGAACTTTTTTTGAAGCCGGTGAAAAAATTACAGCTAATTATTTGTTTATTTTATATTCTAGATAATGTCACTTCATCCCAGATACATCTCTTTCCTTTGGCAAGTTGCAGACTTAGGGAGCAGCCTAAATATGCCACCTCTTAGAGATGGAGCAAGAGTGCTGATGAAACTTATGCCACCGGGTAAGATGTTTTCACTGATGATACAATGCATTCTAATGATAGGAAGGTATAGTAAAACTTATTTTTCTAAGTGAACGGCATAGTAGTAGTTGGTAAACTAGCCTGTAGGCCAAAATTTTTCCACAACTTAATTGTATATAGCCTATATCCAAAGAAGGTGTCTAAATATATTTTTGGGGGGTCTTGTGAGATGGCTCAATGGGTGCATAAAGTTGTGTTCCTATGGTTAGATACCTGGCACCCACATATTTGTTCATTCAGTCAAACATACAAATAAATGTAACTTTAAAAGTTTTAAGAATATTTATTTTTGACTCCAGATTCTATGAAATTTAAATTTTAGTATCCATAATCTTTTCAGTTTTGCTGGCTTTTAGCTACTTAGTCATTCATATGTATTGTTCATCAACAACTGAGAGCTCTGTAGCAGAGACTATGTTGCCCAAAATCCTAAAATAGGTACTGTGGCCATTTGCAGAACCTGTTTGACTCAGCAGGTAAAGGTGCTTGACACCAACCTTGAAAACCTGAATTTGATCCCTGGGACTCACGTAGTGGAGGAGAGAAGGAGTTCCAAGTATACTCTGATACCCACTCGTGTGCCCATGGCACAGGCACATAAGAAACAAGAACACAAACATAAATAAATGTAATTGAAAACTTTTTAAAGGAAAGGAAAATGATTTACACATTAAATATCATCTATATACTGCTTAAATGGGGCCCCAAACAAGGATACCGCCAGTAGATGTGCTAACATGAAAGGAGCTAATTTCATGGGTCCTTAACTCTAGAAAACTAAGGAATATAGAGAACAGGATTTTTTTTTTCCCTCAAGAAGAGGCCCCTCCCCCCAAATGGTTATTCAATACCAAGGGTTCATCCTTTAAATGATACCACTCCGTGTCTAACAGAAATAGAGACTGTGAATTTGAGGGTAGTGGTACATAGGAAGGATTGGAGGGATCAATAGGTCTGCCTTACTAGTTTCTTGTTTGCTTCGTTTTGTTTTTTAGAAAGAATAGATGGGTAGGGATGTGGGTGAAGTTAGGAGAGTGGAAAAATATGATGAAAAAACATGTTATATTTTAAATCAAATGATTCCAAGATTTTAGTATTATTTACTCTAGTAGTTCTCTTTTAGGTCTTGTTCTGTCCTTTGAGTGGGCAAGATACAGACTTTTTGTTGTTGTTGTTCCTTACTGCTGTACATACCTTGGATAATTTATTGACAGCTCTTCCTCCTTTTTACATTATTAGTTCACTATTTAGCTGGTCCTCAAATGAAGGAGAAGGAAAGTCATGCTTACATTTAAGCTGTAAAGGAGGTCAGACACGTGGTAAACAAGAAGCCACGTGGCAGGGAGTGAAGCTTTAGACAGAAAAAAAAGCTGAAAGTACTGGGGGGAAAGCCCAGCTGTTAAGGGATGCATGTTTTCTGCCTCCTTCAGGCAGCTACTGAGGTTTTACAGCTTACCAGGCTGAGTGAGTTGTTTTCCTAAGAGTTTAATATAAAGAATATTTTTGTTGTAATTATGATTATATTGATTTTATAATTATATTATTAAAATAATAATTTTTAAAGCTCTGAGGTTTTTCTTTAAGTTCTAATAAAATTGTCCTTCATCTTCTAAAAAATAACCCGAGTATGGCCATCTATTGATGGCAAGATTATGAATAGTTTTTTTTAAAAGATTCATTCATTCATTTTATTTATTTATGTGTATAGTGTCCTGCCTGCATGTAGGCTTGCACACCAGAAGAGGGCACTGGTTCTCATTACAGACAATTGTGAGCCATGATGTGAATTGAACTCAGAACCTTTGGAAAAGCAGCCAGTGTTCTTAACTTCTGAGCCATATCTCCAGCCCTGATAGTTGTTGTTTTTTTTTTTTTTTTTCTAAGTCTGTATTTTACAATAAAAAGTTTACGTATGATCAGGGTCCTAAAATTATTTCGTTATACATATGTGTAAGAGCTGGAATGGCCGTAGAGCAATCCATTGGTTCACACACCTGAGATAGATACATTATAAGCCAACACCATTAAATGATTTGTTTAGAATTCATTGCTTGCTTTCTTCCTTCCTTTTTGGTCTTTCAAGACAAGGTTTTTCTGTGTATCCTTGGCTTCCTGGAACTCTGTAGACCAGGTTTGCCTCAAATTCATAGAGATCCACCTGCCTTTGGCTCCAGAGTGCTGGGATTACAGGTGTGTGCCACTGCCGGTGCCGCAACCCCGCCCCCAACCCCATACCCCACACCCCACACCCTTGGCCATTGCTTTCATTTAAGTATTTTTTTCTTTTTTGTATATTCCTTGCTGGCCTGGAACTTGCTATGCAGATTAGGCTGGCTTTGAACTCCAATTTGACTGCCTTTACTGGGTACTAGGACTTTACAGCATGCGCTACTATGCTTGGTTGCGAACTTTTAAAAAAAGATTTATTAATATGTATACAGTGCTCTGCCTGCGTGTACACCTGCAGGCCAGAAGAGGGCATCAGATCACATTATAGATGGTTGTCAGCCACCATGTGGTTGCTGGGAATTGAACTCAGGACCTCTGGAGGAGCAGTCAGTGCCCTTAACCTCTGAACCATCTCTCCAACCCCCACAAACTTTTTTGTTCCTATATATATGCTGTGTGTGTGTGTGTGTGTGTGTGTGTGTGTGTGTGTGTGTGTGTGTCCACCACAGTTTGTGTGGAGGTCAGAGGATAACATCAGGAATCAGTTTCCTCTTTCTACCAATTAGGTTCTGGGAATTGAATTCAGGTTACCCACCAGTTTTTGGTAAGGACATTTACCTACTGAACCATCTCACTTGAACTCATTTCTTCTCTTCGACTTCTTTTTGGTTACATCCTACACACGATGTTTTTGCTTTTTTGTTTGTTTGTTTGTTTTTTGTTTTTGTTATTGTTTTTGGACAGGTATCACTAGGTAGCTCTGGATGTCCTAGAACTCAATATGTAGACCAGGCTGTCCCTGAACTCAAATTTGCCTGCCTCTGCGCTGAGATTAAAGATGTGTACCACAGTGCCGTGCTTTATTTTTTTTTTCTTTCAGTGTTGGATTTTTTTTTTTTTTTTAAGGTTCAGTTTTTGAGTACTATGATGTCTCTCAGTCAGACAAACTAGGTAATATATAATGTCATAAGACAAATACATTTGGAAGAACTGTTGGTGTTATTTATGTTTCCTCTCGAAGTTGTTTGTTTTAAATCAGTCTCCTGCAGCTAAATAGAGCATGCTGATGGGAGGCTCCTGGATGAGAGGCTGTTTGTTCCCTTGTGTTTAGGCTGACTGATTAAAAAAGGCCCTGGTTGGTGGTTTGTTTCCTTCTCATTTTTTGCTTTTAAGTTAACTCAAGTATGGTCCTGTGTTTTAGAGGTTCGATTGAATGTATAGCTCAAGTGAACTGTTTGCTGTTTCATGCTAGAAGTGCTATAGATATGAATTGTGTTTTATTTCAGACTATGCCTTTTTCTTTTACAGATAGCACAACAATAGAAAAATTAAGAGCTATTTGTTTGGACCATGCCAAACTTGGAGAAAGCAGCCTTAGTCCATCTCTTGACTCACTTTTCTTTGGTCCTTCTGCCTCTCAAGTGCTATACCTAACTGAGGTTAGTTTTTTGGTTTTGTTTTTCATTTTGAATTTAGTTCTTGTTCTTTAAATTTGATCTGTGTACTACTGTGAACAATGTGGATAAGATTATAACAAGGTGGTTTTGAAATGACCAATAATGTCTTAGCGGTCTTGTTGCTGAAATCGAGGTTGAATTTTAAATCCCTTTTAATACAGTCCTTCTCTTTCCCCCCCCTCCCCCTTTTATTTTCAGGTAGTCTATGCCTTGTTAATGCCTGCTGGTGCACCCCTGGCTGATGATTCCTCTGATTTTCAGTTTCACTTCTTGAAAAGTGGTGGTCTGCCCCTTGTCCTGAGTATGCTAACCAGAAATAACTTCCTACCAAATGCAGATATGGAAACTCGAAGGGGTGCCTACCTCAATGCTCTTAAAATAGCCAAACTGTTACTAACTGCCATTGGCTATGGCCATGTTCGGGCTGTGGCAGAAGCTTGTCAGCCAGGTGTAGAAGGCGTGAATCCCCTGACATCGGTAATACAGACTTGTTTTGGTTATTTAAGATCTCTAATTGTAGATACAAAATTTTTAAGGTTAAATTTCTTAGCAATTCTAAAGTCTAGAGTTCAACTTTGATTCAGTGTTGAAATTTTCTTTGCATGGGTATCTTGTTAATAGAATTTTTCACTTATATATCAATCCTAAAAGGCAGTGGAGATTGAAAGTGAGAGGGAGGAATTAGGTAACTGACAATATTTAAGACAGAATAATGGGAGACTTGGAGGTGGTTATACTTTCTTCTTTTAAAAAATACTTATTTTTTATTTAATGTACATTGCTGTTCTTCCTGCACTTACTTCTGTGAGAGAGTGTTGGATCACCTTTAACTGAGATTACAGACAGATGTGAGCTCCCATCTGGGTGCTTGGAAATAAACGAGGGTCCTTCGGTAGAACAGCCAGTGCTCCTAACCACTGAGCCATCTCTTCATCCCTCAATAATTGTCTTATCCCATTTGGGTTTTTTTTTTTCTTTTTGGTTTCAGTTTATCGAGACAGGGTTTCTCTGTCCTGAAGTCTCTTGTAGACCAGGCTGGCCTCACAGAGAACTGCCTGCCTCTGCCTCTCTGAATGCTGGGATTACAGGCATGCACCACCACTCCCAGCTCAGTTTTATTTTTTATTTTTTCATAGTCCTATTTTTTTCTGATTTTCAATGTAGAATTTGATAACTGGAGATTATAAGTAGAATACACGTGTAAAAGACATCATGATTTACTGTAACTTTAGATGAGATTGGACTTGATCTGTTTGTAGAGACATGGATTAAATTAATCTGGAATAGGGGATTGTGGAGAAATTTGTACCACTTGTACACCATGTTGGCAGGGTGGAGTGCTTTATGTTTGAATATGGAATGAAAACATCCAGAGGAAATGTTGAATGGAGTACAGGTGATTGAGTCAAGTCATAGAGTATTCAAATAACATGGTTAACTTTTTTCTAGGTCAACCAAGTAACTCATGATCAAGCAGTGGTGCTACAAAGTGCCCTTCAGAGCATTCCTAACCCATCATCTGAATGCATGCTTAGAAATGTGTCTGTTCGTCTTGCTCAGCAGATTTCTGATGAGGTTAGTATTGTAAAAGTTATATAGGACATATATTCAATGTTTTAATTTTCAAATTTACTTCATATTTAACATTTTTTTTAACTTTATTATGTGTGTTTTGCCTACATGTAGTATGTGTTCATCTTGCATCTCTGGCATGCCTGATGCCCTTGGAGATTAGAGGAAGAAGGCATTTAGATCCCCTGGAACTTGAGCTACAGATGGTTCTGATCTTTCATTTGGATGCTGAGAACTGAACCCTGGTTCCTCTGGAAGAGCAGCCAATGTTCCTAACCACTAAGCCATCTCTCTAACCCCTAAAACAACTTTTTTAAGTTGTTCATATTTTACTATTTCAGTCTAGATAATGTTTTTCTAAAATTAGTATTATTAGTACTTTATTTTCAACTTTTTGTATCATACATAACATTCTTTAAGAGTGTACATAATCAGTAACTTTTTTGTCCCTATAAAAGAGTTAATTTTTTTAGTTTAGTTAGACCATGTGCATATAATCCCACACTTGAGAGGCTGAAGCAGAAAGCTAACAAATAAAAGGCCAGCTTACATTGCAAGACCCAATTTCAAAAAATAAATTAAAAATGTTAATAATGACTTTTAGTTGTCAGTGTTATAAGGCTCAGTAGTTCATTCATTTTTGTTAAATATTATTCCATTATAAACCAGTTATGGGGGCTGGAGGTTAAGGGCACTGACTACTCAGTCCTGAGTTCAATTCCAAGCAACCACATGGTGGCTCACAACCATCTATAATGTGATCTGATGCCCTCTTCTGTCCTGCAGGTGTACATGCAGCCAGAGTACTATATATATAATTAATAAATAAATCTTAAAAAAACATAAACCAGTTATGGTGGCTCACACCTTTAATCCCAATACTAGGGAGGCAGAAGCAGCCAGATCTCTGTGAATTCTAGGCCAACCTGGTCTACAAAGTGAGTTCCATGACAGCCAGAGCTGAAACCCTGTTTCAAAAACATATATATGTATATGTATGTATATACATGTATGTATGTATATATGTGCATGCATGCATATATTCAGACCCACATAAATAAGCAAATGCATCATATATATAATAAAACTAATGTATTATTGCGAGTATTCCATTTTTTTTCATTGAGAAAATACACTTTGCGTGTTCCCCTTTTAGATATGAATAAAAGTATTATGAAAATTTTATACCATAATTTGAACTTTCTTTTTCTCTTTGAGTTGACACCTGGGAGTGCAATGGTTGTAATTTTCTATGATCAACACTACTAATCTTTTCTTTCCAGACAGGGTTTCGCTGTGTAGTCTTGGCTATCCTGGACTCTCTGTAGACCAGGCTGTTGTGGAACTCACAGAGATCCCTCTGCCTTCCGAGTGCTGGGATTAAAAGGTGTGCACTACCACTGTCTGGCTAACATGAATAATCTTACCAACAGTTTTAATTATTATTTTAATAGGCTTCAAGATACATGCCTGACATATGTGTAATTAGAGCTATACAAAAAATTATTTGGACATCAGGATGTGGAGGTTTACAACTGGTATTCAGCCCAAATGAAGAAATCACAAAAATTTATGAGAAGGTAAGAAATGTGAAAACTATTTTCCCGTATATATAAATGAATGTTAGTTAATGTGCATATGGCTACACTTCTATGTTTATCTTTAAAAATCTAATCACATGCATAGTTATTAAATTGTAGGTTAGTTTGTTGCTGTTATATTACCAGTTGGCCTAGTTATTATTATTATCAAGCCTATAATTATTATTATTGCAGTATTTTCTAACCCACTAGCAATCAATCAAGACACAGGCACCTGTTATATTTTAAAATAGCCTTAATTAACTTGGGGCAGGGCAGATTATCAATTTTGTAAACGACTTCTCATAGTGGGGCAGGTATTCCATACCCCATACCTGTCCCATATCCCATTCCATCTGTTTCTAATAATTTCTATCAAGCTACCTCCCATCCACAATCCCAAATACTTGCTAATGTTCTTCATCTGGGCCAAATCTCCATCCACGCTGGCCATGTGTTCTCTCCTCCACCTAACCCATGGCAGCCTTCTTTCCCTCTCTCCTCTTCTCCTGTCTCTCCTTCCCAAGATTCTCTCTGTCTCCTAGGAACCTATCGCATTTGCCCTGCCCAGGTGCAATGGCTTTTTATTAATTAGCATCAAAATACACCAGACCACCTCCCAACAATGAGATTTACTTTGAAAATAATTTAATCCTGCTATGACCCTGCTTTAAAAATGGAATGGCCTGGAGAGATGGCTCAGCAGTTAAGAGCACCTAACTGCTCTTCGAGAGGACCAGGGTTCAAATCCCAGCACTCACATGGCATCTCACAATTGTCTGTAACTCCAAGATCTGATGCCCTCACACAGACATACATGCAGACAAAACACCAATGCACATAAAATGAAAATGAATAAATTTGCTAGATGGTGATGTTGTACCCCTTTAATCCCAGCATTAGGAAGCAGAGGCGAGTGGGTCCCCGAGTTTGAGGCCACCCCAGTCTACAGAGTTGAGTTCCAGGACTACACAGAGAAACATTGTCTCATTAAATAAATAAATTAAATAAATAAATAAATAATAGATAGATAGATATGTTTTCCATTTAACTGAAGTCAGACTATCTCAAAAAGTATGCTTTTTCTAATTTTTTTCCCATTATTTTTTAGTCCTTTGTAAGTTAGAGTTCTGTTTTGTATACCTGTCCTTTGGATACTACTGCATTCGTAAGCTTTTTTTTTTTTTTCTATTTATTTTATTCTTTTTACTTTTTAAAATCTTTATGAGTGTATTGCCTACATGCATGTATGTGTGCCCTGAAGGCCTGGTCCTTAAAAGCTACCATACAGATGCTTTGAATTGACCCCGGTTCTTTTGTAAGAGCAAAAAGTGCTCTTAACCACTGAATCAGCTCTCCAGCCCACACTGTTACATTCCGTCCTTTAAAAAAATTATATGTATATGAGTGCTCTGCCTGCACATGCAGGCCAGAAGGAGGGTGTCAGATCACATTATAAATGGTTGTGAACTACCATATGGTTGCTGGGGAATTGAACTCAGGTAGGACCTCTAGAAGAACAGACAGTGCTCTTGATCTCTGAGCCATCTCTTCAGCCCCCCACTGCTACATTCTTAAGAATATAGTAGCATCCCCTTCATATTGCATATGTATTCATACTGAATACATAATTCAGCAAAATTATTGACAGCCTATTTCAGCCACATCTACTATAGTACTGACTTTTGAGTTAAATCACAGCATATTTTGGATTAGGAAAAATTTCAAACCCTTTCTGAGCAATTGTCCACAGAGATTGTAGTTTGTTTGTGTTTTTTAAATAAAGTAGCACAGTAGAAAAGCTATATATAATGGATCTGTTTTACCATTTCCTCTGTACTGTGCCAGAGTGGTTCATAAGGAATGGTTGGTTGTTGGTTCAGAAGCATACAACTCAGAAGGCCTTTAGGAGCATCTCACTACATAGTGCTTAATGATATATATATATATATACACACACACACACACACACACACACACACACTCATTATATGTCTTCAACCCCTTTTGGGTCATAGCCTTAGACTTTACTTTTTATTATAGTTGTTTCTACACTATTCGAAAAGACCTTGAAATATGGGTAAGGAGAGGGACCAAGTATTTTAACTGAGTAGGTGAATTTTTAAGCACTAAGCTTTTGAAGTCATAAAAGATTTTTCTTTTAAGTAATTTTTAAATTGACTTAAAAAGAATTGGATTTTAAAAATTAATTTATTCATATTACATCTCAATGGTTATCCCATCCCTTGTATCCTCCCATTCCTCCCTCCCTCCCATTTTCCTCTTATTCCCCTCCCCTATGACTGTGACTGAGGGGTACCTCCTCCCCCTGTATATGCTCATAGGGTATCAAGTCTCTTCTTGGTAGCCTGCTGTCCTTCCTTTGAGTAAATTGCACTTTTGAAACAGAATTTGTTTTTGTTCTTGCTTCTCTTTCTTCCTTTTCTTGTTTCCTCTGTTCCCCAGCCAGGAGTTTTCCCTTACACTTTTATATTACATACGGTTTTTCTTTAAAAGCTTTGTTAAGTAATTTGTTCCCAATTACAATTTTGCAGACCAATGCAGCCAATGAGCCAGACCTTGAAGATGAACAGGTTTGCTGTGAAGCATTGGAAGTGATGACATTGTGTTTCGCCTTGATTCCAACAGCCTTAGATGCTCTAAGTAAAGAAAAAGCTTGGCAGACATTTATTATTGACTTACTATTGCACTGTCATAGCAAGTAAGTTTTTATTTTCAATTTTTAAAAAACTTGATCTTGTTTTTGTAAGTAGAGTCAAACTTATGTTTGCACAAGATATCACAGAAACCAAATACTCTCTGTGGTACATTAATGTTGAAGAAAATTTCACTTAATAATGTTTGCCCTCACTTAAATATGTTTAGTTTTACTTGTCAAAGTTGGATAGAACATTGATCTCCTGTCTGTTCCAACTGTTAATTTAATGTGAAATTTATAAAAAGTGCTACCATATGAACATGCATTTTATACTAAAGATCAATTGATCATAATAAATCCCTCATCTTTCCATTTCAAGAGCATTTTACTAGTATCAGTAATGCTGTTTTAAACAAATCATTCAAGTTTAGGCATTCAAATTTGTAGAAAATGGTTTCCATCCTTATACACTAGCCTGATGCTGATCTTGACATGTAAGGTAATTAGGCAAGCTAATTAGCCCAGGCATGATGGCACACACCCTGGCAGCAGAGGCAAGGGGACCTCTGTGAATTTGAGTCCAGGATGCTCTACATGTTCTGGGACAATTAGGGCTACATAACAAGGCTATGTCTAAAAAAAAAAAAAAGAAAGAAAGAAAGAAAAGAAAAGAAAACTAAAAACAACCACAGCTGAGAGGTGGTAGGAGTGCGTACCTTTAATCTCACAATTGGTGAGACTAAAGGCAGAGGCAGACAGATCTCTGAGTTTGAGGCCAGAGTTTGAGCTCAGCTACAGAGCTAGTTCTAGGACTTGCCAACTTCTAGAATCCCTGCTTTGAAAAACAAAAAGCAAAGCAAACAAAACCCCCACAAAATCTAATTGGTATTGCTAATGGGTCAGGTACAACTTGTCTACTCCTGACAACACACAAATATGATGTAGTGTATGAATGAGAATGTTTACTGATCAGAAAAAGACCTTGAGTAATTTCTTTGAAAACAGCCAGTCTGACCCATTAAGAAACTCTTTTTCAGTGAAGTAGTGGTGTTTAGCAGCACATGCCCTTAATCCCGGCACTGGAAGGCAGAAGCAGACAGATCTGAGTTTGAGGAAAGCCAAGACTACACAGAGAAACCTGAAAAACCAATAAAAGAAAAGAAATAAAGTGTTTTTCTTGAGATCGAAGCAAGTACAGAACAGTGAAAGCTTGCTATTACCTCTTTGAGAAAATTTGAACATAGTTGGACAGCTCTGTATATTGAAAAGGAGAATAGGATGAAACATTGTAGTTATTTAATAATAACTTTGCATGGTGTTTGTAAAGGAAGGAAAGATAAGTCAACACTTTTAATGAAGTCAAACCTTAAAGTAGATTTTTTTTCTTGCTCTCTTGATTTTCTTTCAAAATCTTTCAATTAGGAAGTTTTTCATATCTAGACTAAAAGGAATTTAGTGTTGTAGATTTTCTGTTATTTTGTTGATAAGATTCCCACTGTGTAAGTTAGAAAACTATTTTGCCCCCTCACTTTTATTTGTGTGTTATGTAGCCGGGTTTCTGTGGTAGTGGTTAGAACCCAGGGCCCTGAGGTGCTAGCAAGCAGTTCTCTACCACTCAGCTGTACCCATTGCCCTTATTAACCCCCTCTTTTGCTGAAGCACTTCATCTCCGTGTTTTTCTTAACTTGTCTGTAATAATAATAGCCACCTAGATTTAGTATACTTAGGAGATTAAGATGTCAATTATTTTTTAAGGTATCTGAATTTTTCCCCTATTACAGTACATCACCTTTCTTAGGTACTTGGGACCAGAGGTGCTTCACATTTTGAAGTTTTTGATAATTTTATATTTTGCCTAGACTTTACCATTTGAGCATTCTCTACTTGAAAAAAATCTTAAATTCAGGCCCAGATCTGAAGGTTGTATTGTCATTGATTTAACTGTAACTCGTTCTTGAACACAAGCTTATATCTCAGATACTCTTTGGGGTTGTAGAAGCACCGTGTCAAAAGAGATATCTCTGCCCCCTTGGAGTTGGAGCATTTATTCTAGTGAAGGGTATATAGTACGTAAGCCTTGCTGAAAAAGATTGATTCATAATGGGTAAATAAAATTCCCATGTCATGAATCATCGTAGAGGAACTACTGTATAAACACAGTGGTTCTCGGTCCTGACATTCTCTAGAATGTCAGAATCTCTTGAAAGATTTATCAACACATTATTGGCCAGGCCTATCACCATTTCTTTAGATTGAAAAAATTGGCATTTCCTCATGTGGCTGTTCCTCATGTTGGGAGAGCATGCTTTTGGAATCAATACTGTGGTATAAGGAACACCCGTAGCAGTATCTTTTCTGTGATACCATAATGCTTACTGGCCCCTCTTCTAAAGTACCGTTGGATGAAATTTCTTTGTAAGAAAGGTGTATGGGTTTTTAAAATTTTTTTATTTTTGTTTTTCAAGACATCGTTTCTTTTTCTATCCTTGGCTGTCCTGGACTTGATTGGTGGACCAGGCTAGCCTTGAACTCACAGAAATCCACCTGCCTCTGCCTCCAGAGTGCTGGAATTACAGGTGTGCAGCTTGCTGGTAGAGGAGTTTTGAGGTTTGCTATAGAGCATTAGAGTTTTTAGCCTGTTTGGAGAAAGGTTAGAAAGCATCCCTCAAACTCTTTTTTTTTTTTTAATTTTTTTTTATTAATTTATTCATATTACATCTCAATTGTTAGCCCATCCCTTGTATCCTCCCTTTCTTTCCTCCCTCCTGCTTCCCCCTCTACTCCCTTCCCCTATGTCTGTGACTGAGGGGGACCTCTTCCCCCTGCCTCAAACTCTTTAGTGACAGTATTAGGTCATAGCCTTTGACATGAAGTGGTAACCTCATCTACTTATGTATTTTCTCATGACTGTTTAAATGCATGTTAATTTATGTTCTCAATGATATCCATCCCCCTCCCCAAGAGAAAACAATATATTAAATGTAAATAATTTCCATTTTAGGACTGTTCGTCAAGTGGCACAGGAACAATTTTTCTTAATGTGCACCAGATGTTGCATGGGACACAGGCCTCTACTTTTCTTCATTACTCTGCTCTTTACTGTTTTGGGGGTAAGAGACTTAAAAATATGTTTATCAGTGTAACTAATCCCTTCATCAAGGAAGGATACTCAAGAATTTGAGTTTAGCTTATATCAGTTAGGGCTGTCTATACTGGTTTTATTAATAGTAAAACATTTGTTAACTTAGAGTTTTTGAAAAGGGTATTCTAAGCATGAACATATTGACTCATTAAACTGTATTTTATCATTTTCAGAGCACAGCCAGAGAGAGGGCTAAACATTCAGGCGACTACTTTACTCTTTTAAGGCACCTTCTTAATTATGCTTACAACAGTAACATTAATGTACCCAATGCTGAAGTTCTTCTCAATAATGAAATTGATTGGCTTAAAAGAATTAGGGTAAGTCACAGTTAATACTGTTTGTTTCTATCAGTAAGAAATAGTGTTTCATTAATAAATGGTTCATAGTTTAGAACATTTTGGTGAAGAAACTCCAAACTAGAACAGATTTTTTTGTTGCGTTGTCCTTTACAGAATGAATGCATTACTACTTTACAGAAGATGTATGCTTAAGAGTTAGATACAAGCTAAGCATGGTGGTTACATGCTTTTTAGCCTTACTAACATTTCTGAATTCAGGGTTACATAGTGAGACCTTTTTGGTCAGGGCAGGGTGTCGTGTTGTTATACTAAGGTTTTGCTACAGTTTTAGCTTTTTGCCATTCATCAAGTTATTTTAAAGAAAATGCTGGTGTCCCATTCCCCGACTCCAAAAGAAAACCAAAAGTAGTCAAATACACTAATTTTGATCATATGATTTTTGACTCCTTACATGCAAATTTATTTCTGAAGAGATGTATACATATATTAGTTACTTTTCTGTTGCTGTGATATACTATCCCAACAAAAACAAGGGAGAAGGGGTTAACAGTCTATCATGTCAAGGGAAGGTATTGCAGCAGAAACAGGAAGCTGGTCATTCACATTGAAACTGAATAGCCAGAGATAGAATGTAAGTCAGGCAAAAACTCAAAGCCAAAGCCAACAAACACACCCTTCTAACTAATGTATTTCCTCCAGGATGGTTCCACCTTCTGGAGTTTTCTTAGGTGTCCCAAATAGCACCCCAAAGCTAGGACCAAGTGTTCAAACATAGGATCCTTTTGAAGGACAGTGTACACCCCAACCACAACAGATTTTAGCCCTCAGATTAGCATTTCTTATATTAATCTGCAAATCATATGCCTATAATGTAATTTAAATTTGCTTGACTAGAAAGATTTAGAGGAATTGGCCCATGTCCTTTTAGCTGTCTTGTTCAGATTCCTCCATTTCATAAGTTAAGCATTTACCTTTTTTTCCTTTGGCAGGATGATGTTAAAAGAACGGGTGAGACAGGTGTTGAAGAGACGATCTTGGAAGGACACCTTGGGGTTACAAAAGAGCTACTGGCTTTTCAGACTCCTGAGAAAAAGTTTCATATTGGGTGTGAAAAGGGAGGTGCTAATCTCATTAAAGTAAGTTTGTGTTCTTGATTCTAAACTACATATCGTAACCTTCTAAGTGTTGTCATTGAATATGTACTAGGCCTTTGGTGTGATATCTTGACCTTTTATAAAACCTGCCTTTAAAAAAAAATCTTTATTTTATACATTGGTATTCAGCCTGTTTGTGTGAGAGTGTCATATCCCCTGGAACTGGAATTACACACAGTTGTGAACCACCATGTAGTTGCTGGGAATTGAACTCAGGACCTTTAGAAGAGCAGCCAGTGCTCTTAATCTCTGAGCCATCTCTTCTGCCCCAGGTAAAGATTCTTAAAAGGCAGGTTTTAGGGGCTGGAGAGGTGGCTGTTCTTCCAAAGGGCCTAGGTTCAATTCCCAGAACCCACTTGGCAGTTCACAACCATCAGTAATGAGATCTGGTGCCCTCTTCTGGTGTGCAGGCACACGTGCAAGAGCGCACTGTAAATAAATCTTTAAAATTTTAAAAATCTTTACCAAGGTTACAATATCTGTTTATACAATGTAGAGCAGTTGTGTCTTCCAGTGGCCTTAGCATGTTTCTAGGTATTACATGTAATTACATGTCTGTATAAATTGCTACTTTTATTTTTTGAAAAATCTGAACTGTTCCTACGGCTATTTAAATGAATCAAGCATCTGTTTTGTTTTGTTTTCCTTTTTGAAGATGTAGTCTATATAGTTTTGACTATTTTGGAATTCACAGAGATCTGCCTGCCTCTGACTCCTAAATACTAAGATTAAAAGTATTTGCCACCATACCTGGCATCCTATGTTTTGTAAAGACTATGTCGTACATTCACCAAAGAATTTGATTCTTTGATGTGTGTTATTAATTAATTAATTTATATGTATGTATGAGTGTTCTATTTATATATACACCTACAGGCCAGAAGAGGGCATCAGATCCCCAGATGGTTGTGAGCCACCATGTAGTTGCTGGGAATTGAACTCAGGACCTTGGGAAGAGCAGCCAGTGCTCTTAACCTCTGAGACATCTCTCCAGCCCTTTACTGAGTGGTTTTTTGTTTTTTAAAACAAGGTCTTTCTGTGTTAGCCTTGGCTATCCTGGACTTGCTTTTGTAGACCAGGCTGGCCTCAAACTCACAGCGATCCGCCTGCCTCTGCCTCCCGAGTGCTGGGATTATAGGCGTGCACCACCATGCCTGGCTTGCTGAGTGTTTTTAACAGGGTAATTGAGAACCCCCCCCAAAAAAAGTCATTTTAGTATAATTTTATTCAAAATTAGCTTATATTGATAGCCATTTGATTTTTAAGGTAAATATAAAATAGAACTGAGCACAAGGATCTCTTGAATTCAAGAACAGCCAGGGCTACATAGTGACTCTTTTCTCAAATTAAAAAAAAAAAAAGATAAGATAAAGAAAAAAGTAAATGTAAAATATAAATTGTTGGGTACTGCAACAGTTATGCCTTAATACGTAAATATAAATAAATAAGAAATTCGATGTGTTGCTAAATAGTGTTTAAAAGTGAAATATTTTCACTAAAAAACCCACATAAGTTTTCTGTGATATAAAGAAGTTTGAAATTCTAAAACAAATATTTCTCTTTCCAGAATGTCATTGCTAATATATAATCCTTTCTTTCAACTGTTTAGGAATTAATCGACGATTTTATTTTTCCTGCATCCAATGTTTACCTCCAGTATATGAGAAATGGAGAACTCCCAGCTGAACAGGCCATTCCTGTCTGTGGCTCACCAGCTACCATTAATGCTGGTTTTGAGTTACTTGTAGCATTAGCCGTTGGCTGTGTGAGGAACCTCAAACAGATAGTAGACTCTTTGACTGAAATGTATTACATTGGTACAGCCATAACTAGTAAGTACTTTACAACATAAGGTTATGATGATGGTTCTGTTTAAGATTCTATTTGCTTTTTTTTGTTTTTATAAACATCTGTAGGTCATATTTAGCCTAAGATTTTCTTAGCAAGTAAATATGAGACCATAAGTGGTAGTACAAGTGCAAGTTTTTTGATAAGTTAAATGTAATCGTTCAAATCTGAAATACAGCCTATCTCCATTGTAGTCAGGAGCAGCAGTAAATGCAACCAGAATCTTAATCTACTGACTCAGAAAACCTTTCGGGCCCTCATAAAGAAGTACATCCACTCCTTTCATTTCTAGCAAATTAAGTATAATGAGGGGAAATTTTTGTCTTCGCTTAATGGAGAGGAGTTTTCCTTTAGAGTTATAACATTTGCATGTTAAAAGTTTTTTAGGGGTCGTGGTGCACACTCTTAACCCCAACACTGGGGGAAGCAGAGGCAGGTGGATCTCTATGTGTGTGAGTCCAACCTGGTTTATGCGCTAGTTCCAGGACAACCAAGGCATACAGAGAAAAACTGGGGCTAGGGGGATGGGATTTAAGTACAAATCGGATATGGCAGTACATACTTGTAAACTAGTACTTTGAAAGATGATTGTGAGTTTGAAGCCAACCTATTTGTATTAATTTTTCATTAATGTGATAAAACACCGTGATCAAAGCAGCTTACAAAATAAAATAAGAGTACACAAGTGCTAAAAATAGTATACAGTAAAAAGTACATTTCTTCTCATCTGTTCCCTTGGCCTTTTTGATAGCCATAATCATTTGTTTGTTTCTTCTCATCTTCTCTGTGTGTTTAGGTCCTTTGGAAGAACAGCCAATGTTCTTAACTGCTTAGCCCCATCTCTCTAGCCCTCTGATATTCTTCACTTTGATTTAGCTGTCATTATTCGTTACCCAACACCTAAATGGTTTACCTATTCATCTCTTGGATGTACCTTTCATTTTTGTATATTGTCATTTATTTAACTGGCCACCTAGAAAGTTATTTTTACAATGTTTCCAACTTTATACTAGGTACAGAAATATAAGGATATGTTTAGTAAGTATCTATCTGGTTTGCTTCTCAGAAATAGCACTGTGTGAATAGATATAAGCAGAACTAGTTTTAACCTTAACTGCATTTGCAAGTGTCAGACCAGGGCATAAATCCAGGTGGCTTTGGGGGCTTATTGAAACCAGAAACATGAATGAATAGATTTCATTAAAGCTTATCAACCACCGCATGTCATTATGCATATAAACTAAAAGTTAATAATGGCTTACTGGTTAAGAATGCTTGCTGCTATTGTAGATGCCCTGAGGTTTGTTTCCAGCACCCACGTTGTGTGTCTCATAAATATTGTAACTCCAACTCTAGGGGTTCTACACATATTTCTGGCATCTATACACATAAACATATACATAAATAAAAATACCAAAAATATCACTGAGAAGAGACTTGATACCCTATGAGCATATACAGGGGGAGGTAATCCCTCTGAGGAACAGTCATAGGGGAGGGGAATAAGGGGAAAATGGGAGGGAGGGGAGAATGGGAGGTTACAAGGGATGGGATAACCATAGAGATGTAACAAGAATAAATTAATTAAAAAAATAAAAATAATTAGTAAAAAAAAAAAAAGAAAAAGAAAAATAAGATATTGGCCAAGTGCTGCAAAAAAAAAAATAAAAAATAAAAAATAAATAAATAAATAAATTAGCTCATTTATGAAAAACAAAACAAAACAAAAAAAAAAATACCAAAAATATTCTTCAAAAAGTACATAATAACTGGATTGTACAGAGAAACCCAAACCTAACAAGGAATTGATAGTTGTATGCTATCTCATGTGAGTATTTTAGAGACTGCCATAGAAGCAACGCCACATTAAAAATAATAGGGTTTGTGTGAATCGGGCATGTGCCTCAGTTGGTAGAATGTTTGCTTGGCATACCTATAATTCCAGTGCTGGGGGTTGGTAAAATAAGGAGAATCTTACGTTCAAGATCATCCTTAGTTACATTGATAGTTCTGGGCTAGCCTAGTTATATGAAACCCTGCCTCAAAAACAAATTAGGATCATAGATCTGTAGATGAAGGAGCCTGCATTGATGTGAGTTGCTATCTGTCTTTAATGCAGTTTATTAATGGAGAAATGCCAAGTGAGAGCCCTGCTGCAGTGGCTGCTTAGGTAGTAGTGTTACTATTGTGTTAGGTTAATAGAGCTTGAAAAGCACAAAATTGTTTATGTTCATAAGACTTCTTTCTTTTTCAGCTTGTGAAGCACTTACTGAGTGGGAATACCTGCCACCTGTTGGACCCCGCCCCCCAAAAGGATTTGTAGGGTTGAAAAATGCTGGTGCTACTTGTTACATGAATTCTGTGATTCAGCAACTCTATATGATTCCCTCTATCAGGAACGGTATTCTTGCAATTGAAGGCACAGGTAGTGATGTAGATGATGATATGTCTGGGGATGAGAAGCAGGACAATGAGGTAAATTTTACTTCTATTACTTCTGTTTTCTGTGTTTGATGCCATCTTCTCATTGGCTACTGAGGGCAGAAGTACACTTGCCAGTCAGTTTCCACAGGAGAGATTGGTCCAGGATTCACTTCCAACATCCCCCATCCCCACCACAGAATATCAAAATCCACTGATAACAGTTAGTCTGAATGGAACCTACACAATAATTTGTAGATGATTTAGGTCATCTTTAGATTATATATAATACCTCGAACAGTGTCAATGCTGTATGGTTTTTGTATTGCATAAGAAGTGATGATTTTTTTAAAAGCCTGTACACATTTGGTACAGATTCAAATTTCCTCCCAATATTTACTGTTGTGAATCCACAGATGCTGTCAGTGTATATAAAGAACTAATTGTGCCTTGTTTTTCTTCCTTAAACTGTCAAAAGTATGTTTGAAATTTATCATAGCATCTCCTACTTGTGCTACCACTTTGTGGAGTATGTCTCCAACACAACAGTTAAAATACCTGTCTTTTCAAAGTAGTATTTGATAGACGTTGAAATTTGACTCATTTAAATCAGCAATTGCCAGTTTGTGCAGCCCCCTCCACCCCCCTCCCAACCTCCGGGTCCATATACACCGGCCTTGGTGTTCTCTACATTTTTTTTTAAAGTGGGGTCTCATTATATGTAGTTCTGGCTGGACTGTGACTTGATGTGTAGGCCAGATTGGCCTCATTCATAAAATTCTGCCTGTTTCTGCCTCCTACGTGCTGGAGTTAAAAGATTTTCCAGCTTTTTGGAATTTTAAATTTTGAATTGTGGGTTTAAGGCGTTCTCTATCCTGGATTCTGCTTCTTGTTGGATAAGTGATTTTCCATTTTCCTCCTGTAGTAAATGAATTCATTGCCTCTCTTGACGGTATATTTACACAAGACGTTTTTTGTTTTTGTTTTTGTTTTTTCATTTTTCTGAGATCCAACTTGTCATATGTTGCTTGTACCTTTGAAGTCATAGTAAGAAATCATTATCAGCAACAGTGTTTTCTTTTTTAGACGGGGTTCTCTGCGTAGTCCTGGCTTTCAAGTTGCCTTCAAGAGTGCTTTGGTTTTGTCTGTTTTTTCCAGACAGGGCTTCTCTGTGTAGCCTTGGCTGTCTTGTACTCACTTTGTAGACCAGGCTGGCCTCGAACTCACAGCAATCTGCCTGCCTCTGCCTCCCTAGTGCTGGGATTACAGACATGTGCCACCACGCCTGGCTGAGAGTTTTGTTTTTTAGCTCTAATTTTCAGTACGTCAGTGCAAATTAAATTGGGTTTTCTATGTAATCTTTTTTTTTTAAATTAATTTATTTATTTATTAATTTATTCATATTACATCTCAATGGTTATCCCATCCCTTGTATCCTCCCCTTCCTTCCTCCCTCCCGTTTCCCCCTCTACTCCCTTCCCCTATGTCTGTGACTGAGGGGGACCTCCTCCCCCTGTATATGCTCCTAGGGTATCAAGTCTCTTCTTGGTGACTTCTATGTAATCTTAAGGGACATTCAGCTTCATTCTTTTATAGCTATTAATGTCTAAATTCTCACCTATGTGAAATGGCATGAATAAAGACTAAGGCTAAAAATTAAGTATAAACACCTTTTGAAAATTAGGTGCTTGGAAACCAATTAAGGTGTATGTTCACTAAGTGGAATTTATCTGAACATATTTTACTACATTTCTGATTGGCTTATTAATGGTATCTTTTTTGGTTTCTAGAGCAATGTTGATCCAAGGGACGATGTGTTTGGATATCCTCAACAATTTGAAGACAAACCAGCACTGAGTAAAACAGAAGATAGGAAAGAGTACAATATTGGTGTTCTAAGACACCTTCAGGTTATCTTTGGTCATTTAGCTGCTTCTCGACTACAGTACTATGTGCCCAGAGGATTTTGGAAACAGTTCAGGTAAAGTATGGGTGGATAGTAATTAAACACATCTTAAAACTTGATGAATAAGTACTTGGGAGACAGAGGCAGGCAGATCTCTGAGTTCGAGGCCAGCCTGGCCAAAAAGCAAGTCCAGGGCAGGCAGGGCTACACAGAGAAACCCTGCCTCGAAAAACCAAAACAAACAAAAAAGCCAACAAACTTATTGAAAAGCTCATATTCCTATAATATATAGCTTAAGATACCTTAATATTGAGTATTTAAGCAAAAGTAATAATCTATCCTTAGATTTTCTTTTTTTTCTTTTGAGCATAAGAGTGTGTAGGTTTTTCCCTTAACTGTTATAGTGAGGAAGGACAAAATTACTTTTTTTTGTTGTTTTTGTTTTTTTTATTCAACATGTTAAATAGATTCCTTGTATACTATGTGATACATACAGGGACAACATTCTTTAGTCTCATTTTTGATGTCTTAGTTACTGTTCTATTGCTGTAAGGAGTCTGTAACCAAGGCAACTTCTATAAAAAGAAGGCATTTAATTGGGGGGGGGGCTGGCTTACAGTTTCTGAAGGTCAGTCCATTATCATCTTGGTAGGAAGCAGACAGACATGGTGCTGGAGTAGTAGCTTAGAACTTTGCATCCTAATCCATAGTCAACAGGTAGAAAAATAGGTGGTGGTCCTGATGAAGGCTTTTTTGAAATCTCAAAGCCCACCCCCAGCTACACACCCTCAAATTCAATGGTTCTCAGATTTTTTTAATGGTGCAACCCTAATTTAATACAGTTCTTCATGTTGTGGTGACCCCAATCATAAAATTATTTTCATTGTTCATAATCATAATTTTGCTGTTATGAATTATAGTGTAAATATTTTTAAAGATACAGGTTACCAAATTGGTTGAGAACCACTGCTCTATATAGTCCTAGATGTTTGGGAACTTGTTTTGTAGACTAGACTCGCCTTGAGCTCTCAGATGTATTTCCTCCTCTGATTCAACAGTGCTGGAATTAGAGGCATGCACCACCACATTCAGTCAAAAATTATTTTATTCATATACATGTTTTTGTTGGTGTTTTGTCTAAATTTATGTCTATGCACCACATCCATGCCTGCTGTTATTAGAGGCCAGGAGAGGGCATTGAACCCTCTGGAACTGGCATTACAAATAGTCCTTAGCTGCTATGTGGGTGTGGGAACTGTACCAGATCCTCTTCAAGAACAAGTGATCTTAACTGCTGAGCCATCTTTCTAGCCTCCTTTAGTCTCTTAAGGCATCACTACCTTGATTCTGAAAATACCTGATGCATATACAGTAGAATCATAGGGACTCATATATACTTTCACTTGACTGGTAGTCAGCTCATAGACAATCTTACTTATATTCTTACTTTCCAAATTATTTTGAGACAAATCACAGGTGATAGCTTCACCTATTAATACTTCATTATGTGTCTTTGATATCTTTTAAAGCATTATAATGAACCTATTACTGTGCTTTTTAAAGCTCCCTTGATATTGAATACCGTGTTTGAACTTTCCTCATTATCTCAAATAATTTTCCTCTATATTTTCTCAAAATCAGAATCCACACGAGGAACATATTCCACAAATAGTATTTTCTCTTTTTTTCCCCTGCATGTTCTTTAAGGTGCCCAATGAGATCCAGAAACTTGATCAAACTAGCATGGTATTTTTTATTTTGTGCAGGGGATAGGCAAGGCTACTGGATGAGTAGTGTGATTTCTTGTTTACCCTCATGAGGAGTTAGTACATGGTGTTTTTCTGTCTCTTCTGGTGGCAGCAGTAGCTCACTCGACTTACACAATGAAATCCTTCCCACTGATAATCTATGAAGAAAACAGGTTTATTTAGGTCAATTTTAAAGATTTGAAGTCCAAGGGTTCATTGGTTGACTTCTGTTAATGGTGGTGACAGAGTATATGAGAAAAAAATCCATAAACAGAGGGAATAAGGATAGGGCCAAGCTTGCTCCTTTTAGAATAATCACTTGATGAACAGTCTTTAACTTGTTACATAGATGGTGAGACACTGCCTCACCAATCATAGTAACCATATCATATTTCCGATAGTTTTATGGTAAAGACAGCATAAATGTACTACTCTGGTGGGTTTCCTTTTATGTGGTTGGTATTTTGTTTTGTTTCTTTTTATTTCAGTTGACATTTTTAAGTCAGTACCTACTGTGCTACTATACTCAAGTAAGAAACACTACACTTGCCAGCTGCTGGTGGTGGCAGTGGCAGTGGTGATGTACAACTTTAATCCCAGCACTCAGGAGGCAAGTCTACAAAATGAGGTGCAGGCAGGGCTGGAGAGATAGCTCAGAGGCTTAAGAGCACTAGCCTTTTTTTTCCAAAGGTCCTGAGTTCAATTCCCATCAACCACATGGTGGCTCACAAACCATCTATAATGAGATCTGGCATGCAGATGTACATACAGGTAGAGCACTCTATACATAATAATAAATAAATATTTGTTGTTGTTTTTTTGTTTTCTGAGACAGGGTTTCTTTGTGTATCCTTGGCTGTCCTAGACTGGCTTTGTAGACCAGGCTGGCCTTGAACTCACAGCGATCCACCTGCCTCCTGAGTGCTGGGATTAAAGGCGTGCGCCACCACACCCGGCTGATATTATTTGCCATACAAGAAATGCTTATCAAACAGTGCTTTAGAGTATATAAAGTGCATTTGTTAAAATGTCTTGCTTGGAAAGAAAACACTTAGATCCTTCAATGTCAGATGTCTAGTAGATTCCATTAGAACCTGAGCTTGAGCAATGGCTGTTCTCATTTTGAGTTATATACATGTGTATAAGCAATAGTTGGTTTTGGGGATTAGTTTGTCTGACTTAAGTCCTTGGATCACTGAAGAGAGCAACTGTAGAACAAATCAAACATTTTTTAACTTGGAAAAATTAGTTTAATAAATGTCCGGGCGTGGTGGCGCATACCTTTAATCCCAGCACTTGGGAGGCAGAGGCCGGTGGATCCTTGTGAGTTCGAGGCCAACCTGGTCTATAGAGTGAGTCTAGGACAGACAGCCAAGGCTACACAGAGAAACTCTGTCTCAAAAAACCAAAAAACAAAACTAACCAAAAAAACAAATAAATGTAGGCTCAACTGTTTTTCTCTTTAGTCCAATATTTAGAAAAATACTTATTGCAAACATCCCTGTAAGATGTACCACTTCATTTTACAGGTTCAGAATGCACCTGAAGCAGCTGCCCTTTTGAGAGCCATGCTGTCTATCAACCATAACAGTAGTTCTAGGACATTTGTTTGCCCCTGAAGTACCACTTTTACTCTGAGTCTCACTCTCCTCTCTTACTCTGAACAGAAGTGCTGGCTTTTTGTGTTGCTTCCTACTTCCTATGGTTGTTCAATATGCTGTCATTGTTTACCTTACCCACAACCCTAGGAAATAGTTTGTATTGTTGTGGTTGTCATATGTTACATGCTATATTCCATTCATTTCTCAGGCTTTGGGGTGAGCCTGTTAATCTTCGTGAACAACATGATGCTTTAGAGTTCTTTAACTCATTGGTGGATAGTTTAGATGAAGCTTTAAAAGCCTTAGGACATCCAGCTATGCTAAGTAAAGTCTTGGGAGGTTCCTTTGCTGATCAGAAGATTTGTCAAGGCTGCCCACATAGGTAAGTACTAATATATAATACTGTTATATGCTAACAAGAATAAAATTCTTACTGGTGCTAATATAAAATAATATAAAAAAATGGAATGTACCAATATCTATTAAACTGCTACAACTGATTGAGTATAGTGGATATCTGAGTACTATGGGATAATTTTTTTATTTTGTTAAATAACTTTATTGTTGCTTTTAATATCTTACTATTTCATACTTTCAATTCTTTTATATATTCCTAAAGAACTAAGATAACTGTTTGCATATGACTAGAGATGTTATTTAAAAGTTTGCCTTTTATTTTAGAGTTTAAATAATGATATAGATATACTGAATTTAAAAGATGACAAGCTGCATGTGTTTTTTTTTTAATGAAATAATCACTTTTAAAACAGTACCAGCTGGGGCTACAGAGATGGCCCAAAGGTTAAGAGCACTCTCTGTTCTTCGAAAGGTCCTGAGTTCAATTCCCAGCAACCACATGGTTGCTCACAGCCATCTATAATGAGATCTGGTGTCCCATTCTGGCGGGCAGGTACACATGCAGACAGAATACTACATAAGTAATAAGTAATAAGTAAATCTTGTTTAAAAAAGAAAGTTTTTTTAAAAAGTTCCAGCTATTATCTCCCCCCCCCCCAAAAAACACCTATTATCATTCTTAAGGTATGCATACATACAAAATAATGCAAAAGTTGAGATGGTAAATGGCATTTGTTGTTGTTCCTATAGTTTTTAATTTTAAAGGAAAATTAAGATCTGGCTGTAGCCTGGGCAGTGATGGCACACACCTGTAATCCCAGCACTCAGGAGGCAGAGGCAGACAGGTCTCTGAGTTTGAGGCCAGCCTGGTCTACAGAGTGTTTTCCAGCACAGCCAAGGTTAAAACAGAAACCCTGTCTCCATAAACCAAAAAGAAAGAAAGAAAGAGTTCTGGCTATAGTGGCTCTTGCCTGTAGTTAATCCCAGTGCTTGAGAGACTGAGGCAGGAAGAATACAAAAGTTTAGAATGCCTTTTAAAATAGCTAAATAAAAGGCCTGGTGAGGTGGCAAGGTGATTAAGAGCAGTCAGCAGAGGACTGGGTTTTAGTTCTGAGCACCTATATGTTGGCTCTCAACCATTTGTATCTTTAGTTTTGTCAGATGGCCTCCTCAGGCAGTAGGCATGCGTATGGTGCAGATACATGATATTCATAATTAATAAATAAATCTTTTTAAAAACCCTAAAAGTTTATGTACTCTATATGAAATGTTAAACATGCATTTCTGACTGTTACCACACCAAGGTTATATTTCAGTGCTATAAGGAAACCTGTTACTCTGTGTACTAATTGAAAAAGTTGGGGTGCTGTCGGGCATGGTGGTGCATGCCACTCAGGAGGTAGAGGCAGATGTGGGCCTGGTTTACAAAGAGTCCAGGACAGCCAGGGCTCTGTGTAAAAGAGAAACCCTGTCTCAGAAAACAAAACAAAAAAACAAAAAAATTGGAGGTGCAGTTCTTACAGAGGACCCAGGTTTAATTCCCAGCCCCCCACATAGCGACACATAACAAATAGTCCATAACTCTATTTCCAGGAGATCTGACACAAACATACATGCAGGCAAAATACCCATGCACATAATTTTTTTTAATACCTGGGGCTTTGAGAGGTGGCAGTTACCAACTCTAGTTGCTTTTCCATACAACCCAAGTTTAATTCCCAGGACCCATATCAGCCAGTTCAAAGCCATAACCCAAACTCCAGGGGACCCTTTTCTGGCCTCTGTGGGCGCACAGCACATGGCAGACACAGAAATTTACACATAAATTTTTAAAACATTTTTTCTTCCCCCCCCCCCTTTTTTTTAAGATTTATATTATGTATACATTGTTTTGCCTGCATGTATTGCTTGCCTGCCAGAAGAGGGCACCAGATCTCCTTATGGATGGTTCTGAGCCATCATGTGGTTGACAGGAATTGAACTCAGGACCTTTGGAAGAGCAGCCAGTGCTCTTAACCTCTGGGCCACCTCTCCAGTCCCCCAAAAATATTGTTTGGGGCCAGTGAGTTGGTTCAGCTTGTAAAGTCACTTGGAAGCTCAAGTTTGGCAAAATATGGAAGTAGAGAACCAGTTTCACAAAGTGTTCTCTGACATGTATTGTGTATGCAATAGCACACACGCACACTATAAATAATACATTTTAAAAGATGTTTTCAGTTTATTTTTTGGTTTTTCAAGACAGGGTTTCTCTGTGTAGCCTTGGCCATCCTGGACTCAGTTTGTAGACCAGGCTGGCCTCGAACTCACAGAGATCTGCCTGCCTCTGCCTCCCGAGTGCTGGTGCACCACCACACCCGGCTTAAATTCTTTTAAAACAGAAGTCAGTGGTGTTTTTGCAATCCCCAAGATGATAATTTTAAACCAGTGAGATGGCTCAGCAAGATAAAGGTGCTCATCTACAAGCCTGATGACCTCAGATCTGTTTCAGGTCCCACGTTGTAGAGGTAGACAACCAGCATGATCACACAAAGTGTAAAATGTTTTGTTTTATTTTTCCTAGACAGGATGTCTTTGTGTATCCTAGAATATCCTGGACTTTTCGGAGACCAGGCTGACCTTGAATTCATAGAGATCTGCCTGCCTCTGCCTCCAGAGTGCTGGGATTACAGGTGTGCACCACCAAGCCTTGCCCCACAGTGTATTTTTTTTTAGAGATGCTATTTTTACGTAAGCCAAACTATTTTATCTACTCATAGGCTTAGTTTGTCATTGATGGCAGCATCAGTATTGGTGATATTCCCTCTTGGGGTTTCATGGTCTGAATATTAAATTTTAGTTCATTAAATGCATAATGAAGTATTTAGAAAACTAAAGAGTAAATCCTTTTCTGATAATTTCTTAAATAATATCTTTAGGTACGAATGTGAAGAATCTTTTACGACTCTGAATGTAGACATTAGAAACCACCAAAATCTTCTTGATTCTTTGGAACAGTATGTCAAAGGAGATTTATTAGAAGGAGCAAATGCTTATCATTGTGAAAAATGCAATAAAAAGGTATGAATTGTCTGTTTAAAAAACTATAAAGGTAATCAATATCTTCCAGTGAGGGAGTTTTCCTTGAGGATGTGGTTCATTTACAGTATATATCTATATGTACATATACTTTAATTATAATTAATGTATTTGGGGGCCTTTTTTTTTTTTGGCTGCGGTGGTTTTGTTGTGTTGAGATAGTCTCCTATATCTCGTTGGTTGTAATAGTTAGGCTGCCTTGAACTTGTAGAGATCTACTCCAGAGTGCTAGGACTAAAGGTGTACACTGCCACACCTGGAATATTTCATGAATTTTAAAGATGTTGGGTTTTGTTCATCCTCAGAATTAACAGTTCTTTTTCTCCCCTACTTTTGTGATAAGAAACAGTTGGGTATAAATGAGGGAGGGATAGAGTGAGTTTGTAGGTGTGTGTGAGTTTGTAGGTGTGTGTGAGTTTGTAGGTGTGTGTGAGTTTGTAGGTGTGTGTGAGTTTGTAGGTGTGTGTATAGAAGTAAGTTAAACTGCAATGCCAGAAAAGGTGAGAAAAAACAAAATTATAGTAGCTTGATATCACCTTTGTTATGTGCATCATGGGTAAATTTGTTTCTGCGAAAAAACAAACTGCAATGCCCATGGAGGAAACCATTTTTTCCTCTTAACTTCCAAGATTATTTTCCTGAAACAAAATACAGTAAAATTTGGTTTTACCACCTGATTTATTTATTTTTTTATTTTTTATTTGTCTATGGGAACATAGCTCTTAAAGGGAGAGGGACAGTCACACATATTAATAGTTCATTGTGTTTATTTTTTCTAACTTCCAAACTACTTCACAACAACCTGTGTTGTTTGGCCCAGCACACCACTTAGAGAAGTATTAAAGTATGTACATTGCGATTATGGGGTATAAAGCATCTAACTAGCTCCTAATAGCCCAATAGAAAGTAAACTATTTGTTTTGCTTACAACAAACAGCCTTAGTTGGGGTAACTATAAATAACAAATAATGGCTTGAGGCAAGGACAGTATAGAAACCAGGCAGTAAGTAATGTGTAAATGACTAATTTTTGCAATTTGTATTAACTGGTATAGGCAATTTCCATGTTATTAATCAGTTAATCTTTATGTCAACTTCACAGAAATACCTTGTGATTGTAATTCAAGTAAGTCTTATAAAAACATGATAGTGCATTATAAAGAATTTGCTTAAAAAGCTAGAGAGATTGATTAATCAGCTATGAAGAGTGCTAACCGCTCTTGTAGAGGACCTGGGATTCAGTTTCCAACACCCATGTGGCATTTCACTGCCGTCTATGGATCCAGTTCAGGGAGTCTAATGCCCTTGTTTGGCCTCTTCGCCCACCAGCACACATGCAGTAGATACACTTAGACATAAAATCATTGCTTGAAGAGCTAGATGCAGTGATCTAGAGCTACACAAGAGAAACTGAAGCACCGGAATTGCTATGGGCTCAGGCATGCCTAAGTTTCATAGTGTACTAATGTGCAGCCAACTGGAACTATACTATGAAGCCCTATCCGAAGAAAAAAGTTTGCTTGGTCTGGTGGTCTTCGTGGCAGAATCATGTAACCTCAACTACTTTAGTAAGATGTGGTAAAATAAAAGGATCACACATGCAAGGCCTGTCTGGGCTACAGACAGCCTAAGCCAAAATGAATTGGAGATATAGCTAAAGGATGAGTGCTTGCTTAGTATGTGTGACACTCTAGGTTTACCTTCACATTTGGGGATGGTGGTATTTATTTGCTTGGGTTTTTGTTTGTTTGTTTGTTTTGCATGGATTGTATCTATTAATTTTCTCTCTTGGTTTTAGGTTGATACTGTAAAGCGCTTGCTGATTAAAAAATTACCTCCTGTTCTTGCTATCCAACTAAAACGATTCGATTATGACTGGGAACGAGAGTGTGCAATCAAGTTCAATGATTACTTTGAATTTCCTCGAGAGTTAGATATGGAACCTTACACAGTTGCAGGTGTTGCTAAACTGGAGGGAGATAATGTAAACCCAGAAAGTCAACTGATACAACAGAATGAGCAGTCTGAAAATGAGAAAGCAGGTAGCACAAAATACAGACTTGTGGGTGTGCTTGTGCACAGTGGCCAAGCAAGTGGGGGACATTACTATTCTTACATCATTCAGAGGAATGGAGGGGATGGTGAAAAAAATCGCTGGTATAAATTTGATGACGGAGATGTAACAGAGTGTAAAATGGATGATGATGAAGAAATGAAAAACCAATGCTTTGGTGGCGAGTACATGGGAGAAGTGTTTGATCACATGATGAAGCGCATGTCGTACAGGCGCCAGAAAAGGTGGTGGAATGCATATATACTTTTTTATGAACGAATGGACACAATAGATCATGATGATGAGTTGATAAGATACATATCAGAGATTGCTATCACCACAAGGCCCCATCAGATTGTTATGCCATCAGCCATCGAGAGAAGTGTACGGAAACAGAATGTACAGTTCATGCACAACCGAATGCAGTACAGTTTGGAATATTTTCAGTTTATGAAAAAACTACTTACATGTAATGGTGTTTACTTAAACCCTCCTCCAGGTAAGTGTCAACAGTTAGCTTTGTTGGTTGGTTGGTTGGTTTTTCTAGACAGGGTTTCTCTGTGTAGACCAAGCTGGCCTCAAACTCAGCGATCTATCTGCCTCTGCCTCTGCCTCCTAAGTACCGAGATTAAAGGTGTGTGCTACCACTGCCCTGCTAGCTTTATTCATTTTGTATGTGTGAATGTTTTGCCTGGCTGTTTGTATGTCTGTGCACCACGTGCATGCAGTTCTTGAGGAGTCCAGAAGAGGGCATTCGATCCCCTGGATCTGGAGTTGCAGAGTTGGGTGCTAGGAACTTAACTTCAGACCTCTCTAAGAGTAACAAGTGCTATGATTGCTGAGCAGTCTTTCTAGTCCTTGCGTTTTGGGGGGGCTGTGGTTTTGTTGGTCGGTTTGTGAGGGGTTTTTTTGTTTTTTTTTTTTTTTTAAGACAATGTCTCTCTGTCACCCAGGCTGTCTTGGAACCACCTGCCTCTGCCTCCTGAGTGTTAGAATTAAAAGTGTATGGCATTATGCCCGGCTACTCTTCCTTATTTAAATTTATAAGATTTACATTTCATTTTGAGTGAATTTAAGTTGTTGCTTTTGGCTAAAGTTACCTTTAAGATGGCTTATTTTTGCACAATAAGAATTATCATACTGTATGGAGATGGCAAAGTTTTTGTTCGTTGAAATAAATTTGTGTTTAATTAGTCCATTAGTATAAAACATTGTATTCAGTTCTAAAATCAGGAATAAGAATTTTATAAGTAATCTAAGAAGAGTTTGTTTTAACAAATCAAGAATGCAAAGTGCAGGCTGGGCATGGTGGCACAGGTCTGTGGTCCCAACATTCAAGAGGCAGAGGCAGGTAGTCTACAAAAAGAGTTCCAGGACAGCTAAGGCTACACAGAGAAACCCTGTCTCCGGGGGGAAAAAATACAAAGTACAAACTTGTTTGAAAATGGAGCTTCAACAGAAATCTGTTTAAGTGTGTGTGTGTGTGTGTGTGTGTGTGTGTGTGTGGTTTTTATTTTGTTTTGCTTTCTTTTAGGGCAAGATCATCTGTCACCTGAAGCAGAAGAAATCACAATGATTAGTATTCAGCTTGCTGCTAGGTTCCTTTTTACTACAGGATTTCACACAAAGAAAATAGTCCGCGGCTCCGCCAGTGATTGGTACCTTATTTTGGATTTTTATTCCTGTTTAAGATTTGGTGGTGGGGAGCTGCTCTTCAGTGAAAAGAGATACTTGTTGTTTCTACTTGTTTTGATTCTTTTACTAAGGAAAAAGTCTTTTACTACAGGAAAAGTGAACTATATTGATAGCTGTGATTTGTTTTGTTTTAGGTATGATGCATTGTGTATTCTTCTTCGCCACAGCAAGAATGTGCGGTTTTGGTTTGCTCACAATGTCCTTTTTAATGTCTCAAATCGATTCTCTGAGTACCTTTTGGAATGCCCTAGTGCAGAAGTGAGAGGTGCATTTGCAAAACTTATAGTTTTCATTGCACATTTTTCCTTGCAAGATGGCCCGTGTCCTTCACCTTTTGCATCTCCTGGACCTTCTAGTCAGGTAACTGTACCTTTGTTTATTTATGTATTTACAAAAAGAAAAGCATGTTCTCAAAGTTGAAAAGAGAAACTTAAATGTATAAAAATACATTTTTATTGTTTGCCACAGTAACAGACATACCTGAGTTGCATTAAAATTACTAGATAAAAACCAACAGTGATTATTTGCCCTTTAAAAATGTGTGGGTAGGAGTTTGGAAAGATAACTCTACGGTTAAGAGCACTCGCTGCTCTTCCAGTGGTCCTGAGTTCAATTCCCAGCAACCACCTGGTGGCTCACAGCCATCTGTAATGTGATCTGGTACCCTCTTCTGGCCTGCAGGGGTACACACAGAGAATTCATATACATAAAATAAATAAAAATGTTTTTTAAATGTATGGGTGGCCTGGAGTATGTTTCAGTGGTAGAGAGCATTCATAAAATGTGCAAGGCTTGGTTTCCATCAACAACACAGAAGGGAATTTTCTTGAAGAGGTGTGCCGCCCACCCCCACAGACATGCTTTTTTAATTTTATGTGGAGTGTTGTGCACATGCTACAACACAAGTGTAGAGGTCAGAGGACAACTTGGAAGTCAGTTCTTCCACCATGTGGGTCCTAGGGATCAAACTCCCATGGTTTGGGTAAGCTCCTTTACCCATTGAGGCACCTCATCCACCAGCCTTGTTTTTAAATTAGCTTACAAAGTAGTGTTTCCATATGGGATTTTTCTTTGTTTCTTTATTTTTTGTTATTTCAAGATAGGGTTTCTCTGTGTAACAGCCCTGGCTACCTTAGACTTGATTTGTAGCCTCTAACTCACATCGATCCACCTGCCTCTGCCTGCTAGGACTAAAGGTGTGCCCCACCACTCTCCCAGCCTATATGGTATTTTCATACATACTTCATTTTGGATTTTTTTATAAACATTTTTTGTTTTAATTGCAGCAAAGTGAAAATTCTATAATGAATTCAAAAGCTGTGTGTGGTGACACATAACTTGGGAGGCTGGGGGAGGAGGGGTTGAGAGTTCAAAGCCAACCTGGAATTTGACTACTGAAACCCTGTCTTAGAAGAAAACTAGGAAACGTACTTGAGATCTTTATTCCTTTTGCCAAGAATGGATTCTTTTCAATAGTGGCATATGCCTGTAATCCCAACTGCTTAGGAAGCTGAAGCTGGAGAATTGCAAGTCAGGTTGGGCCAACTTAGTTCAGTAGGAAGAAGAGATCTGAGGAGATAGCTCAGTGGCAAAGCTCTTCTTTCACATTAGCATACAGAAGTTCTTGGATTAATCTAGTGGTGGTAGGCAAGGTGGATAGAATTCATGTGATCAGTCCTTCTAGGAAAGTATTCTTGTGTTCAACATGTAAAAGAATCAGCTTTTTTTTGGTTGAGAATCAGCTTGCATTTTTTTTCTGTTTACAGGCTTATGACAACTTAAGCTTGAGTGACCACTTACTAAGAGCAGTACTAAATCTGTTGAGGAGGGAAGTTTCAGAGCATGGACGTCATTTACAGCAGTATTTCAACTTGTTTGTAATGTATGCCAATTTAGGTAAGAATTAAAAATTTCATAATCTCTGTTAAAGTATTATGTTAAATGATAAAGTCATTCAGAAGGTTCAGTGATGAAATAGGATTTTTTTTTTTGCATTAACCTTTCTCTAAATACAGAACATGCCGCCATCCCCCACTCCCATGTACTATTGTCCTAAGTTTTTCCACCTAAAGCAATGGTATCCATATTAACTGAATCAGAATTACCACAGTTATTGCAAAGAATCCATGTTTTCACTGTGATAGCCATCAATTTGGGAAAAAAGTAAATTAAATTAGAGAAAATATGTTTATTCAATTAGTGCTGAATATAGGTGTTTGCCTAGCTCATACAAATCCCCAGGTTTGATTTCCAGCATCACTTAAAATTTTTGAAGTAAGAATTTACTTAAATTACTCTGTTGCTGCCTCTGACAGCTCTTCTTCCCAAAGTAACTTGCTCTTTCTAGTACCATCTCCTCATTACTATTTAGGTATTATTAGAACTGTACTAAATATCATGCTCTATTGTCTTCCACTGTTTTATTTTATTGCAAAAGACTAGATTGTGGGAGAATACTTGTCTAGCATGAACACGGGCATTTCCAGCTGCAAGAGATGGGGGGGGCACATCTTTAATTTCAGCACTAGGGAAGCCAACAGATTTCTGTGAGTTTGATGCCATCTTGGTTTATATATAGATAGAGTTCCAGGACAGCCAGGGTACCCAGAAAAGCCTTGTCCCCCAAAAAAAGCAACAAATAATTAGCTTTACTAAGAGATAAATTCATGATAGTAATAAAAAGTATGACGAGCCAGGCGTGGTGGCGCACGCCTTTAATCCCAGCACTCGGGAGGCAGAGGCAGGGGGATCACTGTGAGTCGAGGCGAGCCTGGTCTACAAAGTGAGTCCAGGACAGCCGGGGCTACACAGAGAACCCCTGTCTCAAAACAACAACAACAACAAAAAGATGTTAGTTGACAAATTCTGTATTAGTGATAATTCTTCCATATTCAGATCTGGTTCAGAAACTTAGGGAATTGTTTTTCTTTAAAGTTAAAAAAAAAACTTTTACATTGAAATTTGAGTTCTATACTCAAGCAATACTTATTGATTCATGCCCCTCTTGCTTCTTATTTGTCTCTATAGATGTAATCTTAGGCCATGCTACATCCCAGAACCCTGTGTCTTACTTAGTTCTGCCTATATTACACTAGGGGCTACAGTTTAGTTCACTTTCACTTTTCAGGGTGTAAGGTCTTCTCTGTCCTGATGTTTACAGGCTCATTGTCAAATGCTAACTGTTGTGTATAGATTTCAGTATTGAAAGTGCTAAAGTGAAGTTGGGCGTGGTGGTGCACGCCTTGTCCCAGCACTCCAGAGGCAGAGGCAGGCAGATTTCTGTGATTTCAAGGCCAGCTTGGTCTACAAAGAGAGTTTCAGGAGAGCCAGGGCTGTTACACACAGAAACCCTGTCTTGAATGGGGGACTTGTTAAAGTGGTATATTTTCTTGTCTGGTTAAATAAGTCTGAATCCACATAAGAGCAATGTGTTCTTATAACATGATAGTCAACACTTCTAATCCTAGCTTTTGGGAGACAGAAGAAAATAACTCTCTAACTGAGCCCAGGGCCTGATGTATATAATGACTTCCAGAACAGGCAGGGCTATGTACCAAACCCTGTCTCTAAGACCAAGATGGACCAGGACTAGAAACATAGATCAGCCAAAGTGCTTGCTGTACAAGAAAAGAGTTCAGATCCTCAGACCTCATGTAAATGCTGAATAAGATATGGTTTGCCTATAATTCCAGCCTGAAAATGTTCAGACAAGATCCACAGAGCAAGCTGGCTAGTAAGATGGACTCTGTTTGCAATCTGGGTTTGAGAGATCTTGCTACAGAGGGTAAGGTAGAACAACTTTTGAGGAAGATTCTCAACATCAACTTGTGTTCTCCATGGGTATGTGCATGATGAATATACATGCACATGAAAGAGTAAGGGGGATGATAGATATCTTTAATAACTGCTGGTTTTGTTGTTCATAAAGTTCTTTCCATTCTAATGTTTTCCTTTTTTCTCCCCTTCTATATGCTTCCTGTCTCTAACAGGAGTTGCAGAAAAAACACAGCTGCTGAAACTGAGTGTACCTGCCACCTTTATGCTTGTGTCCTTAGATGAAGGTCCTGGTCCTCCAATTAAGTATCAGTATGCTGAATTAGGCAAATTATACTCAGTAGTGTCACAGCTAATCCGTTGTTGCAATGTCTCCTCAAGAATGCAGTCTTCAATCAATGGTAATGTATTGTTGGCAGTATTTTTGATACGCTGGGTCATATCTAGAACTAGATTAAATATAACGTTGAAGTTAATTACAAAGTAAGGGTGTGAAGGAAGATCCATGCTTGCCAGACTTTACAATATTTGCAGTCCTGTATCTCCACATGATTAATATGAATCTTTTTCTGCTTGCTACTGGGCTAAATTCATAAAAATTTTCATGTTAGAACACCTAGTCAATGTAACACATACTACTTTTTTTCATTATGCTTAGACAATTTGACCTTTACAGCTAGCTCACTTTTCTAACACACATTCACATTCACTGGCTATGTTCTGAGAAGTCTACATTGTTATTGTGGAGAAGCTTATTGGTTGTTCATTGGTGACAAATCTGTATTGTAGGTAATCCTTCTCTTCCAAATCCATTTGGTGATCCTAATTTATCACAACCTATAATGCCAATTCAACAAAATGTGGTAGACATTTTATTTGTGAGAACAAGTTATGTGAAGAAAATTATTGAAGACTGCAGTAACTCTGACGAGACCGTCAAATTGCTTCGCTTTTGCTGCTGGGAGAATCCTCAGTTCTCATCTACCGTCCTCAGTGAACTTCTTTGGCAGGTTAAGAAAACATAAGCATTATTAAATCTCTGACTTGATTTGTTATCCATTTATACACGATTCACTGTGTCTTAACCTCTTTCTAGGTTGCGTATTCCTATACTTATGAGCTCCGGCCCTATTTGGATCTGCTCTTACAAATACTACTGATTGAAGACTCTTGGCAGACTCACAGGTGGGTACTCCATTTTCGATTATCAGGCTGATTAGACTCAGTCATGGGTGTTACATATCATTGAAAAAATAAAACAAGGGGCTGGAGAGATGACTCAGAGGTTAAGAGCACTGTCTGCTCTTCCAGAGGTCCTGAGTTCAATTCCCAGCAGCCACGTGGTTGCTCTCAGCCATCTACAATGTGATCTGATGCCCTCTTCTAGCCTGCAGGTGTACATGCAGGCAGAGCACTGGATACGTAATAATAAATAAGTAAATTTTAAAAAAGAAGCAAAAACAAGAAATCACCCTGGAGTTCTAGTAAATAATGTTCAGTGTTACAGGAAAAAACTCAAGACAGGGGGTTACTACCAAGTTCCCCTTTTCTCCAAATTTTGGTAATATTTTCCCCATTGCCCAGGTTTATAGTTAATATATTAATAACATTATTCAACTGAACTGGTTTCTGGTTTGGGGGATTTTTTTTTTCTGTTTTATTTTTCGAGACAGGGTTTCTCTGTGTAGCCTTGGCTGTCCTGGACTCACTGCTAATCAGGCTGGTCTCGAACTCACAGAGATCCACCTGCCTCTCTGCCTCTCTGCGTGCTGGCATTAGAGGTGTGTGCCATTGCACCTGGCTGTTTTTTGGTTTCTGTGTGTTAATAAATATATACTGTTGAGCCATTATCATTGAACTAATAGCCAGGAGCTCCTACACCTCACCTAATGTGAACTTCTAGTATACATTTTCTGTAAGATACATCACAGCTTCGGAACACTAGTCAGCACTTCAGTGCTATGCTTGAAAGTATTTAACACAGCAAAAGAGGATACTTTTGTTTATATATAGTTTGAAGCTGAAACAAGACAGTCACTTTATTTAACCTCTGCTAGGAAAGCACAAGTTCTAAGCAACCTGAATTTTTACTACTTTGCACGTGATCACAGACAGCTAACAAAGCCCCTTAAGTACTGACTTTTGGGTGTTTTGAGACAGAGTAGCCCTGGCTGTACTGGAGCACTCTGTAGACCAGGCTGGCCAGTTAAGAGTACTCGTTGTTGCAGGTGACCCAGGTTTGCTTCCCCAACACCCACACAGCTCGAAACCCTCTGTAACTCTAGTTCTCCGGGAGCTGACAACTTCTTCTGGCTCCTAAAGGCACCAGGCACTTATGTGGTATATATATGTACATGTAGGAAAAACACTTCTACATATAAATAGTTTAATTTTTTAAAATATGAATGTTTACTTTTAGTGGAGATTACAAATGCCAGAATTTACAAATTCATACTATCAAATTATCTTTTATCATTGTACATCTCAAATTACTGTTATAAAAATAACAGTAAGCAAAAAAAATCCATCTTCTTGGATCCAAATTTTCTAACCTGTCATTGATATTTCTGAGATTGTTTTTGTTTGTTTGTTTGTTTGTGTGGGTTTTTTGTTGTTGTTTTTTGAGACGGGGTCTCTCTGTGTAGCCTTGGCTGTCCTGGACTTTGTAGATCAGGCTGGCCTCAAACTCACAGTGAGTTCTGCCTCTGCCTCCCAAGTGTTGGGATTAAAGTCTTCTGAGATGATTTTAACACAGTCTAAGTTTTAGTACTTTTCTTTTTTAAAATAGCATAAGTTTGTATGGCTTTTAGGGTGTGGTAGCATATATAGATAAAGAGAGAGACCATTCACCCCAGCACTATAAAAAAAGGCAGGCAGGTCACTGAATTCCAAGCCAATCAGGCATATAATAGCAAGACCTTTTCTCAAAAAATTAGGAAAAAAATTATAGTTAGATACGTCTAAGTTTTCTTAGCATAGATCAAATATGAGAAATAACTCAAGTAGTTAGTAAAAACTTATGATTAAGTCAAGCTTGAAAATAATCTCATAGTGTAGTTTTTGTTGTTGTGGGTTTTTTGTTTGTTTGTTTGCTTCAGTAAGTCTCATGTATTTAGCATGTCTTCCATGTGTCCTGCATTGCTAGACATGAGGAAACAACACAAAGATAGTACTGATTAAAGATGGTATATGGGAGCTGAGCACAGTGGCACAAGCCTTTAATCCCAGCACTCAGAGGCAGAGGCAGGCCTGGTCTACAAAGCTAGTCCAGAATAGCCAAGGCTACAAAAAGAAGCCCTGTCTCAAAAAACAAAAAAAACAAACAAAGATGTTATTTGGGGACTGCAGAGATGGCTTAGAGGTTAAGAGCACAGTCTGTTCTTCCAAGGGTCCTGAGTTCAACTCCCAGCAACTACATGGTGGCTCACAGCCATCTATAATGTCATCTGGTGCCCTCTTCTGGCGCACAGGCACACGTCCAGGCAGAATGTTGTATAAAAAATAAATAAATACATCTTTTTTTAAAAAGATGGTTTTTGGAAAACTGTTGGTATTAGTGGGAAGAAAGCATGATATAGCAAGGTAATGTTTTAAGCTCTTCATACATGTTAGCTTTTATTAGATTTTAGAAGTTTTATCTTCTGATTGTTTTTCAGAATTCATAATGCTCTTAAAGGAATTCCAGATGACCGAGATGGGCTATTTGACACAATCCAGCGTTCTAAGAATCACTATCAAAAAAGAGCATACCAGTGTATAAAATGTATGGTAGCTCTCTTTAGCAGTTGTCCTGTTGCCTACCAAATCCTGCAGGTGAGGCTGTTTTCTTATTTCATAGAAATTTGAATCAGTTTAAAGTCTTGTTTTAAAGGGATAAGGCTTTAGGTCTGTGATACACTGTTCACCCATGTACAAAGCCTTGTAGTTAAATCCTCAGCATCACAAACAATAAGAAAGAAAGGAAAAATGGCATTCGGATCCTGTTTTAATCTAGGTATGGTAGGTATACATCTATAATCCTAGCATTCAAGGCTAAGGCAGGACAGCTACAGGGTTTGGTGACAACTTGAGCTACATAACAATTACTGGACAGTCAGGGCTACATAGCAAGACTATTTGAAGGAAAAAAAAACCCAGAATGCTGAGTTTATGGGGTTATCATTTTATGTTATCTTTGAAATACTCTGAATCACCCTTTTTAAAAATAATTTATTCACTTTACAGTCCAAATTCTCTTAAATGTACATGATTTTATTTACTTTTAAAGGGCAATGGAGATCTTAAAAGGAAATGGACTTGGGCAGTGGAGTGGCTTGGAGATGAACTCGAAAGAAGACCATATACTGGCAATCCTCAGTATACTTACAACAATTGGTCTCCCCCAGTGCAAAGCAATGAAACATCAAATGGCTATTTCTTGGAGAGATCACATAGCGCTAGGATGACACTTGCAAAAGCTTGTGAACTCTGTCCTGAGGAGGTAAAAAAAGCCACCAGTCTACAAGAGATAGAAATGGAAGAAAGCAAAGTAATTCTTTTTAGGCCACTGACTGTATATTAATGATAATGGTTTGTTTTTTAAAGACTTTGCTAGAGTTATGTTTCCTTTAATATGTGGTGATTTGCTTTAATATGTTAGGTTAATGAGGATACCTTAATTGTTTTTTTAAAACATATGGGTGTTTGGCCTGCATATGTATCTGTGCACCGTATGCCTGCCTGGTGCCCATGGAGGCCAGAAGAAAAGATGTTGGATCCCTTGGAATTGGAGTTTACAGATGCTATAAACTGCCTTGTGGGTGTTAGGACTTGAACTTGGGTCCTCTAGAAGAACAAATGATCTTTACCTCTGAACCTTCTCTTCAGACCCATCTCTCCCCCTTTTTAACATCATTCACTTACTATAGATATGCATATAAACCATAGCACACATAAAGGTCAATTTCTTTCAAATTAAAACATAATTACATTTTCCCCATTTCAGCTACTCCCATGCACCCCCTTGCTCTGTCTCAGATTCATAGCTTCTTTTTCCTTAAATGTTGTTACATGTATCTATATTCCTAAATCTACAAATAACCTCCTCAGTGTATATAAAGTTATTTATATGTTTATGACCATTTGTTATTGGATAACCAATCAGGGGGCCTCTTCCCTTGAGGGATACAGATTGATTATTTATTTTAACATTCCTTGTTTGTCTGTAGTTCTTTATCTAGGGCTGAAGTCTCGTTGATTTCCTTCTTACATGTTAGCTATTTATTGGTGCTCTTATTTAGGCAGCCATGTAGTTGAGACTGCATGGATACAGCTTCCCTGACATTTTTAGTAGACATACTCTGAGGACTTCTGTCTCCCAACAAACTTTCTGGCCCCTCAATGATTGGGGAAGCTCCCTGAGCCTTAGATGCAGGGGTTATAAACAGTCTTTTAAAGCTTGATGTTGCCTACATAATTATTTTCTTTAAAATTAGGAACCAGATGACCAGGATGCCCCAGATGAGCATGAATCACCTCCACCGGAAGATGCCCCATTATACCCCCATTCCCCTGGATCTCAATATCAGCAGGTAAACATGAGTCAGATAGTGGAGTTAACCTCTATAGTGGTTCTCAACCTTAATGCTGTGTTCCTTTAATACAGTTCCTCATGTTGTGGTGACTCCCAACCATAAAATTATTTTTGTTGTTACTTCATAACTCTAAGCTTGCTACTGTTATGAGTTGTAATATGAGATATGCAGGATATCTGATCTGCTACCCCTATAAAAGGGTCATTCAACACCCCTCACACACACACACACACACACAAAAGGTACTGAGAATCACTGCTCTTGAACCAATTTCATGCTTACCTATAAAGGATGGACTTTACCATGACTCTGAACTCATGGAGAGATTATCTGGAATGGGGTCATGGTACTTGCCTCAGGGATGTGGTTCCCTTATGAAATAGGTATGTCACATATTAGTATAGAGCGAGTAAAACTGCATGGTTCTTGTCTGCATAAAATGATAATTATTGCTTAGTATGAAAGGTGATGATGACATTTCTTAGGCTGAGTCTGCAAATAGATTCTAAAAACAACTAAGGTATGGCAGTGAAGTATTATTGCTTAATTAGACTGGGATTTCGTCAATAGTAAAAACTATGGAGAATTTGACACTTTTATAGGTAATTAACTCAAATTAATTACTTATAACTACCTGCAAAAGTAGATAAAGAAGTAAAATCCTAAACAGAAGCGTTCTTAAAATGTAGAGTGGCCAAGTCAAATGTTTCGAGGTGGCAGTAGTACACAAATGGGTGTTAGCTTTCTAGCATATTGCAGAATGCTAAAACTCAACAGCATATGGCTCTCCTTTAATCCCAGCACTCAGGAGACAGATGTGGGCAGGTCTCTGAGTTTGAGGCCAGCAAGGACTACAAATTAAGACCCTGTCTTTAAAAGGGGTAGTGGTTAGAGGCAGTGGTGGCACACGCCTGTAGTCCTAGCACTTGGGAGGTAGGTGAAATATGCTGACAGTCTCCAGTCTACAAAGCGAGTCCAGAACAGCCAAGGCTACAGAGAGAAACCCTGTCTCAAATAAACAAAACAAAAACATGACTGACCCAACAACCAAAAAACTTCCCACACCTCTTGGGGCTCTGGCATTTATTTACCCTCTGAAAAGTCCCCAGAATTCCACATATAACACAATCGCAGAAACTATCTGCAGCTGGCAAAATCATGTCTCTGCTAGAGCATGAGGAAAATGATGGTCAGCTACTGCAAACCAGCCTCTTATCTCCACATGGGATCAAAATGAAAATATACGTACGTGTGTGTGTGTGTGCGTGCTGGTGTGTTGGAGACAGGATTTTCTGTGTAGCCTTGGCTATTCTGGGCTAGCTTTGTAGACCAAGCTAGCCTCAAACTCACAGGGATCCACCTGCCTCTGCATCCTGAGTGCTGAGATTAAAGGTGTGTGCTACTGTACCCAACTCTGTTTTTTAAAGAAACCAATTTAAAATTGTCACTACAGTCAGGTGCCAGGTATTCCTGTACCTAAATTATGCCAGTTATAAGCCACCTGGCATAGGTACTGGGAACCAAACTCTAGTTCTGTGTATGACCAGTACATCGTCTTAACTTAATCCATTTCTCCATCCATGTTAAGTTTGTAATGTACACATTTCTTTTCCCTTCCAGAATAACCATGTGCATGGACAGCCATATACAGGCCCAGCAGCACATCACATGAACAACCCTCAGAGAACTGGCCAACGAGCACAAGAAAATTATGAAGGCGGTGAAGAAGTGTCCCCACCTCAGACCAAGGATCAGTAAAGGCACATACTAACTGGTTCCATCAAGACTGTGCACCCAGGCCTTACAGTCCAACTTTTTTTCTGTGTCTGGCTAATAATTTCAAACTAGAAAACTATTCCTAATCAACTTGGAGTGGAGAGTTTATTCACTGTCTTATCTGCAGAAATTTGCTGTCAATATATAACCCGCCTGCAGTGGAAAGTGTATAGTGTTTTGTAATAAATGGCCTGATGCTAATGTGTAAATGGCAAAGGTGTATATAGTATATTAATGTTTGACTGTTAATTCTTAAGAAACTTTTTTTTTCTTGATGAGACTCACAGATCTACAAAAACTACATTAATTTTCTTGTTATACCCACTGCACTCTGCAGCCAGTGTTGCCTACCTTGTGGCAGTTGGATCACCTCCTTTACAAAAACAAAAAGTAAACCAACAGCAACAAAACAGCCCATTCATGTCACATCAATAGTTCCGTGTTCATTCTTTGCCACTGGAGTCAATTTTACTATGAGCAATGTAAGGCTGGTTACCTTTTAATTATTTGGTTGATGTGGAAAATTGGTGATGTAATATGTTTCTAGATCTTTTTCATTGCCTTTTTATTCTGATGTTAGGTTAATCACTTTGAAGCTATAGATATGCTGTAACATTTAGCATGGCTTCACACAAGTTAGTGTAGCCAATGAGGAAATATTACCATAATGACTGCAGTTGTCCTGACGTGGCAACTGCATTGCTCGGAGCTTTCCTTCTTAAACCCTAGACTATAAAATACAGACTGAGGGAAGAACTGTGGCAGGCAGGCGGTTCTCAGTTGCACATGTGTTCCTTCTTGTGTTTGGCAGTGCGAATCTCTGGGTGGAATAAAGAACACTTAAATTTATTGATTTAGTAATGGGAATTTTGAAAGGTTTAAAACAAATCACAAAAATTGCTATGCCAGGATGCTGGCTGGAGCCTAGTAGAAGACTGTATTTGGTGTGCTTATTTGTTCTTTGGTAGAGCTTACTAAGTGACTCTTTGCAAACTGTCCTTCTGCTGGATCCCAGTGATACGGAAGTCCTCAGAATCCTACAATCTTTGGAGTACCTCTGCACCAAAATATCTGGCTGATTCTCTGCTCAGTCATACTTTTACTTGAAAGCAAGAATTGTCCTAGCTCCTTTTTCATTACTCCAACAATCTTAACATTGAAAGCAGGGTCTAATTTTAAAAAAAAATTATTGGAGCCGGGCGTGGTAGCACACGCCTTTAATCCCAGCACTTGGGAGGCAGAGACAGGCGGATCTCTGTGAGTTCAAGGCCAGCCTGGTCTACAAAGTGAGTCCAGGACAGCCAAGACTAGAGAAACCCTGTCTCAAAAAACCAAAAACAGAAGAAGAAGAAAATTACTGGTAGTTAATATGATTGCGGTATTATAATTTAGAATAAACAATTTGAATAAAGATAAAGAACTAATAAGTTAATACTGTATTTCAAAGAAAATTGGTGACTTGAGTGTGTGTAATTTTTGGAACCTGTCTAAAACCAAATACCCCTGCAGACAGATACAACCCACACTATTTAAATATTTTGCTGTTTTATTTTATAGAAATTATTTTGCTGAATTCACAAATAGAATTTGATTTAAGAATAAGTTTTTGTCCTGTGGTGTGTTTGGGGGTTTTGATACTTTGTCTGTCTTCATTTTTGGTTTGTTTCTGTTTCTGTGGGGTTTTTTTTGTTGTTTTGTTTTGTTTTTTGTTTTTGAGGATAGCATGTTTCTGGAAAGCTTATTTCTGTGCATAGCATTTGTAGACATGATCTACAGTGAGGAGTTTAGTCTGTCTTTTGCACAGAAAGAATGGCTCTTTGGCTTTTTACTAAAGACTTAGAGAACAGGATGTTGATGCTGTAAAAGTTCCCTAACAATCAATCTTGTACTTTTTATATGTTTTTATATACATGTGTATTTAATGAGCACAAGCTTGGTTGTAATTTTTGGGGGATTCAGTTTGCTAGGAAAATGTTGAAAGGCTATAGTTGGCGCTGTCAAAGCAGAAGCAAAATTGAGCATTGTTATTTTGTGATATAAAAGGGGCAGTATTTAAGATAAAGCTTTGGGTACTTGTTTGCAGTATTCTACAGTTCTGCTTCTAGGCTTCCTGTAATTTTATCAACTTTTGACACCAGATAGATTCTGTTTCCATCAGAATTTGCTTTGTCTCAGTTTTTGTGGAGCTGGGGATCCAGGGCTTCAAGTACTCCAGGCAAGTGCTCTACCACTGAGCTATACCTCCAGCCTGAATTGAAGTTTGAGCAAAGGTTGTACAGTGTTTGCAGTTTTAAGTTTTCGAGTTCCTCAAGTAGTCAAGTAGGTTAGCTTTGTTTGGATGAGTAACTGGTACTAGTTACCTTATCTTAACATCTGCCAGATGACTTTGATACTTTTTGCTCCTTAACAAAATTATGAAATACTTAAAACTTAGTGACTTCTAGATAAGAGAAAACTTGACATTTTCAAAGGCTGTGAATTTTTCTTCTTGGAGGGATTCCCCTCTCCCTGTTAGTTGCTTTGAGTGTCTATGCCCACCAGTTCCAAATGAGGGGTTATGAATCATGTTTCCCTCCATTTGAGGAAGAGCAGGTCTGTGTTGTGATCAGGAGTGAGGGAAAGTGAACAGAATTATTTTTGTTTGTTTGTGCAAATTATTTTCTATATTTAACTCTTAAAGCATTAATGTATAACCGGAAATTTTAAGGTGCATGTTAATGTAAGAGCAACATAGTGGTGATTTTGAGGTCTTTCTCTAAAACATAAATGGCACGTTTCAAATTTCAAGTCTTAAAGTGCCTAAAAATTGATTCTCTCAACTGATTCTTTTGAGCCATATGTTTCCTCCTTTAAATGTTTGTTGCAGAATCACTAGTCTTCCTTTGAACTGCTCCCACATTTCTAAATGGCATGATTACTCTATTGAAGACAGTAGAATCTGTTAACGTAAAGACTGAAGAGATTTTAGTTGTGAAACTGTGTAAACTGGGGCTTTGCCCAGTCGGATCTAAGTATTTTCATGTACAACTTGGTAAACACCATATTGCTGCTGTTTCTAAGCCCTTCACCAACCGAATTCTCATGTTCAGCATCACAGAGGCAGAAATACAAACCTCATCATATTTGGGCTTTGTTTCTTTTCATTGATTTTTCTCAGTGATGATTTCCCAGCTTTTTGTCTCTTAGCTACAATTATGCAGACCTAGAATTATTCAAATGTTTTATATTTTCATGATTAACTTTTATTAGTGAATAACAACTTAAGTCTTTAATCCTCATATTGGTTAAAAAGATGAGGAACCTTTTTTATTTAAATTACTTTTGTAAAGGAAAGCAACAGTCTGTGAATATTCAGGTGACTACTTTGGAATAGTTCTTCGGGTTTTTATTAGTGTTTTTCCAGGTTATGTTTTCCCATGGACTGGTTTACTTTGTTAAGTTTTGTGGTTAATTTGGTGGCTATATCCTGCCTTATTTAGAATTTTAGAAAATTGCCTTTTTGTGATAAGTGCCCAGTTTTGTTTTGTTTTGTTTTGTTTTCTAGTTTGAAGGTACGAGGACATGCAGACTGCTGATAAAGGAAAACAGCACCCCTTTGCCCCAGCTTTTATGTTACCAACAAAACCATTATTCTCAGTACTGGTTTCATCATAGGGCCCAACCAGAATTGGTCCTGCACCTACATGAGAGTTGCATATTTGAAAATAAGGTTTTGGGTGTGAGAAATCACTACAGAAGTGCTGAATGTATTAAGTAAGAACTTGCTGCCGATTGTATTTCTAATGATGATTTTGTGTTTGCAGAAGTATGTAGCACTTGTCCTCTAAACTCACAGGTGTAAGGGGGAAAGGTGAACCACATTTTAAAGTCACTAATGAGTGCAATTTTTTTTTAAATTTTGGAATTGGGGTCCCCAAAAGGAAATTTCACCACCCAAATCTCACATACTTCTTAGCCTTTTACAAGCCAACAGACTGACATAAAGATTGTCCACAGTTCGTAAGATCTAGCACATATACAAAAATAAAACTTTATAAATTAAATTTGGGTTTTTCTTTGATTTTTTTAAAATAGATTTTCTAAGATCTAAAGCCCATTTCCCCCTATATTGCTAGGGGTGGAATGCAGGGGCCTCAAGTATATAGGCAAGTGCCATATCACTTGAGCCACATTTGTGGCCCTTGAACTTTTTAAAGGGAAATGTTTGTGATGGGCCTTAGAAATCCAGCATGTGTTTATATCTTAAGCAGGTGAACATTGGTTCTTGATTTTAAATCTAAAAAGTCCCCTATTTTGAGGGGTTAAGTTAGAGTGAAAATTCACTTTCACATGTCATTAAAGTTGCTTTTCAATATCTAAAAAAAGTACATTTGAGTTCCGCAAAACCTATTGTTGCTTCTCTAAAATTGAAATACTTGGAAGGACTACTGCTAAAGAAATGCATCTCAAATATTCACATTTGATTTTACAGAAACACAGCCTACTTCTGTGGAACCCAGAGTGAGTGACCTCAAACTGACCTTTTGTCACAGCCTCCAAAGTGCCAGGTGTACAGCTGATTTTCTCACATCATTCTGGGCAAAATACAGTAGTGCATGCCTGTGAACCTACCATTTAGGAGGAACAGGAGTTCAAGGTCATCCTCAACTACTTAAATTAAGGCTAAAAAGTCCTATCTCAAAGCTGTAATAGACCTAAATAAAATACAAAAGTCTTGCCATTTGGGGAAGACTTTTCTATTACAATTTTAAGAACCAGTTGAGTGTCCCTTAGCTAAATATTTGGGACAAGAAGTACTCAACATCAGAGAGCTAGGGACATTTGGCACATATTAGATGTCCTAATATAACACATCATATGACACATGCAGTCTGAGAATAATTCCATATTGTAATGGCCCCTTGCATTTGACTTTAAGGTAGTTTTGGTTTTTCAGGGCAGGGTTTTTTTTCTCTGTGGCCCTTGATTGTACTAGAACTCTGTAGACCAGCCTAGCCTTCCGTCTCACAAGTGTTGGGATTAAAGGCATGTGCCATCACCACCCAGCTGGGTTTTGATGGTTTTGTTCTTAGTATGAGTGCTGAACATAGAACCAAGGGCTTGGCATATAACTAGGCAAGCTAGCACTCTACCACTAAGCCATCTTCAGCCTAGAAATGTAACCATTAAAAATTTTTGAGGTGCATTTTAAGAAGTTTAAATGTACAGAATTTAGCAAGAGTGGAGTGGGAATCAGCTGAGGTACAATGGTGCCTAACTTTGCTTCTTAATGCTTCAGAACATAAGAGTGTCTCCCCAACTCCGAGATACCAGCTTGGAGAGAGAAAACCATGATCAGGGATGTTTGATAAGAGCCCATCTAGTTGTTAGCCACTCTTAATGCTATGTTCTCATCAATTTCTTTCCCAGCCATTGGAGCATTGAATGAGCTCAGGATAGGTTTTGGGTGGGCGCTTCAGCTGGGCTCAGAGAAAAGGAGAAACTAAAGTCATAAAGGTACAGAATTGCAGGTTGTGAAAATGGTTTGTCAGTGCGATGCTGACAGTAAGCAGAACTCACATAAAAATACCAAATAATGGTCATCCACACTTGAAGTCCCAGCACTAGGGAGGTAGCGATAGGCTGGAGCTCTCTGTCTAGTCCACCTATCCTACAGATCAGCCAGAGACCCTGTTTCAATAAAAATTTGGTAGAAGGCCTACAAGTTAGTACACTTTCTTTTGAGTCAGGGTTTCACTGTGTAGACTTAGCTGTCCTGGACTAGCTTTGTAGACTAGGTTGGCCTCGAACTCACAGCGATCCTCCTGCCTCTGCCTCCTGAGTGCTGGGATTAAAGGCATGCACGACCACGCCCATCACAGTACACACTTAAAAAAAAAGATTTATTTACACAGTATTCTGGCTGTATGTGTACCTGCACACCAGAAGAGGGCACAAGATCTCATAGATGGTCATGAGCCACCATGTGGTTGCTGGGAATTGAATTCAGGACCCTTGGAAGAGCAGACAGTGCTCTCAACCTCTGAGCCATCTCTCCAGCCCAGGACACACTAAGAAAGTCCTAACACTCAGGAGGCAAAAGCAGGTACATCTCTATGATGTCGAGGTCAACTTGGTCTACCAAGTGAGTTCCAGGAAAGCCTGAGCTACATAACAGAACACTTCTCAAAAATCAAAATATGATGGGTGTTCATTACAGTGTGTGTGATACAAGAAGGGGTGCATGCATGCCACTGTAAACTCAGGTCAGAGAACAAATTCTAGAACAAGTGGAAGTTCTTTGTGGGTCCTAGGAACTGAACTCAGATTTGGCAGCAAGTGCCTTTACCCAAGTGTTTTTAAAGTACAGAATGGGCTAGAAGAAAACTGGGTGGATGTGGTAATAAAGTTAAGTGTACACACAAAGCTAGAATCCAAAGAGCATACACATGATGTCACTTGAGCCTCCACCAAATACTGAGGACTGACATAAAGTTAGTTTAAAAACAGCTAAAGGTGGAAACTGTAGAGATGATTGCAAAACTACTGCTCTTGCAAATGACCCTAGTTTGCTTCCCAAGGCCATTTGGTTGTAGCCAGGCTATTCTCACCCAAGAAAAGGAAACCAAGATGAGCTCTTTATGAATCTAAAGCTTTTATTGAGCCACACACACCCAGCAGGGGCATGCATCCTTGTGACTACAAGCCTTGAAGTGGCCCCAAGCTGAATGAATAGAGTTTTATTTTGGTGGTTTTGTGTTCTGAGACAGGGTTTCTCCAGGGCTGTCCTGGAACTCACTCTGTAGATGTGGCTGGCCTCAGATCCACCAAGCACAGGTACTATAAAGGTAGAAACCACAAGTTTGGTACATCCTGTTTGTTATTTTTTGTTTTGTTTTTTTTCTTTTTTCTTTTTTAAATTAATTTATTCTTGTTACATCTCAATGGTTATCCCATCCCTTGTATCCTCCCATTCTTCCCTCCCTCCCATTTTCCCCTTATTCCCCTTCCCTATGACTGTAACTGAGGGGTATTACCTCCCCCTGTATATGCTCATAGGATATCAAGTCTCTTCTCGGTAACCTGCTGTCCTTCCTCTGAAAGCCACCAGGTCTGTACCAACATCAATGGCTGTTAGCAACTGTGACAGGATATGAACATTTCATAAGAATAAGGCACAGTTGTGTTACTGTAGTATTTGTTTGAGAGGGGAGCAGAAAGCCTTGCAGTTATTCAAGCAAAACAGTACAGGTTAGCAAAAGTTCCTGTAAGTGCTGTATGTGCCTGAGGGTCAGGCTGGCCTCAGTTTTAGTCTGAGGTCCAGTCAGGATTTAGCAAATATTTTCTCATTTCATTCTCACGACCATCCATAACTCAGTGAACACCAGACACATAATGTGGTAAATGCTCATAAGGATGATATAAATACGTATTTTTTTAAAGTTTTAAAAAAGGCCAGAGAGATGGTTCAGCAGGTAAAAGGGCTTGCTATCAAATCTAGAAGCATGAGTTCTGTCCCCAGGACCCACAAAATGAAAGAGAATCAACTCCCCCCCAACAAGTTGTCATCTGACCATATCCTTGCTTCCACACACATACACAATAAATAAGTTGTGATTTGTTTTTTTTTTTTTTAATGGAGTCTTACCATGTAGACCAAGCTGGCCTTGAACAATAAATTGTGAATTTATTTGTTGGTTGATTTTTTGAGACTGGGTTTCTCTGTGTTGCACTAGAACTCACTCTGTAGCCCAGGCTGCACCACCACCACCACCCAGCAGCATACATACATTTTAATATAAAACAGTTCAACTTTACCTTCTTTTTGGCCAATGAATAGCAAAAACAAGTTTTATTTTTGAACACATTTAACCTCAGCATTCAGGAGGCAGAAGCAGACAGATCTTTGTGAGTTAGAGGCCAACAATGGTCTACAGAGAAAGTTCTAGGACAGCCAGAGTTACCCAAAGAAACCTTGTCTACAAAAAAAAAGAAAGATAGAAAGAAAGAAAGAAAAAACAAACCAAGGTTTTGAATTTGTCAGTGTATACACTGAATTTATCAGTGTATAAAATCTGACACTGCAGCTGGCCTCTGCCTCCCAAGTGCTGGGATTAAAGGCATGCACCACCACACCTGGCCTCCTAGGATTAACTTTTAACCCCTGTGTACAGAATTAGAGGTGTGTGCTAGGGCAGGCTGAACTTCACCATAACCACCTATTCACCATAAACAAAAAGTTCTTGGATTAAAGGTGTGTGCTAGGGCTGGACCACAACAAACAGGTTTTTACAGTTAACAATTTCGAGGTTCACAATGGGATCAAATACCCTGCAACACAACTAAGAGAAGGTGGCACGTTGAAGGTGCCTGCTTCCCTGAAATAGTTGATACAGCCCTGGTGGTTTGTTATATTGTTAGCTTTTTAATTATTTACTTATCTTCACTTTTGTTGCTAATTGTGTTGTTTTGTTTGTTTGCTTGCTGAGAAAAAATGAGTTTCACTTTGTAGACCAGGCTGACCTTACAGCATTTCTTTTGCTTCAGCCTCCTGAGTTCTGGAGTTATAAGCATGACCCACTACATCTGACCTATATTTATTCTTTTTGAGATAGGGTCTCACTATGTAGCCTTGGTTGGTCTGGAGTTTGCTATGTAGACTAGGCTATCCTTGAACTCACAGAGTTCCACTTTCCTCTGACTCCTGAATGCTGGGATTAAAAACATGTACCACAGGCTGGAGAGATGGCTCAGTGGTTGCTCTCCCAGAAGTCCTGAGTTCAACTCCCAGCAACCAAATGGTGGCTCCCAACCATCTGTAATGAGATCGAGTGTCCACTTATTGGTGGGCATGTGTACATGGAGACAGAACACTGTATATGTAATTAAATAAATAAATCTTTGTTTTTAAATGCACCACCACAACTAGACCCCTACATTTACCCTTGAAGTTTTTGTTTGGTTTTGGTTTATTTCGTTTTTAGCTTGGCATGCTGGCGCACGCCTGTAATCCCAGCACTCGGGAGGCAGAGGCAGGCAGAAGATCGCTGTGAGTTCGAGGCCAGCCTGGTCTACAGGGTGAGTCCAGGACAGCCAAGGCTACACAGAGAGACCCTATCTGGGGAGAAGAAGGAAGAAGAGGATGAGAATCTGAATCTGGTTTTGGCTTTACCTCCCTTAGGGAAAAATCCAACCGACTTCTAGTGCTGCTGATAGTAGCTGTGCCAGGCTGCAGTGGCTGACACATTTGAGCAGTTTGATTTTTAATCATACAAAGCCTTGTATTGTCACACCCACCCACCCCCAATTAAAGCTATCCACAAAGGAAACAAATGGATGGGTGATGCCCACCCTGAGGCTTGGGATGAGGGCATAGTGAGTGTCTAAACTCCAGGTAAAGATGGGACTGGGTTGGGGCCAGGCCTGTAGCCAAGGCTAGTTCTAGGCTGATCTTTCTCTCACATCTTGTCACAGTCTTTGAGAATTGTGTCTGGTCAAAATGGTGAAGAATGAGAGACAGGGTAGGAACATTTAAATGTATTCTTTGAGGTCAAGTCAGAGGATCACCTGGGGTTGGGGGCTAGGGCTACCAAGTGAGATCTTGTCACAAAAAATTAAATTTAAAAAATCAATTAAGCAATGACATCTCAAAGAGATAACTGATCTTTAAAATCAGCTGCTTTCTGGACTGAATATACAGCTCAGTGGTTAGGAGCTTTCCTAGTGCTGGGATTAAAGGTGTGCGCTACCACACCCAGCAGCAATTTTTTTTAAAAAGATGTTTTATTATTTTTTGTCTTTTGGTTTTTTTTTTTTTCTTTTTAAAAAATACTTATTATGTATACAGTGCTCTGCCTGCATGTACACCTGCAGGCCAGAAGAGGGCACCATATCACATTATAGACGGTTGTGAGGCACCATGTGGTTGCTGAGAATTGAACTCAGGTCTACTGGAAGAGCAGCCAGTGTTCTTAACCTCTGCGCCATCTCTCCAGCCCCGCAGCCAGTGCTCTTAAAAGCTCACTGTGCTACCGCTCTACCAGTCCTGTAACCACCTTTAAAATGTGCAATTCAGTGACAAGGAGACAGCGGCTAAAAGCACATATGTGCCCACCTGCACATAAGTAAAAACAAAACTAGTAATAACAACAACAACAAAAAAAAAAAAAAACCAAAAAACTACACAGCTCAAACCAGGTGTAGTGGCACATGCCTTTTTCTTTCTTTCTTTTCTTTTTTTAGGATTTATTTATTATGTATACAATGTTCTTCCCGCATGCCAGAAGAGGGCACCAGATTTCATTATAGATGGCTGTGAGCCACCATGTGGTTACTGGGAATTGAACTCAGGACCTTCAGAAGAACAGACAGTGCTCTTAACCTCTGAGCCATCTCCCCAGCCCTAAAATGTGTAGTTCAGGCTGGCCTCGAACTCGTGATCCTCCTGCCTCTCCCTCCTTCAGCAAATTCTACCGGTGTGCGCCACCACAACCGGCGGCACATGCCTTTAATACCAGAAACTGGAGAGTCAGAGGCTGAGTTTGTGAGTTCGAGGCCAGCCTGATCTATAAAGTGAGTCCAGGACACCCAAAGCTACACAGAGAAATCCTGTGTCGAAAGACCAAAAACAAACAAAAACCCCCACAGAAAACAACAAAACAAAACAAAACAAAAACCACAGCTCAGAGAGCTGAGGGTGCAGCTCAGTGGCAGAGGGGGCATGTAGGAAGAATGCAGTCAAATCACACACCTCCAGTGTTAGGGTTAAGCTGCAGAGTACCTTGGAGGTTGGGGCTAAGGTATGCTGCAAAGCTCTCAGTCAGGCAAGAGGCTTGGGGAGGAGGGGGAGGGGAGAGGAAGACAGAGAGAGTGGACTGTGCTGGAGAGGACCTTTTAAAGGGTATTCCTGTCGCATTTGGCGCGTGCGGCGCTGAAGGGTAGACTGGGGCTACCAAGCAGCACCGGCCACAGAAATCAGCTGTCCAACCTGTGGTTTGGGTAGTGTGCCCACCTTGGTCACAAAGCCTCCAGCCCTGCCCGCCCCCCCGCGTCCCCCCTCGCCCCCTTCCCCCGCCCGCTTCCCTCATCATCTGCTCCCGCAGCTCCCCTGTCCTGGGATCTGACTGCCGTTAGAAAGACTCCCCACCAAAGGCCTGCGGCAGGAGCCTCTCCCTGACTTCCATAGGCGCCTCTGGGCTCACCACGTTTCTGCGTGTGCTCAATGGCACCGCTGGGTATGGATACGTAGTAGCTGCGGTATTTGCCAACTCTGTGCTACTTCAGGGGCTTGGCTCCACAGCCACGTGGACCTTTGCCCATCGAGGTGGCAAGTAAGCCCCGTAAACCTGATCTTTAACAGGGTGGCCTCCGTCAGGACTCCGCGCCTCTGTGTCAGGCCAAGCAGGTACACTTTTTGTTGCCAGCGATGGGTGGCGCCACCGGAAGTCCACGGGAGCGAGGTTCCGAAGTCCCCTTGGCAAATCAGCTCCTGTGGCCTACCTCGCTTGATGTGAGGCTCTGCTGCCCTCTACTGGCCCCAGGGCAGCATGAGACGGGGGGTGGGGGTGGGGTGGGGGTGGGCGCTGTCTGCTAATGGCACGAGGAGTGGGGGAAGGGAGTTGAGGCGGCTGCGCAGATCCAAGTGCTTTGTTCCCCCGCCCTCCCAGACGCTGCTGAGCACCCCCTACTCTATTTTTTCCCCTTTGTTAACCACCAAAACTCAAAAGAACATTTAAATCTTTCACACTCACGCATATCCAGGGCACCGGAACTAAGGGTTAAGCATCAGGGTCCTTGTTTGCTGGAAACCCTTGGAGAGACCCCAGAAAGGAACGCTACTATCATACATGCATGTAAAATTGGAGAAAGGGGCTGGTATGAACTCTAATAGGTTAAGTGGTGGCTGGTGTACATCTGTAATCCCAACACTAGAGAGGCACAGTGGGTGTGTGTGTGTGTGTGTGTGTGTGTGTGTGTGTGTGTGTTGTGAATTCGAGGTATGTGTGTGTGTGTGTTTCCTGTGAGTTCAAGGTGTGTGTGTGTGTTTCCTGTGAGTTCGAGGTGTGTGTGTTTCCTGTGAGTTTGAAGTGTGTGCGCGCGTGTTTCCTGTGAGTTGGAGGCCAGCCTGGACTACATAGCTAGACCCAGTTTAAAAATAACATTGTTATCTCTACCAAGACTCTCCTCTTGTGCCCAGCCCACAGGCTACGGGACTTCTGGATCTTGAGAAGTCGAGTTTGAGTTACAGTTGGTATGACTTTAATGGGCTATTCTATTTCCATATGTAGGACTTACTGGCCATCCTAGGACAGGAATGCCTTCCAGGAATAATCTGCCTGCCCACCTAGTAGCGCCACACTGAGCTACAGCACTTGACAAGTGGGTGGTGGAAGAGAAACAAGTTTCAAGTACGCAGAGCCCAAAAGAATCTGTGCAAAGTTATCCCAGCTATTGGTTATGACACTGTCTGAGCACGGGCTGGAGACATGGCTCAGTGTCTTAGAGTACTAATTGCTCTTCCACAGGACTTTGGGTTCAATTCCTGACCCCACATAGTGTCTCACAACTATCTGTAACTCCAATTCCAGGGGATCCAATGCCCTCTTTGGATCTCCTCAAGATCTGCATGCCCATGCGCATGGTGTACATGCAGGCAAAACACCTATCCATAGTGAGACCTAATTCAAAAAATAAAATAAAAAAAGAGGGCTATAGAGACAGTGTTAACCCCAAGAGACTGCCAACCCAAATCATCCTGGCCAAATTAATTAATTAATGCAAGCTTTCCCTCTCCCCCAAGCCCACTTAAGACAAGGTTTTTCTGTGTTGCAGTCCTGACTGTTCTGGAATTCACTCTGTAGACCAGGCTGGCCTCAGACTCAGAGATCTGCCTACCTCTGCCTCCTGAATGCTAGGATTAAAGATGTGGGCCACCATGCTTGGTTGCAGATTCTCCCCCCCCCCCCCCCCGCTTGGTTTTTCTTTCTTTCTTTTTTTGTTTTTGTTTTTGTTTTTGTTTTTCGAGACAGGGTTTTTCTGTGTAGCCTTGGCTGTCCTGGACCTGCTTTGTAGACCAGGCTGGCCTCAAACTCACAGCGATCCACCTGCCTCTGCCTCCTGAGTGCTGGGATTATAGGCGTGCGCCACCACGCCCCCCCCCCTGGTTTTTCAAGACAGGGTTTCTCTGTGTAGCCTTGGCTGTCCTGGACTCCCCTTGTAGACCAGGCTGGCCTCGAACTCACATTAATCCTCCTGCCTCTGCCTCCTGAGTGCTGGGATTAAAGGCCACCATGCAGGGCTCTCTCTCTCTCTCTCTCTCTCTCTCTCTCTCTCTCTCTCTCTCTCTCTCTCTCTTTAATTCGTGTACAGGGCTGCCTTCCCCCTAAGGTGGGGTTCAAGAGGTCAGCCTTGGATGTGAGGAAGACAAGGTTTTTGTAGCTCAGGGGATCCGGTTTTCAAATGAGGGGGTTTGGCAGGCAAATAGGCAGGGTTGCAGAAGCAGAACATGTTGGCCATAACCTCCTGAAACTAAGGCATGGTTCCAAGATGGTCATAAGGTAGTCATAGCAACAGGTAGCCATAATAACATTTGAAACAAAGACATAGTTTCTGTTTTCTGGAACATCCAATCCAGAACCATTTGTAGTTAAGGTTACTCAGTGGTAAGCTAGACTTTGGTGCAGTCATTTGGTCTGTCATGGATTCCCTATCTTGGGTGACTAGAGGTGTATGTGTGTTGTTTCCCCAGGAAAGGTCTCACACAACACTGTAGGCTCAATTTTCTTAGCAAATATATTTTATTATGAACGTATTAACTGAGAGTACCCCACTTATAACCTGACTAACCTAAACAATAGGAAAAGAAGATTAAAGAATACAATAATGAAACCGTAAGGCTATCAGTCCCGGGGAGCAATTCTCCTGGCGTAATCAGCAGGATTTCTTCTGCTGGAACCTGGAGCAACTAGAACCCAGAACCTCAGCCAGAGCCCAGAGCTCTGAAGCCTTCCCTTGAGCGGTTCTCTCTAGGAGAGTCTTGAAGTGGAGCGATGAACAGCCAAAACTATCCCAAGTCTCCAAAGGCCCTGCCTCCTGTTTTTGGCTCACATTTATCTCTCCTCTCAGAATTTCGGGAAAAGGAAAAAAAAAGGATTTGTGGGGCAGCTGGAGAAATAGCTCAGAGGTTAAGAGTGCTGACTTCTTTTCCTAGAGGTCCTGAGTTCAATTCCTAGCACCCACATGGTGGCTCACAGCCTTTTTTTTCTTTTTCTTTTTCAAGACAGGGTTTCTCTGTGTAGCCCTGGCTATCCTGGGCTCTCTTTGTAGACTAGGCTGGCCTCGAACTCACAGCAATCTGCCTGCCTCTGCCTCCTGAGTGCTGGGATTAAAGGTGTGAGCCACCACTACCTGGCTTCTTTTTTTTTTTTTAAAGATTTATTTAGGCCTTTATTTCCAGCACTCCAGAGACAGAGGCAGGTGGATCTCTGTGAATTCGAGGCCAGCCTGGTCTACAGAGCAAGTTCTAGGACAGATGGCTATACAGAGGAACCCTGCCTCAAGGGGGGAAAAGATTTATTTGACATGTGTGTTTTACCTGCATATATGTCTGTGCACTATGTATGTACTTGGTTCCCTTCAGAGTATAGAAGACTACATTATGCCGGATGGTGGTGACACATGCCCATAACCTCAGCACTTGGGAGGCAGAGGCAGGTGGATTGCTGTGAGTTTGAGGCCAGCCTGGTCTACAGAGGAAGTTCCAGGACAGCCAGGGCTACACAGAGAAACCCTGTCTCGAAAAAACAAAAACAAAAACAAAAACAGAAGAGCACATCAGATCCCCAGGAACTGGCAGGGAACTAGAGTTCTAGACGATTAATTATGCGCTGCCACTGGGAGTCAAATTCATGTCCTAACCGCTGAGCCATCTCTCCAGCCTTCTTCTTCACCTTCTTCTTCTTCTTCTTCTTCTTCTTCTTCTTCTTCTTCTTCTTCTTCTTCTTCTTCTTCTTCTTC
>OU015760.1:13360901-13378079 GCA_907169655.1 Acomys percivali | reverse complement strand
CTTTCTTTCTTTCTTTCTTTCTTTCTTTCTTTCTTTCTTTCTTTCTTATTTTATTTATTTTTATTTTTTGAGGCAGGGTCTTTTGTAGCCCATGCTGGTCTCAAACTCTTTTTTGGGGGGGCTTTTCGAGACAAGGTTTCTCTGTGTAGCCCTGGCTGTCCTGGACTCACTCTGTAGACCAGGCTGGCCTCGAACTCACAGAGATCCACCTGCCTCTGTCTCCTGAGCGCTGGGATTAAAGGCGTGCACCACCACGCCCAGCTTCTCAAACTCATTATGTAGCTGAAGGCCTATCTTGAACTGTGCCACTACCACCCAGCCCATTTCCAGTCCTTTAAACACTTTTATTATTTTTATTTATTTAGTTTTCTTCGTAATTAATTAATTGGTTTTGGTTTTTAGAGACACAGTTTCCCTTTGTAGCCCTGGCTGTCCTGGAACTCACTTTGTAGATCAGGCTGGCCTTGAACTCACAGAGATCCACTTGCCTCTGCCTGCTGAGTGCTGGGATTAAAGGCGTGTGCTACTGTGTTCCATTGCCAGAGCCCAGGATCTTACACGGATTGGGTTTTACGCCTGCCATGCAGCGCACTTGGTGTACATGATGAAGTGGTCCCCAGAGGAGATAAGGCACATCATTGGGAGACATGGCCTCACTGGGAAACAGCAGGCGAGCCCAATCCAAAACCTGGCGGATGAAGCCAGGCCGGTGGTGGCACATGCCTGTAATCCCAGCACTCGGGAGGCAGAGGCAGGTGGATCTCTGTGAGTTTGAGGCCAGCCTGGTCTACAGAGTGAGTTCAGGACAACCAGGGCTACACAGAGAGACCCTGTCTCAAAAAGCCAAAACAAACAAACAAACAAAAAACCTGGTGGCTGGCTTGGACAGATCCCTCACAAGCTCTTTCTGCAAGAGCATACCAATCGCCTGGACATCAAGACTACTGACACACTGGCAGATGCCATCAGTGAGTTTGGTGGTGGCATGATGCTAGTCAGCCATGACTTCAGACTCGTCCAGCAGGTTGCGCAGGAGATTAGGGGCAGTGAGAAACAGACACTCATCAAGTGGCCTGGAAACATCCTGGCCTACAGGGAGCACCTCAAGTCGGAGCTGGTAGCTAAGGAGCCTCGCTCACCAAGAATATTCACAATGTGTGAGCCCTCAGCTAGGCTTGAGTTACAAATGCCACCTGGAGACAGCCAGTTGACACCTGCCCAGTGCACTCCGGACAGGACCCTGGGGCTGCACTCCCACATTGCCTCTCCTCTCAGCCTGCCTTCACTGAATCTTTTATTTTGTTTGTTTGTTTGTGACAGGGTTTCTTTGTGCTGCTCTGCCTGTCCTGGACTCACTTTGTAGACCAGGCTGGCCTCGAACTCACAAACATCTGCCTTCCTCTGTCTCCTGAGTGCTGGGACTGAAGGTGTGCACCACCACGCCTGGCTTTTTTCGTTGCGTCTTATCTCCAGCTGGATAGCACGCGTCCATTTGCCACACTCCTTCCAGTTGGGTCTGTCTGTCTAGACTGTTCCCTCCCAACCCTTGCTGGTTACTTTACCCTGAGAGATGCAGCCAGGGGTACTTGGGTTAACACAAGGGCCCAAGCCCAGGTCTGGCCCTGGAAGGATTCAAGAGCCTCATTTTATGGGTTGTGGTGATGTTGGAGGAATACCGCCAGCCCACCACCCCCATCCCTTATTGCTTCTGGTGTGGAGCTCTGGGCCAGGGCCTTAGTCCTGGTCAGTATTTTAGTACATTTTTTTTTTAACAGTGGAGCTCTGTGTGTCTTATATAAAGAGTTCAACAAAGAATGAGGAAGCAACAGTCCCTCCCCGCCCCCCCCCCCAAAAAAAAAACCCAAAACCAAAAGCCGCAAACAAGCCAGGCAGTAGAGGCGCCTTTCATGCCAGCACTTGGGAGGCAGAGGCAAGTGGATGTTTGTGAGTTCGAGGCCAGCCTGGTCTACAAAGGGAATCCAGGGCAGTCAGCACTAAAACAGAGAAACTTGTCCGGAAAAACCGAAACCAAAACAAGGACAACTTAAAACCAATCGATGACAACAAATACATTCTCAAAGCTCGGGATATTGTTCAGTGATGGAGTGCGTGTTTAGCACCACAAAACAAAAGAAAATATGCTTTACCGCCGAGCTACACCTCAGCTCCCGAGAACGTATCCTCGCGTGAAAGACCATCAGTTAATCATGTCGAATCTCTCTAATTTTCCTGCTTACTCCTGGCGATTTTTAACTTCCGTTATGCAGAAGAGACCAGCAGGCATTTCTCTCTCCTTTCAGGGCACATCTATAAGAGGATGGCCCCCTCCCGTTCAGATCGTGCTGTGCTTCTAGCCTCTGAGCCTTTGTGCTCTGCTGTTTGCATTCCACAGCAGTTCCTGTAGCCTAAAACTCACCATCCTCTCCTCCCCCTCCGCATTTGCCATCTCCCCCGCCCAACTCTATCCGTGGTTCTCAACCTTCCGAATGCTGAAACCCTTTAATACAGTTCCTCATGTTGCGGTGACCAAGAGCCATAAAATTATTTTTGTTGCTACCTCATAACTGTCAGTTTGCTACTGTTAGGAAGTGTACGGTAAAGATCTGTGTTTTCCGATGGCCTTGTAAATACCGAAGGTGCAGGATATCTGATAAGCGACCCCTGTGAAAGGGTCGTTAGACCCCCTCCCCCAACAAAGGAGTCTGGACCCAAGGGTGAGAACAACTTTGAAAGCCTTCCTGCTGTCTGTATCTGCAGCTGTGCTTTCCAGATTAGCATGCAGTTCGCCTCGCCTGTTTGCCGTATTCTCACTTCAGAGCTCACTGGAGGCGCCCTTCCCTTGAAGAGAGCCCTTGCCTCGGGCCAAGGTCCACACCGGGGCGGTGACTTATGGAGGGCCGATTCCTTAGGATCCTAAGAGTCTAGCCAAGTAATTTGGATTCAGTGCTGGGGGGGGGGGGCATTTTAAGCCCGACGATGACAAAACCAAGCAGTATTTTCCACAGACTTACGTTTCCTGTAGGAGAAAGAACTAAATTAAATGTCCTTTACAAGCCGTGAGAACCGTGGCTTCTTCCTCCCTGTATTTGATGAGCCTTCCCCCATTTTATCAATACACGGACAACGTAATGGGCTTATTTAGGATGCCTTTCCCAAGCACGGCCCGGAAGTCATCCCTGCCGACCTAGCCCCACACAAGATGGATGGGCGTCAGCCCCGCAGAAAGGAAAGCGTTCTTAGACACCGGAAGAGCACATGTGATCGCTGTGAACAATCTGCCGGCTAATCTGGAAAATGAGATGAAAGGAACAATAACAACAATAAGAAACAGAATATCAGGGGCCGGCTAGATGGCTCAATGGGCAAAGCGTTCACAGCGCAAGCGTGACGACTTGAGCCCCAGTCTTGGAATCCACATAAAGGAGAGAACCAACTACAGAAAGCTGTGTTCTTTGATCTCCACATGCCCTCCCCCCACCCTCTCTCCGCATCACGCAGACACACTTTTTCTTAATTGAAAGAAAGAAATGGAACAAGCCAGGCACGGCAGTACATGACTTGTAATTCCAGCACTCAGGAGCCAAAGGCAGGCAGGAGGAACACCAGTTTGAGGCTAGCCTGAGCTATATCATGAGATCGTTTTAGTCTTCTACCATCCTTTCCAGCTTTGTTTCCAGTCAAGGTCTCCTCGACTTTGCTACCCACCACTTCGGTGCCGCTGCCTCTGCGGCGCGGCAGAACAATATCTCGGGGTGCCTCTCCTGCCCAGTTCATTTTGATGGCGCTATTAGAACCCACATATGTAAACGAGACCAGTACAATAAAAGATCACAAAGAAACTATCTCAATCCCTTGCGAACACGAAGCCAAGAATCGTTAAGTACGTCAGGAAGTTGCGTGCAGGCAAGGGCAACACGCTGAAACTCTTAAAAATGGAGCGGGGCAGATGCTGAGCTTCGGGTGGGATCAGGCTGCGTCTAGACACAGAAACCACATCCCTGCCTGGCTTCTCCCGCCTCTAACAGCCGCCTGAGAGCCCTCCCTCAGTCACTCAGGCAGAACTCAGGTCCAGGGCTGTGCTGTGGGGGAGGCATTTGTGTCCCCCTTGGGGAGATGTTGGGGGCAGGGGTGGAGCTGCGCACATGCGCACACGCATGCCCTTTGTTCCTCTCGATCAAGTCTCAGAACACAGAGTAGTGATTATGGGGTTTATTTCTCCCCAAGGCGGAGACCAAGTCTCATAAATATTTCTTTCCTCTCTCCAGCCTGGAGCGCATGAAGCCAAAAAGATGCTGGCTTGAGGGAACTCCTGGAGAGGATTCGCAACCGCTGGAGCTACTGGAAACAAAGCCTTTTGGAATCTTGGTTTAAGCTGTGTAGGAAAACGAAAAACATGACCTAGTTCCCGTGGGTTGTCACATGCCAGCTAAGCCACTAGAATGCAGCCTGGGACTTCTCTGACGGATTGCTGCTTGAATGTTAAAGTCATCAGCAGGCTGTTTCGGGCGAGGGTGTCGCCACTCTCAGCCAGTGGGAGAGACTTGGGTGTTGTTGGAGCTGACCACGGACTTATTAGGGTTATGACTATGGAGGCAATTGCTCTAGCACTGCCTGCGGTTTAGAGGGCAGAGCCCCAGATCAGAGCCAGAAGGCACTAGCGAAGGGTCAAAATAGAAGAAGAAGGAAGCTGCGTGTGGCCTTGCACACTTGTAATCCTAGCTGAGGGGGGAGAGCTTTGAGCTCTGTGCTAGCCTGGCCTACAAAAGAAGACAAGACTGCCCACAGAGTGAAGGTTAGGGGTAAGGTAGACAAGAGTAAAAGTGCTAGTTTTAAAGGGCGGAATCTGATGCTGGCTATGCTTAGCTTGTATAGACCCAAGACTCGCTTCATTGCTCCCACTAAACGTCCTTTCAGTTGGGCTGGTAAAGGTGCTTGCTGCCAAGCTCAACCATTTCACTTTGATTCCCAGAACTTTGAGAACCAATTCACGTGTGCAAAATTGTCCTGGCCATCACACAGCCTCTCGTGTTCTCTCTCTCTCTCTCTCTGTCTCTCTCTGTCTCTCTCTCTCTCTCTCTCTCTCTCTCTCTCTCTCTCTCTCTCTCTTTCTCCCTCCCCAACTCCTTTTTATAAAAAATAAAATAAAATCCACTCAGTGGACTTAAGCTGGATGTAATACTACTTTTGGGTAACTTCATTGAGCCCTAGAGTACCCAGATATTTAGCCACAGGTTATCCTAAGTGTTTCTCTGAAGGCATTTTGGATAATATTAACATTTAATTTAATAGACTTAAATTAAGTAAATTGGCCTTCTCGGCATAGGTAGGCCTCATTGAATCAATTGAAAGCTTGAATATAACAACAACAACAACAACAAAATCTGTCATGCCTCATACCATAAAAGCCAATTTCTTCTCCCCGTCTTTGAGCTGGAGGCATATTTGTTTTTATTTTCCTTCTGAGTTCAAATTCTCATCAGCCTTCCCTAGGTCTCTAGCCTGCTGTCACTTGGCCCAGCACTACACTATTTGCTCTTCTAGGTCTCAGATCTTTGGCCTGTGACTGGAACCAGACCACTGACTCTCCTGTGGCCCAGACCTTTGGACTTGGCTTAGAACTGTGTCACGGACTCTCCCACAAAGCACAGTGCAAATCTTGTAACTTGTCAGCCTGTACTGCTATGTGTGTGTGAGCCAACCCACACAGATGTTCACATGTTCTCCTGCCTCTGTTGCTCTGAGGAAGCTTAATTTCTTTAAAAAAATTTTTTTTCCAGAGCTGAGGACCGAACCCAGAACCTTGCGCTTGCTAGGCAAGCGCTCTACCACTGAGCTAAATCCCCAACCCCCGGAAGCTTAATTTCTTACTCTGGATAAAGAAGCCCCATTCTTCAATAAATACTCCAACAGATAGGATGCCTTTCAGTTTGGTCTTAAGGAAGGTGGACTGTATTTTGTGATTCAGGGGATGGAAGCCAAGTGCTGCTAGCTTCATCCTTAGCCCCCATGAAGCACTCTAACAGGGCCCTGAAAGTCACAAACAGCCTCTTCCATAATTAGAACAGCCTCCAAAAGGTTCTTCCTGTCTTCTCCCTCCCTGCCTCAGGCCCACTTCGGTTTGGTATCCTCCAGCAGGAAGTGGGTGTGGCTAGCTTCCTATCAAATTCTTTACCTTGTACTTCCTGCTCCCCAACTTCTAGAGGGAGAGGCAAGCGGAGGGTGGGCCGGTTAGGCCAGGCGCTTTCTTAAACTGTGGTTCTCTCTGAGTCCGGCAGGTGTCTGAAACTGAATCTGGGAGTTTCCACGGACCTTTCAGAGATCCCCATCCCTGGATGTTCTCCCTCCAACCCCCAAAGTCTCAGTTAGGCATAGGCATGGACTCTCTCATCTCTGAGGACTGGGCAGTCCTTCAGCCTGTTTATGTTTCGTTCTCTTCTTCATCCATCACTGCAAGTCCTTTTGGACAGCCTCTAGAAAGGCCTTAAAGGCGCTGTCTCCTGCGAGGGCCGAGGAAGAGTCCAGGCATCTTTTCTCTTATGGGTTCTGAGTTAGCCTGGTCCCAGTATAGCCACACTCTCTTTTGGCTGTTATGGCAATTAGCCATCTGTCTTTTCCCTTCAGAAGCTCCATATTGGAGCAGATCTCATCACACAGCTGGCTTTACTTTCTCCAGAGTGGGCCTGGAGGAGCTGGGACTACAGCACTTTCCTCAGCCAAGTGAGCACCTCTCTGGCCACTGGAGAGTTTTTTGACCTGGAGGGCAAACAGCTTGAGGGCAGTCTTTGAAGAATCTGCTCTAAGAGCCTTGGGTAAACACTATCCTTTTCTGTATAAAGGGTACTTATGTTTCCTTCACTAGGGATGGAGCAGGGATCTCCTGTGTGCTCAGCATTTGCTCTACCAGCATCTTCATCCCTCACGCAGGCAAATGATTCCGAGACACATCTATATGGTGCCTCTGAATGTCCTAGGTGACAGCAAGTTCCAGTTGCTTACAATAATGATGCACAGCGATCAGGCTTTCCCTCCTTGCCTTCCCTGTCCCTCATGCCTATTTCTTAAGGCCTATCTACAAACTGGACGCTTTGGCGCACGCCTTTAGTCTCAGCACTTGGGAGGCAAAGGCAGAGGCAGATGGATCGCTGTGAGTTTGAGGCCAGCCTGGTCTACAAAGTGAGTCCAAGACAGCAAAGGCTACACAGAGAAATGCCATGGGGGGGTTGGGGTTTGGGGGGGGGAGACCTGTTCACAAAATGAATCAGCTTCAAGGGAGTCCTGCTTTGTGAACTAGGGTGAGGCTAGGGTGTGAAGAGGAGGCCTTGGCCCCAGATCATTTATTAGGTGTTGGATTAGAGGCCTTACCTTCCTACAGGGAGGTGCAACCCTTTTACCCCAAGTCTCTTCACTTCTCTCCCACTTTGTCACTCTGGCTTATTCCTGGGTTTGATCTGGTGAGACGCTACATACTGCTTTTGCAAGTCTGTATCCAGTGACCAGTTACTTAGCACTTGACTTTGAAATGTTATGCTCACCATGGCTTGGTATCTCTATAGACACTGTGTGTGGCCAGGCAGTGGTGGCACACGCCTTTAAATCCCAGCACTCCAGATGCAGAAGCAGGTGGATCTCTGTGAGCTCAAGGCCAGCCTGGTCTACAAATCGAGTTCCAGGATAGCCAGGACTACACAGAGAAACCCTGTCTTTTAAAAATAAGACACACTGTGTTCCCTACGTGTTCATGTGTGTGTATGTGAAGGCCAGATGTCAATGTCAAACTTTTCCTGTTTGCTGTCCACTTTATTTTCTGAGACAGGGCCTCTCACTGACTGACTCTAGAGAGCAGCATTTCAGCTAGGCTTCTGGGATGCTTCTCCAACCTCCCGCAGCACTCAGGGGCTTCATGTGGGTACTGGGGATCTGAACTCGGGGCCTCAGGCTTGTACACTGTACTGATTGAACCATCTCTCCATCCCCCTGGCTTCCATTTTTTTATTTTGAGCCTTGAGTTCAAACCTTCTTCTTCTGGGGAATACTAAGATCCAGTGGGTTGTGTTGTTGTTGTTTGTTTGTTTGTTTGTTTGTTAAGAAGTTCTCCTACCACCCTCACTGACCTTTTGGGCCCATTGAACTTAGTTATTAGTACCAGCCTCAAAATGTGCCCACTGCTAGTGACACTAGTGATGTACAATTAGGAACCTCTGATGAAATAGTATGCAGCTACGAATGACTCTTGGTCTTCTTTCAGCAGCCACATGGTCTGGCAATTAAATGGTTAGTTAGTCTCTTCTCATCCGTTTCCTAATGGCCACTGGACTATTCCATTGGCACATTCTCAGGCTCCTCAGGTGATGACTTGCTGTGTCAGCCCACAGAGCCCTGCGTCATGCATTCGTGGTCTTGGTGAATGGAGTCATCCAAACAGCCTGTCAGACTGGCCACCTAAGAGACCTTCTGAAAGACTCAGGCTCCTCTACTCTTCCCATTCTCTCCCCGGATTCGGAAGAAGCCCTGGGACTTCCAGGACTCTTTGCCCGTAGTTACTGACCTCCACATCAACTCTGACAGCATCACTTAACACTGCCGCCCCCCCACCTCATCCCCCCATGCTGGATCTAGAACCCAGGGTCTTTTATATGTCAAGCAAGCACTCCACCACTGAGCCACATCTCCAGCCCAGGTCTTTACCACTTTTCAGTTTAGTAATGCTTCCATCAATCATATGATCTAGGAGTTCTCAGTGCATGATCAAGACCCACAAGTCTTCACAGATGCACCCCAATCCCCTCTCCCAGGCTCAGTCTCTGCATGGGAGAGATGCCCAGGATCTTTGCTGAAGTTCAGCCTCTTGGGCCCAGGGAAACTCCATTTAAAGCTGTAAACCCTTCATTTTCACTCTGGCCTCTGACACTGACCTGGTGACAGAGGCTTTGCCATCCCCAGTCATTACTTTCTGTTCTTATCACATCACTTCATCACTATAGTGAGTCAGGTTTCTTGGTGTACATTGCCTATTCATTTTCAAAGCCTCAAGGGTTATGCTAGCCACATTAGAACAGCAGCCATCTGAGCATATCTGCCCAGTCCCCTGCAGAGCACCAAGTACTCAGAATCATTGGGAAGCTATGACCTTGGCCTGTGTGCTCAGCTCTTAGTACCTTGGCTTTGAAGAGAACATTCCAGAACACTGTGATCTTCCTCCACTCATACCTCTCAGTAGGTGATGTTCCAAGAAACTGAGCCGGGACACATTCAAAGTACCTGCATGGGTCCATTGCTTCACTAGGAACCGTCTTGCCTGTTCTGAGAATCATCCAAGGGCCAGAAGAGAAGCTTAGGGGCTTAAGTGCCACAAGAGCATAAGCAATGGACTGAGGAAGCCCACAGGGTAGAAACCACCCACACTAGTGAGGACGTCTTAACTCAGGACCTTGGCACGAGTCAACCTGTTGATACGATCCCTCCAGCATAGTTTCTGTGCAAATATTCGCACATGATCTCTCTGAACCTGCAGGCAGCTCCCCTGTGATCTGATTCTTCTTACTTAAGATAGCACAGGAATTTTCCCAAGCCATTCTTGAATTTAATGACTTTATAGTATTCAACTTTTTTTAAATGCTTTTTTGAGACAGGGTTTCTCTGTTAACACAGCCCTGGCTGTCCTAGATTTGCTTTGTAGAGCAGTTTGGCCTGGTACTCACAAAAATCCACCTGCCTCTGCCTAGGAACGCTGGGATTAGAAATGTGCCTGCAAATCGGCTTCAATCATAAAAAGAAAGAAGAAGAGAGCCTGAACTAGGTGTACTGGGCCATGCATTTGATCCCAGCACTTGGGAGGCAGAGGCAGGCAGACCTCTGTGAGTTCAAGGCCAGCCTGGTCTACAAAGTGAGTCCAGGACAGCCAAGGCTAACACAGAGAAACCCTGTCTTGGAAAAATTAAAAAATAAAAAAAGAAAAGAAAAGAAAAAGAAAAAAGAAAGAAAGAAAAGAAGAGAGAGCCTATGAGATAGCTCAGTAGGTAAAGGCATTTGGTCTGCAAACCTAATGATGTGAGTTTGCAGGAAGAGAACTGACTTCTTCAAGTTGTCCTCTGACCTCAACACATGTCTTGTCACACACACACACACACACACACACACACACACACACACACACTACCACCACCAATAACAATAATAATAATAATAACGAAAAGGAGGCTACTGGTTCAATGCTTGCTTAGCATATGTGAGGCCCTAGATTCTGTTCGAGCACTGGGGGTGGGGGAGGGGAGAAAGATAAGGACTAGAGTGATTCTTTCTGAATTGTTACTAATAACTTGTGTTACCAGACCCCATTTTCTCAGATGGAATGCTAGAAGTCACATCAATTTGCTTCCCTAATATTGTTCCCTCACATAGGGTGTCTAACACTATGCTAGGTGCCGTGAGAGGGATTTTTACTTTGCCTCAGGGCTGGAGGTAGGGAAGAGTCTCAGTCTGCTGAAGGAGAGATAAACATGTTTTTTGTTTAGATTACAAGTGGGGGATGAGAAGACTTGTGAGAGAGCAGGTGATGTTTATCCCCCACTTAGAAGTCGAACCACCCACCGTGTGGGGGAAATTGGTTATTAAGCAGCTGAAAAACATCCTTGAACAAATGCTGAGAGGAGGTATAAATGTGAGCCAAAAACAGGAGGCGGGGCCTTTGGAGACTGGGGATAGTTTTGGCTGTTCATTGCTCCACTTTGAGATGCTCCTAGAGAGAACTGCTCGAGGGAAGGCTGGCTGAGGTTCCAGCTCTGGCTGAGGTTCTGGGTTCTGGTTGCTCCAGGTTCCAGCAGGAGAAATCCAGGAGAATTGTTCCTTGGAACTGATATCTTTACAGTTTCATTATTGTATTTTTTAATCTTCTTTTCCTATTGTTTAGGTTAGTTGGGTTATAAGTGGAGTACTCTCAGTTAATAAGTTCGTAATGCTAAGAAAATTGAGCCTATAGTCTGCTATGATGCTAGGGCTGTGGACCACATCATCTGCCTGCTTTCTTTCCTACCTGATGACTGGGAGCAGAGATGCTCTCACTAGTCCCACTGTCTCCTCTGTCTTTAGGTACCACCTTCTGAAAGGACAGGACAAAGTAAAAGCAGATATATGAGGACAGTGACCCCAGAGCTCACCAGCTCAGTCAGCAGTGCTGCTGATCTGGTCATTGATACACATCAGTGCTATGCTCGGTTTTGGTTTTTTGAGACAGGGTTTTTCTGTGTAGCTCTGACTGTCCTGGCACTTGCTCTGTAGACCAGGCTAGGCCCGAACCTAGAACTCAGATGCCTGTCTCTGCCTCCCATATGCTGGGATTAAAGACATGTACGCACACCCAGCTGGCATCAGTGATCTTGGTTTTTAAGTAGAAAGTGCCTTACAGGGAAATTCCTACGTATTCTTACAGACCATGGTTTCAGTGATATACACAGCATGGTCTAAGGAAAACCATCACAATCCTGACCCCACACAGAACATTATGGACTCCCCACATCAATATCAATATTTCAATGTCACATAACACAATTCAAGTTTGATATAATGCAATATAAAGATGCCAATGTGGGGCTGGAGAGATGGCTCAGAGGTTGAGAGCACTGACTGCTCTTCCAATGGACCCGGGTTCAATTCCCAGCAACCACATGGCAGCTCATGACTGTCTATAACTCCAAGATCTGACACCCTCATACATAGATACATGCAGGCAAAACACCAATGTACATAAAATAAAAAATAAATTAATTAAAAAAAATAAAGATGCCAATGAAGGGTTCAAGAGATGGTTCAATGGTTAAGAGCACTGGCTGCTCTTCCAGAGGACTGGGGTTTGATTCCCAGCACCCATGTGGCAGGTAACAACTGTCTCTCACTCCTCTCTCTAGAGGATCCAACATCCTGTTCTGGTTTCTGCAGGCCCTAGGCATGCACATGGTGCACAGACCTACATCCAGGCAAAATGCACATACACATAAAAAATAAAAAACAAACAGAAAAAGAAGCCAATGAACAACAGGCAAGAGTCAGATACAAACCAAGTGTATCTGTAAATGTTATTCTGAATTTTGTGGTTTGGAGCTTGGACTTGGTTTTTTTCCCCCTTGGAGAAAAAATACTAGAACACTGTTGTATTTCTGAGCTAGATCTCAAAATTCTTTGTAATTCATAGCATGGTTAACTCTTTTCCCGCTTTTATTTTTATTATTTTTGAGCCAGGGTCTCACTATCCAGGACTGACTAGCCTTGAATTCCCAGTAATCCCTGTCCCACCCAGCTTTCCAACAGCAGGGGTTATACACATTCATCCACCAGCACTTAGAGCTTTCTCTCTCTTTAATCTTTTTACATTTCTTTCTTTCTTCCTTCCTCCCTTTCTTTCTTTCTTGCTTGCTTTCTTTTTTTCTTTCTGTGTGATGGGTTCATATGTAGAAGTCACAGGACAATTTTTGGAAGTCAGTTCTCTCTTTCCACCTTGTGGGGTCCAGTGCTTCTATCTGCTGAGCCATTTTGCTGGCCAAGTCTGTCTCTTTCTTTGAGATGGGCTGTTGTGTAGCCCGGGATGGTCTCCAATTTGATTATTTAGCCAAGGGTGACCTTGAACTTTTGATGCATGCACCATAGCATGTAATTTATATGTACACTAGGTAAGCACTCCACCAAGTGAGCTACACCCCAGTCCTAGCTCTTTATGTAAAAAAATTAGTAAGAACAAGATGCTATTTTGCAATAATAATTTTAAATAACAAAGGAGATGGTTCTGCAGGTAAGAGCACCACATTCTTGTAGAGGACCTGGGTTCAATTCTCAGCAGTCACATGTGGCTGACAACCATCCATTTCTGTAACTCCAGTTTCAAGGGCACCAGGCACACACATAGTGCGCAGACATACAGCCAGGCCAAATACTCATACACATAAAATAAAATAAATCTAAAAATAAAATAAAATCAATGAAACAATTTTAGGACTGAAAATAGGACAAAGATCCCCCAGGTGGAGGATAGGGATAGAGTCCGGTGTGGCTCAGAGTGGCCTGGAATTTGCAGTCCTGTTTCAGCCTTCCAAGTATTATGGATGCAGGCATGCTTGCCACACAGCTGGCTTGGGCAGACTTTCATAGATACTACCGGGAGTGCTCAAAGTTCAGTGCTGACACCCAGCAGTTTTTATTTTGTTTTGTTTTGTTGACTTTGCAATCGGTAGCCTTTTAAAAGACAACCATGGCACTAACATCACTATAGCTTAAGATAGGGTAGGCTGGGATTGGCTTATCCATCGATTTTTAAATTTATTTTTATTTTTTTAGTGGAAATGTTTGTGAAGAGCTACATGCTGGCTGGGAAGACTGCATCAAGCTGGGAAGCTGGGCATGGGGCCTGATACCTGTAATCCTCTGAACTGAGGCAGAAGGATTGTTATGACTGTGGGACCGGCGCCATGAGAGATTGCCTTAAGAAAGAAGAAAACGAAATCAAAACCAAGGAGATTGAGAGGGGAGGCGTGGGACAGGATCGGGAGAAACTGCTCCAATGCTTCTGGTGTACAAGGAATCCTGTAGGTGTTTTCCAGGCAGTCCAGCTTAGGAGACAGAAGATTCCCACTAGGCCCTGCCGTCTACACCATCCGACTGCTGGCAAGTTTAGGAGCTCAGCTGGGCCTGCTAGCATCCTCTAACCTGTGAAGAATAGTAAATATTTTGTTTGATGCTACTAAATTTTGGAGTGTGTGGGCTTTGAATGAGATGTTCCACCCCACCCCCCAGCCTTGGGCATTTGAACACTTTGTTCTCACTTGGTGGTGCTGGTTAGGGAGGCCTACTAGGTGCGGCCTTGCTGGAGGAAGTGTACGACTGGGAGCGGGCTTGGAGGTTTTAAAAGCCATGTCCCGTTGCTAGTCAGCTGTCTGTTTTGAGCTTGTGATTTAAGGTGTGAGTGAGTTCTCAGCTTGTTGCTCCAGCCCTCAGGCCTGCCTGCTGCCACACTTCCCCATTGTGATGGTGAGCGCCTCCTTTTTTTTTTTTTTTTTTTTTTTTTTGAGATAGGGTTTCTCTGTGTCCTAGACTCCCTTTGTAGACCAGGCTGGCCTCGAACTCAGATCCACCTGCCTCTGCCTCCTGAGTGTTGGGATTAAAGGAATGTTCCACCACATCCAGCGTGGTGAGGGCCTTTTATCCCTCTGGAACCATAAACTCAAATGAGTCTTTTCTTCTATAAATTGCCTGGGTCAGTGTGCTTTATCACAGCCATAGAAACAGAATGAATACAGAGGGAGTCTTACCTAGAAATAGATAACTAGAACCCAAGAAAGCCTCAAATGTGCTTACTTACAAACACCCCAACACTTTCGTTTCAAATGAACATCTCCCATGAGGACATGCTGCTCCATCTCAAGGTGCTTAGCATGCAGGAATCTCAGGACTCTGAACATAGGCCAGGCAGAGTGACAGGTTTTTAGTTCCAGCATTTAGGAGGTGGAGGCAGGCAGATCTCTGAGTTTGAGGCCAGCCAGGGCTACATAGTAAGAACCTGCCTCAAAGCAAAAGCAAAAGCAAAAACAATAACAAAAACAAATTTCCCTGAAACAACAACAACAACAACAAAAATAAAACAAAAATAAAACAAATGATTACCCTCACTCCCCCAAAAAAACCTCTGCACATACTCGCATTTAGAACGTGAGGCCCGTATTGGTTACTTTTCTATTGCTGTGATAAGACACCATAACCAATGCAACTTATAAAAGGAAGTGTTTAGCTGCGTGTCATGGCCCAGCACTCAGGGAGGCAGAGGCAGGCAGATCTCTGAGTTCAGGGCCAGCCTGGTCTACAAAGACAGTTCCAGGCTGTTATATAGAGGAATCCTGTCTCAAGAAACAAAAAAGCAAAGGATAGAGTGAGGGTAGCTTTTAAGTGGGACTTAACAATGTCAGGGGTTTAGAGTCCATGGTGGCAGCACAAAGATGTGGCAGGAACAGCTGAGAGCTCACATCTGGCTCTGTAAAGCAACAGTCAGCAGAGAGAGATTCTGGGAATGGTGCCACTGCTTTGAAACCTCAAAGCTCATTCCCATTGAGCTCCAAGCCCCACCCCCATCCCTTCCCAAACAGTTCCACCAACTGGGGCTCAAGTATTCAAACATGTGAACCTATGGGGGCTATTTTCATTCAAACCAGCATAAAGTCTTTGTTTATGGGTCCAGAGAACACAATTAAAAAAGTGATACAGAAGGAAGTGATAAAGACCCTGACCCTTGAAGAGTCACCCTGTAAGTAGCTAAGATAGCAGTTGGAACATTCTAGAAGGTGGCACTGATGGAACCTCAGAAGCAGTCCCCAGCCAGTAAGCTTTCCACAGCTGACATCTCCTAGGGTTTTATACAGTTTAACTGCTGTTAGTTAAAATACCTTATGTTTTTTTTTTTTTTTTCTCGAGACAAGGTTTCTCTGTGTTGTATCCCTGGCTGGTGCTGGGATTAAAGATGTATACCACCACACCTGGTTCCCTCTTATATTTCTTTATGGTCCCTTTCCAAGAACCAGCTTCTTCTGGAGGTCTAGAGCAGTCACATGTTTTTTCAGAGACTCGCTTATGGAATTGTGCAAAGAGATCTTCTGGGCTTGTTGCCTAAGATTCCTTGAGCTACAAGAGGTGACTGGAACAGAGCCATTGTGTTCTTGGTGAGTTCTCAGTGGGTCGGTGTTGTTTCTCATGACAAGGCAGGTAGGCTCATGACTGAATCACATGGGTTAAATGAGTCAGGGCCACAGTGTCTCGCGCGCGCGCGTGCGCACGCACACACACACACAAACACACACACACACACACACACACACACACGCACACACACACACACACACTCCAGCGGAGGCATTTCAAGCTTCTATTTACTCCTGCTTCTCAGAAGAAAAGAACAGGTGAGTTCTTAGAAGAGTTGGTAAGATACAAAGAATCTGTCCAAGGGGTCAAGGCGTCCTAAACCACTATGTGTGGGAGATATTTTCTTCCCTTACCCTATAGTTGAGCTAAAGTACCCAGAAAGTTGACCTGATGCATGAGCCATGACTTTGAAGCTCTGAGACTAAGTAGCCAGGAGTCAGGTAGCCCATGGGGTTCCTATAAATAGTGAGAAAGAAAAAAAAAAGCTCCATTCATGTTCTATTGAGTTTTACCCTAGCTAACTAGATAAGGTATTCCATCCTTGTGTGGAAACAAGCAAAAAATATAGTATGCCAATTACGGACATGGTGGTGGGTGGTGGGATGAGGGACATGGCGGCATATGCACCTTCAGGCTTTACAGATACCCCGGACATTAACACCAAGTCTTCCTGATCTGTTTCTAGTTGGTCTCAGAGGATGTAACAAATTGGTTTTGCTAGTCAGGTGTGATGGGGTAAACCTGTCATCCCAGCAGTCTAAAGGCTGAGGCAAAAAAAAAAAAAAAAAAAAAAAATCAGAAATTGCAGGCCAGAAGGACAGCACAGTGAGACCTTGTCTCAAAAACAAACAAACTAAATAAACTTTTTGTGGCTGAGTATCTTGGCACATATGTCTTATTCTATCACCCAGGGTGTAGAAACAATAAGGTTAAGAGTTCAAGACCAGGCTGGGCTAAGGGAGGACCAGACTGTTTCAAAACCAACACAATCCTTTTTTCTTTTCAAGGCTTTCTGTAAAACCATGCATAGTATCAACTCTACTGTCCATGCTGCCAAGGGACTCCACTTGGGAGGAGCTTAGACAGGACAAAGGTGCTTACAGCTATCCTGGTGCTAGCATCTCAAACTGATAGCTGAAGGACCTTTGAGGGATATATTCTACTTGTCCTTGTGACAAGGTCAAGGAATAGGACAATAGAGGTTGTACTAGTCAGTTAACTACCAAGAGAGGCGCTTTTCCTGCCATTGAAGGCAGGTTAACAAAGGGTACAATTATCCAGTATCCCTTTGTGCGGCACAACAAAAGGACAGCTGCAACCTACGGTGCCAAGACACTTACACTTCTGGACTCTAATGTTCCAGGATCCTCAGAAAACTCATGGCCCCAACATGTACCAGAAGGGTGTATTCTGAAGTGTGTCAGGGCTCTCTAGAGGAACAGAACCGATAGAATGAATACCTATCTATCTATCTATCTATCTATCTATCTATCTATCTATCTATCTATC
>OU015760.1:13316980-13351941 GCA_907169655.1 Acomys percivali | reverse complement strand
CTCTCTCTCTCTCTCTCTCTCTCTCTCTCTCTCTCTCTCTCTCTCTCGATGATGATGATGATGACGTTTCTGGAGACAGATTTTTTTCTTGTAGTCCTGGCTGTCCTAGACTTGTAGAGTTTATCTTGTAGACCAGGCTGGTCTTGAAGTCTGCCTCTGCCTCCCAAGTGCTGGGACTAAGGGTGTGCACCACTAAATCCAGCTTCATTAACATTATGACTGTAGGGATTAAGCTTCTAGCACGCAAACTATTGTGTATGGATGATCAAAACTTTGAAGTGGAACATACATGTTTGAAGTATGAATTTGGACCTCACCTTAAGTAACATTTCTCATTATATTCAAGGTCAAGCTGTGTGAAAAGGAAGTTAAAACAGACTCAAAACACTCCAGTGAAGAAAGAGTGGGAGGCAATTGGTGAGCTGTAACGTTTTCCCTTTCATAAAAAAAAAAAAAAAAAAAAAAAAAAAGAATTCTGGTAGAATAAATAGCATTGCTGACTTTGCAAGAATCACAAAGTAGATTTGAGCTCATAAAGGGTTTAAAGATTTTTCAGCTCAATGTTGAATGCTCACGAAAGGAGACCATGGTAGTTTGAAAAGGATGGCTCACCGGGCGTGGTGGTGCACGCCTTTAATCCCAGCACTCAGGGAGGCAGAGGCAGGTGGATTGCTGTGAGTTCAAGGTCAGCCTGGTCTACAAAGTGAGTCCAAGACAGCCACGGCTACACAGAGAAACCCTGTCTTGAAAAACCAAAACCCAAACCAACCAAACAAAAAAGAATGGCACCCATCAGCTCATAGATTTGAATGCTTGGTCACCAGGAGTTGACACTATCTGAAAGGATTAGGAGGTGCAGCCTTGTTGATGGAGGAAGGGTGCCACTGGAGCTGGCCTCTGAGGTTTCAAAAAGCCCATTCCAAGTCCAGAGTTTCTCTCTTCCTGTTGCCTGTGTGTGTATGTGTGTACACAGGGGTACGGCACAGTGCATGCGTGCCTGTGTGGCGGTCAGACAATGACTCACTGAAGTCCTAGATGAGACTTCTACGGGCTTTTTCTCTTAGGCTTCTTCTCTGTACAGACTGCAAGAAACACGCCTTCTAGGTAGGCCTCAGGGCTTAGCGAACTAGCCAAGCAAAGTATTTATTTATTTATTTATTTATTTTTGTTTTTTTTTTCAGGACAGGGTCTCTCTGTGTAGCCTTGGCTGTCCTGGACTTGCTTTGTAGACCAGACTGGCCTTGAACTCACAGCGATCCGCCTGCCTCTGCCTCCCGAGTGCTGGGATTAAAGGCGTGTGCCACCACCACCACCACCACCACCACCACCACCACCACCACCACCACCACCACGCCAGGCTCCAAGCAAAGTATTAAAAATATAACCCATATAGGTGGATCTCTGAGTTCAAGACCAGCCTGGTTTACAGAGTGAGTTAGTCCCAGGACAGCCAGGGCTAAACAGAGAAACCCTGTCTCAAAAAAAAAAAAAAAAAAACCCAAACAAACAAACCAATAAACCGGCTGGGCGTGGTGGTGCACGCCTATAATCCCAGTACTTGGGAGGCAGAGGCAGGTGGATTGCTGTGAGTTCGAGAGCAGCCTGGTCTACAAAGTGAGTCTAGGAAAGCCAAGACTACACAGAGAGACTCTGTCTCAAAAACAAAACAAACAAACAAACAAAAAACCCAACCAACCAACCAAACAAAAAGAATATAACCCGTAGGTAAAACAGGAAAGTTCAAGAAGGGTTCTGGGGAACTTTCTATCTGGCCTCCCCTGGCCGGAAAGTCACATCGTTTGTATTGTCTAGGGATGACATTTGTAGATTATCAGCAATGAAACTATTTCATCTGTAATGCATCTTCTTTATGCCTTGAGTCATAATACCGTGATGGCCAACAGGGAGGGAGAAAATGTAGAATGTATCCCTATGTACATAATCTGTAGTTCTTTTTAAAAATATTATTTATTTATTGCATATATAGTGTTCTGCATGCATGTACACCTGCATGCCAGAAAAAGGCAGCAGATCTCATTATAGATGCTCATGAGTCACCATGTGGTTGCTGGGAATTGAACTCAGGACCTTTGAAAGAACATGCAGTGCTCTTAACCTCTGAGCCAACTCTCCAGCCCCTGTATTTCTTTCTTGAGGCAGAGCCTCAAACTTTTGATCGCCATGCCTCAGGTATGTGACGCTGTGCCTAGCTAACTCCTGTATTTCTTAAGTGAGATTATTGATTTAGAGAAGCTGTCAAATATTTGAAAGTTAAAACATTGAGTAAGTTTTAAAAAATTTTAAAGGGGCCCCATGGTGTGGTGGTTATCACATCTGCTTTACAAACAGAAGGTCCTTGGTTCGAACTATAGTATAACCGTGGAACGCTATTGGGTCCTCCAAAAAAAAAAAAAAAAAAATTAAAGTGATCATACCCCATTAGCCATGTAAGTTTGTGGGCCAATGATAGCAACAATGGTAGCTCTGACCTGTACTCTGCATTTGGGAGACTGGGAAAGGCTTGCCTCAAATTTGAGGGCAGCTTGGCTACATTATGAGAGCCTGCCTCAAAACAAAGAAAGAAAGCAAAACAAAAAAAAAGGGGCGGTAGGGAAGTAACTAAGTGGCAGGGTCCTTGCGTAGCATGTACAAGGCTGTGGGTTTCATCCTCACCAACACGTGCCCACTCTTCCAGTTATGGGGGTGGTGCACTCTCCTGGCACTTTCTCCCAACCCAAGCTAAAATGAAGTCTGACGGCTCAGGAACGGCCCTGAGGTGTCCAGCTCTGGAAATCCCTTGACTACTGCTTAACCTCGAGCTGTGCAATAATCCAGTTAGTTCTGCCCTGGGTTTTAGGTTACTTGGTCGCAGAGAATGGCAAGTTCGTCTAAGGCCGTCTCTGCAAGCAAACCGATGGGTGTATATGTCCCTCCCCATACCCAGGGAAGGTACTTGCGTGGTCTACCCACCAATCAACAGGGAGCTGTAGCACATTCTAGTCTCAGTCTCTGTTTCTCTCTTTGTGTGTGTGTGTCCATATGCTAGGCAGTGTTACAGTGGAGCTTTTAGCAGTGAGGCTGTGTTGTGTGTGCTGCCCACATCAACCCATGCTTCTGCGGCAGCCGAGCTCATGAGAAGCCCACAGCAGGGATGTGTTCATAGAGCTATCCTGGACCAAGCTTTGAGTCCTTTCCTCTGGAAGACCTTGAATCCCAACCATTGCTTGAGGTAGAGACTGCTTCTTAAAAATATTTATTCCTTGCCAGGCATGGTGGTGCATGCCTTTAATCCCAGCACTCGGGAGGCAGAGGCAGGCAGATCGCTGTGAGTTCGAGGCCAGCCTGGTCCACAAAGCGAGTCCAGGACAGTCAAGGATACACAGAGAAACCCTGTTTCGAAAAACCAACCAACCAACCAACCAAAAAATATTTATTTCTATTTCTGTTTATGTGTATGCGTGTATTTCTGTGTGATTGTCTGCTACATGTGTGCATATGCCTGCCAAAAACTCCCCTTTTTTTGGAGTCACAGGTGATTGTGAGTTATCAGTGTGAGTGCTGGCAATCAAACTCGGCTCGTTGAGAAGAATAGCAAGCACTCTTGACTGTTGAACCATCTTTCCAGGCCCTATAAACTGCTCTTATTCTAACTCCATAGATATTCCCAAAGCATTGAGAGGGCAAATGAGTTGCCCTCACTCACATAGCTTGAAAGCCTCAGAGCAGGAAGCTAATTGCTAGCTCTAGGAATGGCAGCTCCTAGGTGCTCTCCTCTTCCTCCTCTCCAGGATACCTTCAGGTCTGGGTTTCTGGGGCTTGATGCAGCTACTATATTTGCTTTAATACAGGCTGTTAACTTAAAATGCCTGTGAAAGTAGGAAAGTGAGTGAGTAGGAAAGAAAGTCTTTTTTTTCCCCCGCAACAGGGTTTCTCTGTGTAACAGTCCTGGCTGTCCTGGACTCACTTTTGTAGACCAGCCTGGCCTCGAACTCACAGCAATCCTCCTGCCTCTGCCTCCCGAGTGCTGGGATTAAAGGTGTGTGCCACCACTCCAGGCTGGAAAGAAAGTCTTGTTTTAGTGATTTCTGATCCTTTTTAGCCTGTGGTGGTGCTTTGAATAAGAATGGACCTCATAGGCTCATATATTTGATATTTTTTTGGTTTTTCGAGACAGGGTTTCTCTGTGTAGCCTTGGCTATCCTGGACCCGCTTTGTAGACCAGGCTGGTCTCGAACTCACAGCGATCTACCTGCCTCTGCCTCCTGAGTGCTGGGATTAAAGGCGTGCACCACCACACCTGGCTTCTGGCTCATATATTTGAATGCTTAGTCTCCAGGGAGTAGAATTCTCTGATGGGATTAGAAGGATTAGGAGGTGTGGCCTTGTTGAAGGAAGTGTGTCACTAGAGGTGGCTTTTGAAGTTTCAAAAGCCCACAGCAAGCCCAGTTCTAACCCTGCTGCCTTCACATCTTAATATATAACTCTCAGCTACTTCTCACGCACTATGCCTGTCTGTGTGCTGCCATGCTCCCCACCATGATATAATAGACTGAACCTCTGAAACTGTAAGCCAGCCCCTCAGTTAAATGCTGTCTTTTATTAAAGTTGCAGTGGTCATAGTGTCTCTTCACAGCAATGGAACATTAAGCTAGCTACTGACAGTAAGTAACATTTGTAGACTGCTCGTTAAGGGAACGGTCATTTGGAGCAGGGAAAAGTGGTTCATTTCACTGCAGTGAGCCTGCACACTATTCCTTTTCAGAGCTGACTATGTTGGAAGACAAATCTTTGTGTTTTCCCATTTCTCGTACATTTTAAAAAGATGTTTGTTTATGTGTGCATGTATGTCTATGTGCACATGTGTAGGTGCCTAGGGAGGCCCAAACAGAGCATCAGATCCCTTGGGTCTGCAGTTACAGAAGGTTGTGAGCAGCCTGAGGTAGGTGCTGCAAATTGAACTTGGGTCCTTCGTAAGAACAGCACATAATTTTAGCCAGTAAGCCATTTCTCCAACACCCCGTTTCCTGTACATTTGATACTCCCAACAATAACTTATTAATAAAACACCCTAGTAGTTTAAACTAAGTATTCCTATGAGCCAGGCTTAATTGAAAATAGGAAACTGCAGCCGGATGTGGTTGGGTCATGCCGCTGAGTTCGAGGCCAGCCTGGTCTACAAAGTGAGTCCAGGACAGCCAAAGCTACATAGAGAGAACCTGTCTTGACACCACTCACCCTGGGAAAAAATAAATAAAATAGGAAATTGCTGTCTATTTGATGAAGGCAGGGATTCCCATGACTCTGCCCTGTGCGTATATTCTATATACGTAAAACAAAGCCCAGAACCAGGCTGTCAGTTAATCTAATCTCACTGTGTTACAGGCAATCTGAGTAACTCGCAGAATTGACAGCTTTTGGATAGTGGGCTCTTATTTGTCTAGACTTATGTGAGAAGGAATTGAAAGCAAAAGTAAGAACCTATCTCACTAGGGTGCTTTGTGACTCCTCCAATCCCATAGCAGAAAGGGATCTATTTTAGTTTCTTTTCTGTTGCTGTGATAAAACACCATGACCAAGGAAACTTATAAAAAAGAAAGCATTGAATTGGGCTTATGTGTTAAAGGGGTAGAATATATGACAGCAGAGCAAAGGCATGCTGCCTTAACAGCTGAGAGCTCACATCTTGATCCACAAGCAGAAGGCAGGACATACACACACACACACACACACACACACACACACACACACACACACACTTTATTATTTGTTGTTGGTTTTTGAGACAGGGTTTCTTTGTGTAGCCTTGGCTGTCCTGGACTCACTTTGTAGACTAGGCTGGCCTTGAACTCACAGCGATCCATCTGCCTCTGCCTCCTGAGTGCTGGGATTAAAGGCGTGCACCATCGCACCCAGTGAGAAGAATCTTTTGAAACCTCTAATCCTACCCCCAGTGACATACCTCCTCCAGCAAGGCCACACCACCTAATCCTCCCCAGACAGTTTTACCAACAGGGGATCAAGTATTCAAATATGAACCTATGGGGGTCATTCTCATCCGAACCAGCATAGGGATCACTAAGCCTAATTAACGGTTTTCAAAGGAGCACTATGGGAATGTGTGTATTTTGGAGTTCCCGCTATGTGGTCAACGGAGCCAGGCACGCTAGATGCAAACTACTTGGTTCCAAACAAGGGAGAATAGACCCACTGGATATCCATGGAGACACAAAACTACATCATTGTCTAAGCTCTGTTCCCATATATGCCAAATTGGTTTCAAATGTAGCTGCTGTCATTAATTGAAAGAAGATGGTGCTGTTTTGTTTTGAATACTACCAAGAGCGCCGCATTTGAGAAAATGAGGCCACAGTACTTCAATTGTGGAAGCAACACAGTTCTCCAGTTTGCATTTGTAGCTGCACAGTCGTTGAATGGGAGAATGTACTTATTTTCAATATTTATTTCTATGTGTGTGTGTGTGTGTGTGTGTGTGTGTGCTCGCGCCTCCTTGTCTGTACACGTATGGCATGCATGTAGTGCTCTTGGAAGCCAGAAGAAAGCACTGAATCCCCCACAAATTAAGTTATACGCAGCCATGAGCAGGAGGATGTGTGCTCTGGGATCCCAAGCTGGGCCCTCCGTAGGAGCAACAAGTGCTCTTAACTACTGAGTCATCTCACCAGTCCCAAATTTATATATTTTATTTTTTGAGTCTCACTAGATGGACCAGGCTGGCCTTGAACTCACAGAGATCTCCTTGCCTCTGCCACCTGAGAGCTGGGATTAAAGGTATGCTCCACTACAACCTGCTTTTAACTAAACAAACAAACAGACAAACACAAAACCAACCAACCAAAAAAAAAAAACAAAAGAAAACAAAAACAATTTTGAGTGTTTTGCCTGTATGTATGTTTACTACATGCCTGCCTGTTGTTTGAGAAAGTCAGAAAAGGGCAATGGGTCCCCTGAAACTGGAGGTATGAATGGTTGTGAACTCCCTCCCATGTCTTCAAGAGCATCCAGTTCTTTTAACCTCTGAGCCATCTCTCCAGCACACCCTCAAATTTACATATTTTCATATGTAATGTAAAACAAATTCTGTATATGCCTGCTTCTGTGGGAGTAGATGCGTGAGGGCGTGGATGCCCAGGAGGCCTGAAAGCATCAGATATAGTGGAGCTGGAACTCCAAGGGCAGTGAATGAAAGACCTGCCCTTAGCCCTTGGTCCAGCTCTCTGCCCCTTCGTCCCCCCCCCCCCCCCCCCCCCCAGCTAAGGTTTCTCTGTGCAGCCTTGGCTGTCCTGGACTCGCTTTGTAGACCAGACTGGCCTCGAACTCAGAGATCTGATTGGGACTACAGGCGTGCGCCACCGTGCCTGGCTCTCTCTGCCTCTTAGTATGTAGTGTGTGTGTGTGTGTGTGTGTGTGTGTGTGTGTGTTTTGTGGCTCTTTTCAGTTTATTGCATGAAGGAGCTACACAAGTCCAAGTTAAAAGCGGACCCCTTATACAAGCTGTGAGGTTTTAAAATTTGTGACAGAAGGGAAATTCTACTCATTGCAAGGCAATGCAATGAGCTTAAGCTTCAGAGCCACACGCACTTAAAATCCACGAGCCTTCAGCTGGTTGTCCTTAGCCAGCCCAATCTCTATCAGCAACTGGTCTGTGTTCTGGCGCTCATCCCCCTGTAGCTGAATTGCTTCTCCATATTCTGGGTAGTCAATTACAGCACCATTGCAGGCAAAGTTCCCCTTAACCGCCTTCACTGGTTTCTTTTGATTGTAACCATCGGTGATCCCTTGGACAGTACTAAGGGTCTTCCTGTCGTTTCTCTGTTGGATTCTTTTATGGATATAATACCCAGTGCCTGCCAGAAGCAGGCAGCAAGATCATCATCCTTACTTGCATCAGCAAAGGCGTCGAAAGAGTGGAGGTTCTGGATAGCCTCCTCGGTGGAAATGCCTGCGGAAGGTGGGCGGGCAGGCGGGCGGGCGTGGGGGGGGGGGGCACGGCACACAAAACAGGATGGAGTCTCCAGAAGCTAGGGGGCTCCATGGGGAGACAGCTGAGTCCTGGGCCGCGGCTCAGTGACTAGGGCCTTCCTGTGTAACTTTTAATTAAATTATTGCTCCTCTCCCCTCAAGCCAGGGTTTCTCTGAATGCTAGAGGTTAGCTTTCTTTCTGTCACTCTTGTAGCTATGGCTGTCTGGGACAGAACACACTCCTCTCACTCTCTCCCTCTACTCCCCTCCCCCCTCTCTCCTGCCCTCTCGCCCGCCTCCTCCCCCTCCAGGCTGGCCTCGAACTCAGAGATCCACTAGTTCTGGGATTAAAGGCCTGCACCACCACAACCGGCTTTAATTGCGTTGTTTATTGCATTCGTTTCGTTTGGATATTACAGTTAGGTCGCGCTTTTTGAAACTGAAAAAAAAAATGTAGTTGTATTATTTATTATTTCAGCATGTTTACAGGGAGTGTTAAAAATACTTAATATAGCTTCCTGCCTTTTGAAACTGAAACAAACTTTGTTGTATTGTCTCTGACTTGTTATCGTATTGTGTTTTTAAAAGAGTGTTTACACTCTTTAAAGTTACAACTTCTCTAAGTAAACCCAATAAACCCATTGGTTACCAAGAGACAAAACAAAATATTTGTTGTTAGTATAAAATATGGCCAATGCAACCAACAAGAACAAAAGAAATTTCCCTCTATTATTACACAAATGAGTATTAAGAAAACAAGAAACAGGGTTTTTGTAGTCTAGTGGACTCTTTTCTAGGTGAAAAAAATTGAGAACAAAAGCTAAGAACCAACTTGCCGGGGGATTGCTTTATTGTTTCCGTATCTCTTTAGAAGTTCGGCTTCAACTTAAAAAACCGGAAAAGTAGAAGAGTTGTAAAATTTTTTATGAGAACTAGTTATTTGAATCCTGGCAGCAGAAGGCCCCTTGGAGGGGACGGTGGAAGAGAATCCTGCTTTTCGTTTGTTAAGCTGAGGTGCAGAAAGGTGCAAGCTTTTAGGTAACCTGTGTGTATTGACATTGCCTGAAAGCTCAGGGCTCATATTCTTTTGGTTTTATTGTTTAAGGGTCTGTGGTTTTTTTTTTTTTTTTTTAAGGGTCTGTGTTTTTGAAGCTGAGACTTGGAGTTGATCCGCCTAGGAGGGGGGAACCACCAGAAGCCGCCCCTCTGAGGACAGACCCCTTTTTCTATTTCCTGTCCACTGTAGTGGTCCAAAGAGAGTCACCTCGGTCAGGTAACCCCGTCCCAGCTTCTCCAGCAGGCATCAGTTGTGCCCAGTCACACACCCTCACCTCCCGGGTTTCCAAAGAAAGTTGTTAGAAACATTCGGGGTCCCTTGCTGTGCCTGCAGCCACCAGTCGGGCGCCAGGAGTGCTACGCGGAAGGACACAGAGCGAGCAATGACTCACACACCAGCGGAGGCTCAGGGTTCTGGGAGGATCTCACGTTGCCGGAACTACATTCGCGTGAGATAGTCTCATTGTTCCTTCAGAGTGGGGGTGTGGGGGTGGCGTGCCCGCTACCTAGGCAACAGCGCTCAGAAGTCTTCAGCGATCAGCACTTCTTGTTCAGGGGAACTCGAGTCACCAAGCAGCCTTCCACCTTTCTTCTTTACCAGTCCCTCTTTCCTCTTCCCCGCTCCATTCCTCCTCCTCCTTCCCCCGTGCTCCCCCCCGCAGTCTTCTCAGTTCCTCCTTCCCATTCCCAGCACTATTCAAGCCAGTTTCCCTTCTTCTCAAAATGGCCACCGCGCCGGACACCCACGGTCACGTGACCGCCCCCCCCTCCCCGGTACGAATTTGACTGCTATGCAATCGTGGAGGATGGCTCATCTGGCCAGACAAAGCCCACTATATCATCTCCAAGCTCAGGGACTGAGAGGAAAGGAAGAGTGCCAGAAAAAAAATGAAAACTGGGTGCATAGGGGAAGAAGCAGCAATTAATTCTACTTTAAATCTTAGGGCTTCATTTCGTTGCCAGAGGACAGGCGGAGACGGTTGTTAGCAAGATCTCGAGAAAACACTAAGACTAGGGTATGAGCGGAGAACAGGAGAGACCAAACCCAAAAGAACCAGAGAGGCAGTGAATGCGGGATTCTCTTAAGTACGGACAACGAAGCGGGTAACTGGATTGACTAGGAAATCTCACGAGAATAGGAAGAACACACCGTAACCAGGCAGACATCCTAACGGCAGTGGATGAGCGCCTGAAAGAGGAGGGCGTACGTCTTACGTGCTGACGTAGCAGCCCTCCGAGTTTGTATATAAGCTTCGTGGCCGCGCGGTGCGCTTCAAAGCCGCAGTTCTCCCGCGAGAGAGCCCTTGCGGTAAAGCCAGCACTTGTTCTGCAGCGGAAGACTCCCGAGTTTTTCGGTATTCTTCAGGGATGAGTCATGTGGCAGTGGAAAATGCGCTCGGGCTGGACCAGCAGGTGAGCTGTACCAGTTACTGCAATAATTTCTCTCCTGACCTAGCCTACCTTGTGGCGCAGGTCTAAGTTCTGCTTTTTTTTCCCCCTTCCCATCTCCCTGAGGTCTCGGGCTGGCGGGTGTCTGTATCTAGGGGCTCTGAAGGGACTGGATACTTGGAGTGGTACCACCGGTTGTTCTCCAGCTCGACTCGGTTCGTGGCATTGTCCCCGGCCCGAGCACAATGGCGGCTTTTGTGTGTGTGCGTGTGTGTGTGCGTGTGCGAGAGAGAGAGTTAGAGAGGAAGGGAGGGAGAGAGACGAGAGGAGAGTGTGCATGTGAGCGCGCGTGAGTGTGCGTGTGCACGCGGGCGAGCAGAGGGGGAGGGGGCGCGCGCGTTCGGTCGCCTGCGCGCGCACCTTAGTTGATTGGGGACCGGGGGGGGGGGCGGGGGGGGGGGGGGGGGGGGGGGGACTGTATGGCGTGGCGGCGCGCGGGTCGGGGGTGGAAGGTTTGGCTATGGTTTCTGGGGACTTTCGGCCTCGTGGCTCCCTTGGCTGGGGTTTTTTAACCCCCGGGAGTCGGCGGCGGCGGCGCGCGGACTAGCCGAGTGGCCCCGCGGCGCTGGAATGTGGGAGGGGGCGCTGCCGGGGGTGGGGGTGGGGAACTGGCCTCTGCGCGGGCTAATGGCGGCGGCCTCCTTTGTGTGGTTCTGCCTGGTGGTGCGGTGCGTCTCCCCCGCCACCCCCACCCTGGCCTGCCCTCCTGTAGGCTCGCCTGCTTGCTAGCCGGGTTTCTTCGCTACCGCGGGCCCGGTGCGTCGCGGCAAGGGAGGACGCGGTTCCCAAGTGGAAAGTTTTGTGACGCAGAAATTTCTGGGCGGATTGGGCGGGGGAAGGAGGGGGAGGGCGGCCAGGGCCGCTGCTTGCGCACTTGCGCCGGGCTTGGCGGTGACGCCAGCCACACGGCGCGGCCCTTGCTCAGCCTTCGGTTCCAGGAAACATCCGCGGCGCCCCGAGCCGCACACGCCGGCTTTTTCCTGGGCGCAAGGAGGACCCGCGCGCCTTGCGGTGGATGGCCCAATCTGGGAACATCTAAAGGCAAGATGCCCAGAATATGGCAACAGATAACTTGTTGCCGCCGTTGAAGTAAAATTGGGAGATGGGTCAGGCTGGAGTCCAGATAGCCATTTCTAGATTTAGAGGCAGAGGAGATGCAGATGTGCGATCTGTTGCCTCCTGGCTTCCGGGTCAATGACCTACAACAATAAATCTAGCATGTTAACACATTGTAAGTTTAATGGTGCCTAGAGTAAAAAAGAAAAGAAAAGAAAACCATTGCCTGGTGTAAAGGCACCGGTTTTTCCCAGCTTTAACATTTTCCATCTAAATGATATTTTAATTTTATTATTAAAGTTATATTTCCAAGAGCCTTTCGTAAGTTTGTAATGGATTTAACTCTGACACTTGTAGTTTGTCAGTATCATTCCACATATTACGGAGTTTTATGTTTCCTAAAAATGTAATAGGTCAATTATTTTTTCCTGGCTGGGGGTGGTGGTGTTCCTTTTTGGTTTGTGGCTTATACTCCAAAGTAGATTACTTATTGACAATAGGGCTCCACCGATAAAGGCGCCTGCCACCAAACCTGACTACAGACCTGAGTTTGCTCTACAGGAGTCAGCAGAGGCAGACAGATAGATCTTTGAGTTCAAGGACAGCCACGGCAGGCGGTGTGGGTATACGCCTTTAATCCCAGCACGCAGGAGTCAGGCAAGTGGATCTCTTGAGTTCGAGGCCAGCCTAGTCTACAAAGTGAGTCCAGGACCGCCAAAGCTACACAGAGAAATCCTGTCTCTGGGGGGAAAAGTTCTTTAGTAAGAACATCAAGGGCTATTTATTTAGTTCTGTGACTTTACAGTTAAATGGGAGAATATGAGTTACTCCAGTTTTACTCATAGTGCTAGGTGATGAGTGTATTGCTAAAATTGTTTTTATGCAGTGCAATCCCAATTTATTATATTTGCCTTTATTTCTGAATAAAGGAACTAAACAGTTTCAAATTTGTCTTTATATGTGCTTTTAGGTTTAAAATATTACTAGGTACAAAGTTGGTAGCGCTTAGAAACATTGTCAAAAATGATTAAAATGAATCTTATACCCATTTAACATGTGTGGTTTTTGTTTTTAGACCAGGTCTGATTGTAGCCCGGGCTGGCCTGAAGTACCTATATTGCTGAGAATGGCTTTGAACTCCTGATCTGCCTGCCTCCACTTTTCTAATACTCGGACCACAACTGATTCATCACACTTGGTTTATATGGTACTAGGGATTAAAACTAGGCTTCATCCATCAGTGTGGATGAGCACTCTACCAACTGAACTGAGGTCTGAGCACCTGCTTAATGTTTTAAAAACAAGTTTGTTGGCTAACCTGACCTCAAACTTTAATTTATAAAAAAAAAAAAAAAAAAAAAAAAAGAAGAAGAAGAAGAAAGCCCATGCCTTTAATCCCAGTACTGGGGAGGCAGAGGCAGGTGGATCTCTGAGGCCAGTGTGGTCAACTGAGTTCCAGGACAGCCAAGGCTATTACACAGAGAAACCCTGTAAAAGATTTTGCAAACCCCCAAAAGATTTGCTTTTATCTAATGCGTGTTTTTAGCTGTATGTATGTTGCACTATTCTTTGGAGGCCAGAAGAGAGCAGTGGGTGTCTTGGAACTGGCTACTAGCTACTGAGACCACAGTTACACACTGCCATGCCTAGCTAGATTTTTGAGATTTGGCATAACTAAGTTGTATTTTGTCAAGGAGCTTTTACTATGGAAAATGTTTACAGAACAAACATCTTGAAAGATGGAGTTGAGTTTGGATCCAGTTTCTGTTTGATTTTGTGACTTACATTCTATAGTATTTATAGTGCTACTACTTCATATTTGCTTTAGAGCTCTGGTCTTTTAGTGCCTTCTTGGTCACATTCTATATTTTCTTAATAGCCGTGTGGGTTTGGTGGGGCAGCTATTTGAATATGGGACCAGAAAACGTTCTGTTTTTTTTTTCCTCTAGTGTATTTATCTCCTTCAACATTGAGACTAAAAACAATCTGATTTTCTTCTAGTTTGCTGGCCTAGACCTGAACTCATCAGATAATCAGACTGGAGGAAGTACAGCAAGCAGTAAGTAAAACACTTTATGGATAGATTGACTATCAGAACTTGATATCTTGTAATATCAGCACTCAAGAGGCAAAGGCAGGCGCATCTCTGGGAATTGAGGCCGGCCTGGTCTACAGAGTGAGTCCAGGACAGGCAGGGCTACACAGAGAAACCCTGTCTCAAGAAACCAAACCAAAACAAAACAAAACAAATTTCCTTGAATGTTAAAGACTTGCATATGAACACTGTTAGATGCATGAACACTTTCACTAGCTAGAAGTTAGAAGGGCTGGGCATGTTGGTCAGTGAGCAAATCCTTCAGTGGCATATGTAAGGCCCTTTGTTTCAGCTCAGTCACTGCCAACAGGAATATGTACTGTTTTTTCCTTAGGCAGGTGCTATTAGGTTGAATGTTGAGGTACATTTCTGTGGTTTATTTTCAGACTGTTTTGCATTTTAAAGCAGAGGCACACGTTTACCTTGGTACTTGCTTTAAATTTCATGTTTTTGCCAGGCTCAGACTCTAACCCATTATCCTGACAAATCTTTCAAATATTTAATTCACAAGTGCAAAAAAAAAAAAAAAAAAAAAAAAGGGATAAAGAACCACTAGTATCTAGGTAACACTAGCGTCCCCCGTCCCCCTTTGTTTTGAGATAGTCTCTACAGAGCCATGGCTGTCTAGGTACTCACTCTGTAGACCAAGCTGCACTCACACCTGCCCCTGCTGGGATTTAAGGCATGCACCACCATGTTTACCCCAACTACTGTGCTTAAAGTTGGCTTCCCCCATCCCCCCTTTTTTTGGAGACAATGTATATGTAGCCTAGGTTGGCCTTGAACTAGAGGTGATGACCTTCCTGCCTTGCCTTAGCTAGGATTACAGGCATATGCCTAGCTTAAATTCAAACCTTTCTCATAGAGGAGTTTTTTTTTTTTAAATAGGGATTTTGGTGAAAAGCTTTACTGTGAAGGTATTTGGCATTTTTATTAATTTTATGTTCTTTTAGAAGGGCGCTATATTCCTCCTCACTTAAGGAACAGAGAAGCTACTAAAGGTGAGTCCTTAATACCAGTTTGGTAAATCTGATTCTTGGTCATTTTAGAAATTAGCGTAGGGAAAACAAAGCAGCTTGGGAAATTTCCTAACTCTGAAAAACCTTGACTGATAACATATCTTAGAAAATTGTCTTCAGTGTCATGGTTTTTATATGATTAGTCTCATGATCCTTTATAATTAGTTATATCTTGGTTTTACTTTGAAAAGATAGGTATTTGCCGTGTTGTGTAATACAAACTGCATGGAAATAAATTTTTGTCTTAACATATATGACAAGATGTCATATGTATTATTCCATGTAATACAAACTCCATGAGAATAATTTGTTTTCATCTTAACATATGACAAGATGATGATGGACTTAGAGCACAAGATAAGTTAAAATATCAGGCCCATTCTAGTGACGTGGGAGTGACTGATTAGAATGAACAAGAAGTCTTTGTAGAAAGAAATTAAGAGTCAGGATCTTACATTTTACAACTGGAAGATCTGGAGAAGCAATTAAATTCTTGATTGCTGGTGAAAACACATGGCTGAGTGATGCAGAGACAAAGACAGAAGGAAAGTTAACTTGTAAATGTCAGCTGACTAATAAAATGGCATAGAAGCCAGTTCAGCCCTACTTGTCTTAAATATAGCTGTCACTGGGGAGTCCCACTTAGTTAAATATTTATATTTGGCTTTATAATGGGATCATAGAAGCGATCTTGGTTTTTTAATATTGATATTGTTAAGCTTATAAATAAACCACTAAGTGAATACCATGTGGAGTATGATTCACATGTACAAGGCATTGTTCTTGTACTTTTGCTATTGGAACAGAAAATACCAAACCAAATAATCTGGCATGCCAAGGAAAACTTTGGCTGTTGTTTGTAAATTCATTCACACCTGTAACGGGAATGGAAAAGTTAAAGCGTTATAGTCCCATGATAGAAGACAGTACCATGGTCATCTGTTAAAGGCAAAGTTGTTGACCCCTTAGAGATTGTATACATTTAGAATGTTCTTAGTCTGTCAAATTTACATGATCTATATAGTATTTTTTCTAGTGGAGTATAACTGGTTATGTCTTAGTTATCTTTGGGTACCACCAGTAGAATATTTACATTGGCTTTTGATACCAAAGAGATAAGAGGCAGTACGGCTTCAAATTCAGAAAGATTAAGATCATGTGTTAATAATATTCCTAAGAGTTTGGTGGTTTTTTATTTTTTATTTTCAGGATTCTATGACAAAGACAGTTCAGGGTGGAGTTCTAGTAAAGATAAGGATGCATACAGCAGTTTTGGATCCCGGGGTGATTCAAGAGGGAAGTCTAGTTTCTTCAGTGATCGTGGAAGTGGATCAAGGGGAAGGTAAATGAAATCAATTTACATGTGTAAGTGGTAATTTAGGAAGCTTTGCCCTATCAGGATGAAAGTGGATGAAAGTGGATGTCTATATTTTTTTAGCTGTAAGAGTGACCTTATTACATAAAAATTAGATGAAAACACAAGGTGGCTCACATCTTTAATCCTAGCACTAGGGAGGCAGACGGATCTCTGAGTTTGAGGCCGGTCTATAGAGTTCCAGGACAGCCAAGGCTACACAGAGGAAACCCTGTCTCAAACACACACACACACACGCACACACACACACACACACACACACAAACCAAAATGAAGTCAGTTTTTCTATTTCTCTAGTTTTATATTGTCTATTTTAAAAGTAATTTCATGCAGCGAATGGCCTAATTTGCTTGAGCTTTTTGTGGACTCTTATGGCAAAATAAACACTTATATTATTGATTATACAAGTGTGGTGAACTGACCTCATGTGCCTATTAGCTGTGGTTAGTCTCCTGTGTCCAGATTTTTAGCAAACAGACCTAAAACTAAAAATATCTTTTCAGGTAAGGATTTTTAAAAATAATTTTTAAAACTTAACATTTAAACTGTCACACATGAATTTCCCCCCCTCTACTAAACATAATATTTTGACAAACATTTTGAAGGCATGGGCTATATGCCAATTTAACTTTTAAGCCTTAATTTTTAAAAAAATGTTAATGGTGTTTTGCCTGCATGTATGTCTGTGTGAGGGTGTCAGATCTGGAGTTACAGATGTTGTGAGCCGCCATGTGGTTGCTGGGAATCGAACCCAGGTCCTCTGGAAAAGCAGTCAGTGCTCTTAACCACTGAGCCATCTCTCCAGCCTACAGCTTTAATTCTTAATGGTAGGATGTATGGCAAGACTTGCCATATGGCTTTAGAAACGAAGATACTGATTGTAGATGGGTACGATCTGGTTGTTATCCTTATGTATCAAAAAGAACAAGACAACTGTTGGCACCAGTTCTCTGAGGTAGTTTTCTAGAGGGATTTGATGGTTAAGATTCTGATTTATTACTTGTGATAACTCAGGTTTGATGACCGTGGACGGGGCGACTATGATGGCATTGGCAGCCGTGGAGATAGAAGTGGCTTTGGCAAGTTTGAAAGAGGTGGAAATAGTCGCTGGTGTGACAAGTCAGATGAAGATGACTGGTCAAAACCACTCCCGCCAAGCGAACGCTTGGAACAGTAAGTTTTGAAATATGCTACTTGTGCTGAAGTCTGTCTTCTGGTATTGCATGGGAACTTACCAATATTTTTTTTCAGGGAACTCTTTTCTGGAGGTAATACTGGGATTAATTTTGAGAAATACGATGACATTCCAGTTGAAGCAACAGGCAACAACTGTCCCCCACATATTGAAAGTGTAAGTACTTGCTCTCCATTACAGGGGAATATAACTAACCGTACAGTAGTCTGTAGAAGGGGAGTTTAGTTATCACTGTTAAGTAATTCAGCCCTTACATTTGGAAATGTGTCAAATGTGAAAACCCAACTTAATTGTATGTTAAAATTTTGCTGTTGTCATTCACATATTAGTGTAAAACAGGGTGGCTTCAGATGATAGCATCTCTACTTATGCCATGCCATTGCATTTCTTGACAGTTCAGCGATGTTGAAATGGGAGAAATTATTATGGGAAACATTGAGCTTACTCGTTATACTCGCCCAACTCCAGTGCAGAAGCATGCTATTCCTATTATCAAAGAGAAAAGAGACCTGATGGCTTGTGCCCAAACAGGTAAGCACTTTGATTATAGTAAATGTCACTTTTTCTGTAATAAAGAAGCAAATAATAGGTACTTGTGGGTTTATGTGCCATGGACATTTGGGAATACTCAAATTGTTTTGTAATGTCAAAGAAAGCATACATGATAATGTAGATTGTTATGGCTATAATCTGTAAATCCTTATTTAAAAATAGCAGCTTCTTCCTAATTTTTTTGACTCTTGTTTTAGTCAGCTAGAGGGTATGTGAAATTTCTGTGATTTATTGGGCATAAAGTAAAACTTCTAATTACTGATGCTGATTCAGAAGTATTAAGTAGGGTTTTATTATGGTCAGCTGGTAACATACTTCCTCTTAACAGGCTCTGGGAAAACTGCAGCATTTCTCTTGCCCATCTTGAGTCAGATTTATGCTGATGGTCCAGGAGAGGCTCTCAGAGCCATGAAGGTAATTTCCCCCCCAATGCTGGGAGCAGGGCAGGGCCAGGGATTTTGTGTGCTAAGCAAGTGCTCTGTCATTGAGCTGTATGCTCATCAGTATTTCTTTAAAGTGCAGTTACTGTAATGCTTGTAGGAAGCTATTGAGAACATTCCAAATGGTGCTAAGAATAGTCTAATGGAGTCTTATGGTATAGTATATAAATTGCAAAGAGGAAATTAACTTACTAAAATTAAATTTTTATAGATTAACTTAGGTGATAATATGCAGATTATAATACATTGCTATTTCTTAGGAAAATGGCAGATATGGGCGTCGCAAACAATACCCAATATCACTGGTGCTGGCACCAACGAGAGAATTGGCAGTGCAGATCTATGAGGAAGCCAGAAAAGTAAGTATGCATTTCAGGAATTTGTAGCTTTCCTGTTGATTCTAATGGCCATGTGAAAATCTTGACATTGAACTTGATGGGGTTTCTTTGTTTGTAGTTCTCATACCGATCTCGAGTTCGTCCTTGTGTGGTTTACGGCGGGGCGGAAATTGGTCAACAGATTCGAGACTTAGAACGTGGATGCCACTTGTTAGTAGCAACTCCAGGACGTCTAGTGGACATGATGGAGAGAGGGAAGATTGGATTAGATTTCTGCAAGTATGTATTTATTAGCATTGACTAAATATATAAATATTGAGAAGTGGTTTACACAAAATTAATTTTTAATCAGTGTTGAAAAGTCAGCTAATGTTTTAATAGAGGCTTATAACTAGTTCCAAGGACAATCCTACAGTTTGTCCTCTTGTGCCAGGTATATGCATATTCATACAAAAATATAAAGTTAATTTAAAAAGTAAGCTAGTTAGCTCTCATCTTTTCTACATAACTATTAAATGCAGAGTTAAGCATTAACTACATTGATGATTATGTCATTTAAATTAATATATAAAGCCTTGATTTCTTCTCAGTCTTAATAAATGTTTTTCGTGACAGGTACTTGGTGTTAGACGAAGCTGACCGGATGTTAGATATGGGATTTGAACCTCAGATACGCAGAATAGTCGAACAAGATACTATGCCTCCAAAAGGTGTCCGCCATACTATGATGTTTAGTGCTACTTTCCCTAAGGAAATACAGGTACTATTACATAGTTTTCACTTAATTTAAAGACTTCCTTATTTCAAAATATTTTAGCACTGCCCTGGTGCTAGCATTAAAGGGATGTGCCACCACACTTGACCAAAAATAGTGAGGGGTGATGCTAGCAAGAGGTTCAGTGAGTAAAATTGCTTGCTACCTGAATTCAGTCTCTGGAACCCACATGATGAAAAAATAAAACCAACTTTCTCAAATTGTACTCTTTTAACATCCACACTTAACACGTGGACATTCATGTAATAAAACTGCAAAATTAAAGAATGACTTTTTTCTTCAGATGCTGGCCCGTGATTTCTTGGATGAGTACATTTTTCTGGCCGTAGGAAGAGTTGGGTCTACTTCAGAGAACATCACACAAAAAGTGGTTTGGGTAGAGGAAATAGACAAACGATCATTCCTGCTTGACCTCCTAAATGCAACAGGTGAAATAAGCAATTCTAGCTCTCTATGGCAGTGTGTGTAATGGGAATTCGGGTGTATCACCATTATTTTCCTCCCCATTCAACATCGTCCATTTTAATTGTTTATATACATGTTTACAAAGAACTGTTTACTAATTGTGATAAATACCTTATTTTCAAATTCAGGCAAGGATTCCCTGACCCTGGTGTTTGTGGAGACCAAAAAGGGCGCAGATTCTCTGGAGGATTTCTTATACCATGAAGGATATGCTTGTACCAGTATCCATGGAGACCGCTCTCAGAGAGATAGGGAAGAGGCCCTTCACCAGTTCCGCTCAGGAAAAAGCCCAATTCTAGTGGCGACGGCAGTATGTATATTGCTATGTATATCTTTTATTCTCAAGTTTATTGTGTCCAAATACTTTTAGTGGGCCATATATAACAAAAATTATATTTCAGGTAGCAGCAAGAGGACTGGATATTTCAAATGTGAAGCATGTTATTAATTTTGATCTGCCTAGTGATATTGAAGAGTATGTACATCGCATAGGCCGTACAGGGCGTGTGGGCAACCTTGGTAAGTGTTTAGTTACCAGTTATCTTGATTATTTGTTTTTTTGTGATAGGCACAGAGAAGAACTTATATATAACTGTTTCCCAGGCTGGCCTTGAACTCAGAAATCTGCCTATCTCTTTCCAGAGTGCTGGAGTAAAGGTGTTTTATGGCATGCACACCCACCTAGAACTTTTGTATCATAAATATCCCTATTTTCAAACAATGCAGTCAGGATTTATTGGTTCGATAGCTTATAGTTATTTTTTAAAATTATTTGATAAGAAAAGTAAGAATGGTAAGCTACTTTTCTGGAGACCTTTGTTTATGTGTGGCTTTTTTTTTTTAGGTCTTGCCACCTCATTCTTTAATGAAAGGAACATAAATATTACTAAGGATTTACTGGATCTTCTTGTTGAAGCAAAACAAGAAGTGCCATCTTGGTTAGAGAACATGGCTTTTGAACACCACTACAAGGGCAGCAGCCGTGGACGTTCTAAGAGGTGAGGCAGACACAGGATATGTAGCGAGGGGCATGAGGTAGACTTTTCGTTTCCTAGTATTGTTTTGAAACTTGTTTAAAATAACTAAGTTAATGTTGTCCTGTCAATGTTTACACCTTTGGATAACACTTGGGGAAAGTGTGGCTGGATTGGGAATTTATAAATGAGAAAGACAGAAATAAGGAAGTTGGCTTGATTGAATACCTTCTTCCTTCATGTGACCCGACATGACTTTTCCCTGCCCCCTCCCACTCTTGCAGCAGTCGATTTAGTGGAGGGTTTGGTGCCAGAGACTATCGACAAAGTAGTGGCGCCAGCAGTTCCAGCTTCAGCAGCAGCCGCACAAGCAGCAGTCGCAGTGGTGGAGGTGGCCATGGCAGCAGCAGAGGATTTGGTGGAGGTAGTATTTGTTTGTCTTAACCTCATTATCTTAAGCACAAATGACTTTAGAAGGAAAAGATTGTTGACTTAATTTTTGTTTTCTCTTTTTAAATCTCTCACCAGGTGGCTATGGAGGCTTTTACAACAGTGATGGATATGGAGGAAATTATAACTCCCAGGGGGTTGACTGGTGGGGTAACTGAACCTGCTTTGCAGTCAGTCACCCTGCCAAACAAGCTAATATGGAAACCACATGTAACTTAGCCAGACTATACCTTGTGTAGCTTCAAGAACTCGCAGTACATTACCAGCTGTGATTCTCCACTGAAATTTTTTTTTTTTAAGGGAGCTCAAGGTCACAAGTAAAGATGAAAGGAACAATCAGCAGCCCTGTTCTGAAGGTGGTTTGAAGACTTCATTGCTGTAGTTTGGATTAACTCCCCTCCCGCCTACCCCTATCCCAAATTGCATTTATAATTTTGTGACTGAGGATCATTTGTTTGTTAATGTACTGTGCCTTTAACTTTAGACAACTTTTTATTTTGATGTCCTGTTGGCTCAGTAATGCTCAAGATACCAATTGTTTTTGACAAAATAAATTTACTGAACTTGGGCTAAAATCAAACCTTGGCACACAGGTGTGATACAACTTAACAGGAATCATCGATTCATCCATAAATAATAAAAGGAAAAAACTTAAGTGGTAGCCTGCATTAGGGCTTTTGATACTTGCAGATTGGGGGAAAACAAACAACAAACGTCTTGAAGCATATTAATGGAATTAGTTTCTAATGTGGCAAACTGTATTAAGTTAAAGTTCTGATTTGCTCACTCTATCCTGGATAGGTATTTAGAACCTGATAATAGTCTTTAAACAAGCCATTCCAGTCATGATGAGGTGATGTATGAATACATGCATACATTCAAAGCACTGTTCTCAAAGTTAATGCAAGTAAATACAGCAATTCCTCTTTCAATGTTTAGGCAGATCGTTAACTATGAGCTAGCCAAATGTGGGCATATTATTACAGGGAAAGTTTAAAGGTCTGATAACTTGAAATAGGTTTTTAGGAGAATTCATCTACTTAGACTTTTTAAATGCCTGCCATAAAAGAAATCGAAATGGTAGAATGGCTGACCACAGCAATGACCAGCCCTCACTTAGGGCTCTGGATGATTTTTGGTCTAATAACGCATGCTAGTGTTGATGTTTTTTGGTCAAGAGGGGATGAACAGGAAGAATTATGCAGCAGGCTTTCTTTTAAATGCCGATTCACATTACTCTGTTCAAGCTGCGTTGAGATGTTAAACTGGCTTACTATAGACTTTGTAAAAAAAAACAAAAAACAAAAAGGCTCCAGAAGAGTAAAAAAATGAAATCTGAGATCACACAGGTTGGAAATATGTACATAACTGCACAAGGTGTCAATTCTGCTCTACAGTGCAGTTCAGTCAGTTTTAGTTGCATAGGTTTCCATTGTATTTATAGTCTGTTTATGCTAAATCTGGCCAAAGATGAGCATTGTCCACCACTAAAATGCCTATGCCACTTGGAATTCTGGGCTAATTTTGTGACCAGAATGTAGTGATCAAAACGCTCAATCTTTTTACAGTGGCATAGGAAGACGGCAAAAATTTCCTAAAGTGCAATAGATTTTCAAGTGTATTGTGCCTTGTTCTAAAACTTTTATTAAGTAGGTGCACTTGACAGTATTGAGGTCATTTGTTATGGTGCTATTTCAATTAGTCTAGGTTTAGGCCCTTGTACATTTTGCCCATAACTTTTTACAAAGTACTTCTTTTATTGCACATTCAGAGAATTTTATATATATGTCTTGTGTGCGTGTCCTTAAACTTCCAATCTTATTTTGTCTCTTGGAGATTGTTGAACGCAGCTTGTCTAGGAAAGGGATGGGACTAGATTCTAAAATTTATTTGGGACCATGGGAATGATAGTTGGGAAGAAAACTTTGCACACGACAGATTTCTAGATACTTTTTGCTGCTAGTTTTATGTAATATTTATTGAACATTTTGACAAATATTTATTTTTGTAAGCCTAAAAGTGATTCTTTGAAAGTTTAAAGAAACTTGACCAAAAGACAGTACAAAAACACTGGCACTTGAATGTTGAATGTCACCGTATGCGTGAAATTATATATTTCGGGGTAGTGTGAGCTTTTAATGTTAAGTCATAATAAACTCTTAAGTCAAATTAAGCAGACCCGGCATTGGCGGTATAGCCATAACTTTCTGATAGTAAAAACAAAATTGGCGACTTGAAACTAAATCATGCCAAGGTTTTGATACACTTGTCTTAAGATATTAATGAAACACTTCAAAACACTGATACAAAGTGTCCAGATTCTCAGATGTTTGTTGTGTGAGTTTTGTTTAGTTGTATTTTTTTTTTTCAGTGAATGTCTGGCACATTGCAATCCTCAAACATGTGGTTATCTTTGTTGTATTGGCATATTCAGTGACTTGTACATTCAGCAATAGCATTTGAGCAAGTTTTATCAGCAAGCAATATTTTCAGTTATGTTTCAAAAATAAGAGTGGATTTAAACTTGCTGAATGTAAAGATTGACCCTCAAGTCACTGTAGCTTTAGTAGTTGCTTATTGTATTAGTTTAGATGCTAGCACTGCATGTGCTGTGCATATTCTGGTTTTATTAAAATAAAAAGTTGAACTGCACAGTCTCCTCTGTTAATTGTGGTTTACTTTTAGAGGTGAAAATAAAGTTGTGCTCTTGCCTGAATTGTAGCGTGTCATTTGATTGTCCATTAAAAAAAGATGCTTCCTGTAGACAGAGTGACTTCCCTGTGTGGTTGATAGAATATTGGAATACAGTGCTGTAGGGTTTTTGTGGTAGGCTGATGTTGGAAGAAATGAATTATGTAGCATGTATTTGTAGTTTGTACTGTTACACATCCTCCTCTTTGGTTTTTTTGAGAAAGGGTTTCTAGACCAAGCTGGTATATACATTGCAGTCCAGTTCTTTCGGGCTATTAATGTCAGTACGGGTGTTGAGTCTAGGCTGTATAGATGTGTGAATTTATATGACAAAGTTGAACCATATTGGTCAAGACACTTTCAAACATGGGCTATACTGTTAGAGGTGAGATTTTGGTCCCAAGTTCATTCTTCAGTGCACAGAATTTTTCCACTAAAAGGCTGGGTTCTAGCCAGGCGTGGTGGCACATGCCTTTAATCCCAGCACAAGCAGAACACTAGTCAAGGTGTCACAGCAGTCATGACATGCCCACGTAACAGTAGCTGGACACGGTAGGGCACACCTTTAGTCCCAGCACTCGGGAGGCATACTCTAGTATATTTTGTATACTGTACTCAGTTCAATGTTCTTCCTTACTATGATGGACACCAGTTCTGGCCAACATGACAGGATCCTATTTGATTTCTGGTGGCAGGGATAACCAATCTTCACTTTGCCCCTGTCTGATCATCTTTAGCATCTGTATCCCATCATGTATTTCATACTTTTCATAACAGTCTTTAGAGCATCCGTATCCTATGGTGTACTTTACACTTTCCATAACAAGTTGGAGCATAGAGATTTACTAGATTTCATTTTTTCAGCCGCCATCTTCCTGCCTTAGGTACAGGACAGCCCCCAACCAAGAGTAGCCTCCCAAGATTTGAGCGCCTCTCTGTCTGACAAAGCGTCTCTTAATAGCTATGTTCACATGCGTTTGAAAATAACTGCTTAAACAGTACACATCTTGTGGTTCCCTTTGCCTTTAAACAAATGATTTTTGAATGGTCCCAGGATGCTCATGGGCCATCTCACCTATGAAGTGCTGGTCACGTACAGGGCTCTAAGGAGTTGTCTTTGTTTCATTCTGATGCATTTCTGACAAAACTGGTTAAGGACATTTTCGATTTTTGCCCTCATTACATTTTGTGGTCAATATGTTGCATATTGTGGGAAGGGCATCTTGTCACCTGGAAAATGTTTATTATAGAAGAAAATGATCAATTTGTGAGCTCAAAATATCTCAAGAGTTTCAAGTTACCTGCCATGCAACTCTCCAGTTCTCCCCAGGTAAAGTGAAAACGCGCCTAAAGTCTGGTTGACAGTTATCGGCACTATTGTCCCCAAACTGAAACAACTAGTAGATGAAGAGAACCATCCTCTGGGGTGCCAAGCCACATCCCCAATTCTACCTTGTTTGTTTTTCGAGACAGGGTTTCTCACCTATTAAGCCTTGACTGTCCTGGACTCACTTTGTAGACCAGACTGGCCTCAAACTCAGCGATCCGCCTGCCTCTGCCTCCCGAGTGCTGGGATTAAAGACGTGCGCCACCATGCCCGGCTGGTTGGTCGGTTTTTCAAACCAGGGTTTCTCTGCATACCTATGGCTGTCCTGGACTCCCTTTGTAGATCAGGCTGGCCTCGAACTCACAGCAATCCACCTGCCTCTGCCACCCTCGTGCATGCTGGGGTTAAAGGTGTATGCCACCATGCTTGGCTCTTGTTTTAATTTTTTTTTTTTTTTTTTTGAGACAGAGTTTCTCTGTATAGCTGTCCTGGACTCACTTTGTAGACTAGGCTGGCCTCGAACTCACAGAGATCTGCCTGCCTCTGCCTCCTGAGTGCTGGGATTAAAGGTGTGTGCCACCATGCGGAGCTCCAGTTCTCCCTGTTTTAAGGACCTTATGTGACCACGTGTCATGACTACTGTGACACATCTACCCTGGCTAGTGTCCTGCAGGAAAATTTCCACTCTCATCCAAAGTACCTAGGTGCTTAAGGTTCATTTAGGGCAATGGTTCTCAACCTTAATACTGTACCCCTTTAGTACAATTCCTCATGTTGTGACCTCCAACCATAAAATTATTTTTGCTGTTACTTCATAACTAAATTTGTTACTGTTATGAGTTGGAAATATGTGCAGTATGTTTGATAGTTGCCCAGTTGATTGACTCTCCAAAGGGGTCGAGACCCACAGGTTGAGAACCTCCAGTTAATTTACTCTGCCTGGACCATTAGAGAAAGTGTGAATTTGGATTAGTCCATCAATTCTGAGAGCTTAATAAACCTTCATTTGGTTCTCAACTTTGTGGTATAAGAGAAGTACCCCAGGAAAGAGTCTAGGGCAACCTGCCTTTAATAATCCCTTGGCTCCATTTTTTATGTACGTCACCTGCACTTGTATGTGGAGCTCTATGCAGTTTTCCACATGGACATTTGTGTGACTCCACAGAACTGCTAAACATTGCGCTCTTACAATCTTTTTTTTTTCTTTGTGCTCTTGTATTTATAGCCGCCAACTGCCTATCCCCCCCCCCCCCGCTTGCCTGCCTTGTCCCCAACCTCTGACATCCTCTCATTTGTTTAAACATCTTTAAAGTGTCATTTCACACTTGTTACATAATGAAGTATGTGACCTTTTGAGCTTGGTTGATTTTCACTCCGCCTAATATCCTAATATCCTTGCTCAGATTGTTGCAAATTGTTCCTTTTTACTCTCCTTGCTGAATAATGCACATCTTAAAGTCTCAGGTCTGCACAGGATTTGTCTAGCCAGTGAAAGAAAGACATCTGGCTTCTTTCCAGTTTTTCACTAGCAAATAAAGACTTCTGTCTTCATTAAGCTGCATATGAATTTATGAACAGTTTTTGTGTGGATCCAGGAGTGCGTTTGGTGCCTTAAAGAGTGAGAAACAGGGACTGGAGAGATGATGGCTCAGGAGTTAAGAGCACTGATTGCTCTTCCAGAGGACCTGGATTCCATTCCGAGCACCCACATGGCAGCTCACACCTGTCTGGAACTCCAAGATCTAACACCCTCACACAGACACACATGCAGACAAAACACCATTGAACATATATAAAAGGTTTTTTTTTTTAAAAAGTGAGAAACGGCTACCCAATGGACAGGACATTCTCCACAGTTGAGTGTAGAATGGGGTCTGACTTTCACACGAACTCTGGTGCCCCATTTTTGTCCACGTCCCCTGGATGGGGAGACCTGGTGGCACTCAGAGGAAGGATAGCAAGCTACCAAGAAGAGACTTGATACCCTATGAGCATATACAGGGGGAGGAAGTCCCCCTCAGTCACAGTCATAAGGGAGGGGAGTAGGGGGAAAATGGAAGGAATGGGAGGATACAGGGATACAGGGATACAGGGATGGGATAACCATTGAGATGTAATATGAATAAATTAATAAAATATATTTTTTAAAAAGTGAGAAACGGCAGAGCCATTTCCTAGATTGGGGCGGGGGTGTATGGGGGAGGGTTCCAGTCTCATTTGTCAATATTTTATCAGGTGGGCCCTGCTTTAGTGTCTCATCTAAGAACACTAGCCCTAGGTTATAAAGATTGTCCATTTTTGCCTCTAGTTTTGTGATCTTACATTGAACTCTACGATCCATCTTGAGGCTCCCAGTTGCTTTCCCTTTCCTATTTACTCTGTATATGTGTGCATGCATACCTGCATACACTTGTGTGGGGTTTTGTGCACTATTTGTGTTCAGCACTGGTAGAAGTCAGAGGGCGTCAGATACCCTGAAACTGGAGTTACAGGATGTTGTGAGCAACGTGACGTGGGTGCTAGGAACCCAGCTCAGGTCCTCTGGAAGAACAGGAAGTACTAACCATCTCTCCAGCCCCTGAGATTGCGAGTTCTTACAAACATTCTGATATCAGGAATTGAGGCAGTGCAGTCTTTAAAGACAGGGTCTCATGTAGCCCAGTGGCTTTGCTTTTGTTACGTAGCTAAATGTTTAAATGCCTGCTTCTCCTGCCTCTCTCTCCCAAGTGCCAAGGAATACAGGTGAACATCACCAAGCTCGGCTCGATGCTTTAGGAGGACTCTTTTCCTTGCTTCTTTTTCTTTCCTTTCCTTTCCTCTTCTTTTTTTTTCCCCCGCCCTAGCCTTGGGGATTACACACACTAAGCAAGTGCTATACTGGTTAAGCTACACCCTCTAGCCCTCCCCCCCCTTTTTTTTAACTTGGTGCTTTGTTTTGAGACAGTGTTTCACTATATAGCTCTGGCTGGCCTGGGACTTGCTATGTAGACAAGGCTAGCCTTGAACTTGCAGAAATCTTCCTGTCTCTGCCTTCTGAGCACTGACTGAGGTTAAAAGTAGGCTGTATTACCCAAGCTTTTCTCCGACCTACCCTTTCTTCCTATCCTATTGAAGTAGCCTTAGCTGATGCCTCCATCATTTCCCCAACTGTGGGACTCGCAATCGCAGGGGCTGGAGATACAGTTAGTACTTCCTGTTCTTCCAGAGGACCTGAGCTGGGTTCCTAGCACCCACGTCAGGTTGCTCACAACTCCAGTAACTCTAGTTTCAGGGTATCTGACTTTGATGTACTCAGCCTTGAGTTTGTTACCTGGCCAAAAGTCAGAGTGCTCTGTCTGAAGGGCAAGTTAGACAGGTTCCAATTAAAACAAACTCTACAGTACCAGGTTTTGTTGGTGGTGGTGTTTGTTTGTTTTTCGAGACAGGGTTTCTCTGTATCAAGCCCTGACTGTCCTGGATTTTCATTGTAGACCAGGCTGGCCTCGAACTCACTAAGATCCTCCTGCCTCTGTTTCCCAAGTGCTGAGATTAAAGGCCTGTGCCACCACAGCTGTCTTTTATCCCCCCCCCCCCTTAAATTAGAACAAGCCAAATGTAGTGGTGAACATCTGTATTTCTAGTGTTAGGGAGGTAGCTACAGGAGGATCACCATAGGATGGAGGCCCGCTTATCTACATAGTGAGACTGTCTCAAAAGATTAAGAAAGAAAGAAAGAAAGAAAGAAAGAAAGAAAGAAAGAAAGAAAGAAAAGAAAAATAAAAACAAACAAAAAAATGTATCAGAAACAAAATAAACACAGTGCTGGGTAAGAACCTTGGTGACAGAGTATGTGCCTAGTTTGTGCGAGGCCCTGAGTCTGACCCTCAACACAGCTCAATCGCATGGTTATAGCATGTTTAAGTGTACATGAAATTACCTAAGTGAACTGGGCCTAGAGGCACAGTCTCAGGAGGCTGAGGTAGGAGGGCTGTAAATTACACCCAGACAATTTAGGAAGACCTGTAATGGAAGTTTTTGGTTTCTTTATAAACTCAGTTATGTTATGTAAATAGGTTTTTGTTTTCCTCCCAAGTGCAGGATTTTAGTTTGGGCTTTAGTATGTCCCCAGCTGATATTTGCCTTCTGTTGGGGGCATGATCTTTGCCAGCTGGTACCGGCTTGCCTCCTGCAGCACAGAGAGTGGCGTGCTTTCGGACTACAAGGGAGATAAATGGGAAAGCTTTGGAGAGTGGTGTGTGGCAGTTTGGGGGGAGACCAGAGACGGATGGTGTGGCAGGTGGAGAGAAACATTTCAACTCAACACAGTGGCTCAGAGGAGACTGCTTGCTGCATTTGCTGTTGACGGAGATTGGTATTGCCCCCAAAGAACCCACTGACCCTAAACAGCTGGGAAAAGTAAAGGGGTCCAGACCCCCTCTCCCCACAAACCTTCTTTACTTCTTTAAGGGGTTGGAGGAAGGGAAGTAGAGGGCTTCAATACCCCAAATAAAATAGAGCTTCAAAACTAGTGACAACAAAGACCTTCTTTAAATTAAAAAAAAAGAAAAGAAAAGAAAAAAAAAAAAAAAAGGGAGAGGCTTGAGAAATGGTAAGAGTACTTGCTGCTCAGAGAGACAACTAAAGTTCAGTTCCCAGCATCCATGTTGGGCAGGTCATCACTGCCTGCACTCACATGGTACAAGCAGGAGAACATACACAAAGTTTAAATCTATGTTTGTATATTAATTTTCTATCTCTATTATCTTGTTTGATAAGAAGCCTGGCTCGCTGGAGTGAAGCCTAGCTCACTGACATGAAGATGAGCATGGATTTCAAGTGCCTAGATATCTAGTTTATGTATGGATTAGTAAAGATTTAATGGTATCTTGATAAACAGAAAGGGTGAATAAAATTAGTTGAAAGACACTTGATGGTGGAAGAAAAAATACTGAATTAGATCAACCTGTATACTTTGACAATGTTGTAACATCAGAATGGAAATCAGGGAATGTGTTACATTGGGGAAGAGATTTTGCCTATACTTCCATAGGTGATGAAAAACTATGGGTTTCATCAAAATTAATAAAGATATGATCTGAATAAGAGAAGCTTTCACATGAAAGACACAACTCAAGGAAGGAAGTGATGCAGAAAACAACTCATGGGATGATGCAGATCCTCCTTTAATAAAACTGTTTATTTCTCTCTTAACCCAGCTATCACACAAATAATTGAGACTCTTTTATATTTGTTTAATAATACGCTTCATAGCACAAGAACTGAGCAGTTATTACTCTAATCTTAACCCTCTAAACTAATTTGGCTTCCTCCCAGCACACATCCCACTCATACTTGCACTTTGTAACTTTCCTGCTTCAGCTCCTCTGTCCTGATGTTTCCTGGACTTCTCTTATGGCTCAGTCCCCTACTTCCTCTTCTAGCTTCTTCCCTGGCTGACACAAAGTCCAGCCCAATTCTTTTCTATGCTCAGCAAATTGGCTGTAAGCTCCTTTACTGTTATATCAGGAGACAATTGGGGAGCAGTGTTTACACAACATCGAGACAGGCGATTTTCAGAACAAGGATTGCAACCAAATTATAGGAAGGGGATACAGAAATCAGCATTTGGATTAAACCTTATGCCTACGTCCTTGCATGGGACAGTTCAACAAACCAGCTGAAGGACAGGCAGATCATTCAGCAGACTGGCAGACTGGAAAACTTTGATGTTGAAATGGACATTTGCTGAAGACAGATGATCAGGACTGTAGTTATGAAGGATCATCACATCAATAGCTCTTCATAAGGACATTCAGAATGTTAGGTTTGTGGGATTGATAATTGTTTCTGTTGTAAAAAGTCAAACTGTGTACAATTTTTAGCTTAAGCAGAAAGGGGGAAGATGTAGAGGAATTTTAATTCAGAACATAGGTGTTCTGGCAAAAGATCACATTCAAAGACTTTTTTAGGTTAGGTCTGTGTGATCCGGCTGGAATACAGACATACCTATAATTCCAGGAGACAGAGGCAAGCAAATCTTGAGTTCAAGGACAGCCTGATACAGAGCAAGTTTCAGGTAAAGAAAATCTGCTTGAGACCCAACAGAGCAATTCCAGGCAGAGAGAGAAGCCAGATTAAATAAGTCAGCTGGGAGAGGAGTGTAAGCCAGAACAGTTGAATTTGAACCAGCCAGCCCAGAGCTCAGAAAGAACTAGAAAGGGTGAGCTTATTCAGCAGTAAGTCTCAGAGGCTGAAAACATTCTAGGCCTAGGTTAGATTGTACAGAGGCTAGAAGCTTCCAGGACTAGGCCTAGGTTAGCATAAGGAGGCAGTTAGCCTCTGAGATGACAGTTCTCTCAGGAGAATGTAAGTTCCTTTTATACAGAAATTATGTTCCTTCCTAATCATCAATACTTAGAGCAGGATGCTGTCAGTAGCATCTGTATCTCTCTTCTCCTCTCTCTTTGAGACAAGGTTTCACGTAGCCTGGGCTTGCTTGGAATTCACTACGTAGGCCAGGCCCACTTCAAACTTCAGGCACGCCTCCCACTCAGCCTCCCAAATGCTTGAATGGCAGACATGAGCCATTATACGTAGCTTCTGTAGTCTTATTACTAGTGCTGTTAATCTGGGTCACTTGCCTGAGTGGCTGCTGATGTTCCATACCACAACATTCCTGCTTTCTGTTGGTAGTTAATGAGTACACTGGCAAGCCAGGTGTGGTGGCGCACACCTTTAATCCCAGCACTCGGGAGGCAGAGGCAGGTGGATCACTGTGAGTTTGAGACAATCATGGTCTACATAGATAGTGAGTTCTAGGATGACCAGGGCTATGTAGAGAGATCCTGTCTCAAAGCAACAACAACAAAACAAAACAGAAGTCTTGCATCTTCTAGGCAGCTCTTGCCTGGTGAAGGTTGCTGCTGGGAGAGCAGGAAGTCTATTCGTCTGTGCTGTAGCCACTGCACTGCTACACTAAACCACCTTTGCTCTAGTACATGAGCCCCACTCACATTCATGCAGGGGGCCCTAATTAAATGCAGTGGTCACCAAAAGCACAGGAAGGTAAGAGGGGGACTTGTTGGGAAGAAAGGGTTTGGTGGGAGGGGAAAGCGGGTGAGAGAGGACCATGGGGATTTGGATCAAGGTACATTATGTGTGGAATTGTGAAAGGATAAATTAAGGACAAACTCCCTTGGAGAGGACACATTTCAGGTACATCTTGTTTCTTGACAAACTGTGGCCTGCCCATTTGAGTGCACACCAGCAGACGTCTTTATTGTTTTGTTTTGTTTTGTTTTGTTTTAGAGGCAAAGTCTCATACTTTAGCTCAGGCTGGCCTCCTAGCAATTCTCTTGCCCCAGTTTCCTCAGTGCTGGGATTGCAGGTGGAAGCCCACCATACTCTGTTACATATGGAGGTCTTTATTATTTGTATGTTCCTCTCGCCGAGGCCCAACCCTACTTAGCTTCTGAGAGCAGACAAGCCTGGGCATGTTCAGGGTGGTGTGGCTATAGATGCTCACCTCCTGTATTTGGTAATGGTCCATTCTCCACCATTTACTTATTTTTTTTTCAGCCTCTCATCCACCACCTTCTGAGATGGGATTTCAGTTTGTTCTCTGCTGGACTCAAGTTGCCTTAGCCTCCCAATGTGGGATCATAGATGGGGCATCATGCCTATACCACTCAGCTATGTACTCAAGGATTTTTGTGTGTGTGTGTGTGTGTGTGTGTGTGTGTGTGTGTGTGTGTGTGTATCAGAAGACAATTTTCAGGAATTATTGTCTTATTTCCACATGTGGGTCTTGGGGATCGAACTCAGGCTAGCAGGTTTGGCAGCAAGTGATTTTACCTGCTGAGATATCTTGCCAGCCTTTGGTTATTGTTGTTTGATTTTTATGAAGCGTGTTCTCTCTATGTAGGCCTGGTTGTCCTCAAACTCACTATGTAGACAAGCAGTTCTCAACTTGTGGGTCGCCCCACCCCTTTGGGGAGGCGGGCATATCATCGATCCTGCATATCAGATATTTACACCACAATTCCCAACAGTAGCAAAACTGCAGTTATGAAGTAGCAACAAAATGATGTTATGATTGGAGGTCATCACAACATGAAGAACTGTATTAAAAGGTCGCAGCATCAGGAAGGTTGAGAATCACTGATGTAGACCAGGCTGGCCTCGAACTCATTGAGATCCACCCACTTCTGCTTCCCAAGTGTTGGGATTAAAGGGGCGTGTGCACACGCGTGGGTGCACACACACACACGTGCACACACACACACACACTCACACACACACACACACACACACACACATGCAGACGTATCTCATTTTATCTTTTGGATTTTCAAGACATGATTTCTCTGTTTCATCCCTGGCTGTCCTGGAACTCACTCTGTAGAACAGGCTGGTGTCGAACTCACAGAGATCCACCTGGAATTACAGGCGTGCGCCACCACTGCCTGGTGCCTTATTTTTTTAGTATCAATATCAGCATGCATGCATTTCTATTCATTTCATTCTGTAGATTTTGACCTACTATTGCTTTTTGTTTTGTTCTTTTGTTTTTTGAGACGGAGTTTCTGTGTGTAGCTCCGGCTGTCCTGGATCTACCTCTGTAGATCAGACTGGCCTCAAACTCACAGGGATCCACCTGCCTCTGACAAGTGCTGGGATTAAAGGTATGTGCCGCCACTGCCCAGTTTAATATTATTTTTTATTTAATTCACATTGTTCTAATTTTGTGACTGGGAGTTCCTTCAGGTTGGCTCCAGTGTTTTTCCAGGATACTCTTACCATTTTTCTTTCTTTCTTTTTTTTTTCTTTCTTTCTTTCTTTTTTTTTTGTTTGTTTTTTCGAGACAGGGTTTCTTTGTGTAGCCTTAGCTGTCCTGGACTTGCTTTGTAAACCAGGCTGGCCTCAAACTCACAGCAATCTGCCTGCCTCTGCCTCCAGAGTGTGTGTGTACTAAGAATAGAATGCATGGCCTGCAGCTTCCTAGGCCTTCCTAGGCCCCGAAGCTTGGGTCTGGAAACCTGACTTGCATGGAGAAGCAATGAAGGAGAGACCCACAAACAGAAAGAGTGGGTCAGGGTAGTGTAGAGAAGTTTTAATTCAGAATTTGGCTACTCTGGCAAGAGATCACATCCAAAGACCTTCTTCTAGGTCTATGTGATCTGGCGGAATACAAACACACCTTTAACCCAGAAGACAGAGGCAAACAGATCTGAGTTCAAGGCCAGCCTGGTATAGAACAAGTTTCAGGTAAAGAAAAGCTTGGGTCCTGGAATGGTGGTACACACTTTCAGTACCAAACATTGAAGGTAAAGTTAGTTTGTAAAGGAAGCACCCATGTTTGAAAGTGATGTTTAGGGCCTGGAGAGATGGCTTTGTAGTTACCAGCACTGGCCATTCTTCTAGAGGTCCTGAGTTCAATTCCCGGCACCTGCATGGCAGCTGACAACTGTCTGTAACTCCAGTTTCAGAGATTCTGATACCCTCTCACAGACATACATGCATTCAGGCAAAACACCAATGCAAATAAATACATTATTTAAAAAAAAAAAAAAAAGAAAGTGATGTTTCATTGAGTGGCAAAAAAGTGACCAGAGAAAGCTTTGACAGAATAGGATATGCCCAACTCTTATGAGAAGAGAGAGGAAAGGGGAAGGAAAAATACTTAAGGGGCAATACAGAGAGAGAGAGAGAGAGAGAGAGAGAGAGAGAGAGAGAGAGAGAGAGA
>OU015760.1:13293173-13310534 GCA_907169655.1 Acomys percivali | reverse complement strand
TCTTCTTCTTCTTCTTCTTCTTCTTCTTCTTCTTCTTCTTCTTCTTCTTCTTCTTCTTCTTCTTCTTCTTCTTCTTCTTCTTTTTCCAGACAGGGTTTCTCTGTGTAGTCCTGGCTGTCTTGGAACTTGCTCTGTAAACCACGCTGGTCTCAAACTCAGAGATCTGCTTCCTCTGCCTCCCAAGTGCTGGAATTAAAGGTGTGCACTGCTACTGTTGGACCCTAGAGTCCACTCGGGTGGGGGGTCGTCGCGAGAGACCACTTGAGAACCACAGTGTTGATGCAAAGGCACAAGGTTTATTGCTGACGTGCGTCAGGGGGCCTCAGCACTCACTCAGGAGGGAGGCACCCCGAGTTACTGTTACAGACTATTTTTAAAGGCTAAAACTGCAAAGGTTAGGAGGGGCTGTGTGCCCTATGTTAGAATTGGCTCTGGTGGTCGCTAGGGGTGCTTGTCTAAATGCTATTGGCTAATGCAGGGAGAGGTGTTGGGGAGTTTCCAGAGAATTTTCAGATGGTAATTGTTTACCTTAGTTGAAATTGTTTATCTCGGTTGGCCACCTTGATCTCAGAAACTGAAGCTAAGCTGGCCTTCAATTCTCGCTGGGTCATTTTCCCAAGCTTGTCTGGGTCACGTTCCCAGGCTGGCTGAGAGAGAGGGAGCCTTACACTACCACTTTTTATAAGGGGCTACAGCACATGTGCATAGAGAGAATATGCAACTTGTGGCACCAGTGGAAGTGTTTCACACGTTTGTAGCTGATGATGATGTGGACTGCAGTTACTAGTGGGCTTAGGGGTGGGGATTTTCAACAGGGTACCTGGGTGGCAAAGGATATTCTCTGAGAAAAAAGATGTATCCTCAGGCTTGAACTTCAAGGAGGCTAGTGAGATTACACTTGTGGTCATCTTTTGAGGCTCCCAATGGAGGCCTGGGTCTGGATGCAGCTTCAGAATGGCTCCTAAGCAAGCCTGGAGCAAGTTCACAGCATACCTTGAACTTTCTCTGGTTCAAATTCCTTCCTCAAGCAAACTTCATCTCCAGGGCATGGACTGGGGGTGGAATGCGACCAGCCAGTTGGATTAACACAGGTTATAACAATCCTGACATGAACGAGGATATTCTAAAAAGACAATTGAGCCAAGTGTCATAGTTCGTACCTTTAATCCCAGGACTTAGGAGGCAGAGGCAGGAGGATCACTGTGAGTTTGAGGCCAGCCTGGCTTATAGAGTGAGTTCTAGGACTGTACAGAGAAACCCTGTCTCAAAATAAATAAATAACACTTGTTTCCCTTGCTTTGGCTATTAGACTATTGAGACAATGGACCTCAAGAAGCTAAAACTTCCCCAGGAATCTCATGCTGGGCGAAGGACAAGGCTGGGACCCCAGTGCTAGCCAGAATTAGGGCTTGTCTTCTGGAGAGAAGTCTCATGCAGGTCTGACCTCTTGCAGGCCAGACTGGAGATAGATAGATAGATAGATAGATAGAGAGATAGATAGATAGATAGACAGACAGACAGACAGACAGACAGACAGACAGACAGACTGGGGCAGTGTAGTTATGTATAGTATACCTCTGGCTCTCTAATAACACCTAAACCTTATAAGCAATTAATGGTTGCTGGGGTGGGATAGGGAGAAGTCATTGCTTAGTGGTATAACCATTGCTCAGTTGCCTTTGTTCAAACATTCCCCCACTAACTACCCCCAACAACCTCCTCACATCCAGGTGGCCCCAAACAAACAAACAAACAAAAAAAACAAAAGACATGAAAATAAGAGGCAGACTTTTGGGAAAGAATGGGTTTGGTGGAGGAGGTGGGATAAGAGTAACAGAACGGGGTGGGGGGTGGGGTTACGCTGGAGAGATGGCTCAATGGTTAAGAGCACTGTCTGCTGTTCCAGAGGACCTGGGTTCAATTCCAAGAACACACGTAGCAGCTCACAACTGTCTGTAACTCCAAGATCTGACATTCTCACACAGGCAAAACACCTATGCACATAAAACACAAACAATAAATTAAAAAAGGAAAGTAACAGACCAGATTATGATCAAAGTACATCATATATATGTGGAATTAGGAATAAATAAAAGACCCTAACTGCTAGGGCTCTGCTTCAGTTTGCTTACCTGTGATGTCATTGCTTACCTGCCACAGGGGTGTGGCCCTGTCCAGGGCCATATAAAAGAACAGACTCTCTATGAGGTCTCTCTTCCTCTTCCTCTTCCTCTTCCTTCTCAGTCTTCTTGTCTCTGTCTCTCTCTGGGGTACCCCTCCCCCTTTCCTTCTCTCATGCTCATTTAATAAACTCCTCTATAACATAATATCTGCTGTCTGGGACCTTATTACCTTATTATCTTCCTGCCTTAATTATTAATCATGAAATTGGTGCCATGACTCAGATGTGAAAACCAGAGGGCGATTCTGTTGTCTAAATTCCTTTCTCAAAATACTATCCTGCTCTTCCACTTCCCACGCTTGCCTGAAGCCTTCCAGACAGCTTTTCAAGACTGGCACCTTTTCCACGATTCTAAGGTGAGGTAAATTTCCACTGCTCTAACCTCAGAATACAGCGCAGGATATAAGTAATTCACTGTGCCACATGGCTGAATCTCCCCCAACGGCTCTATGGCGCTGATCGAGATCGATCTCAGCCCTGCCGTCACGTCACCAAGGCTGCCTTTCCTGGACCCTAGCCTCGGGCTCTGGGGGTTTTTAGAACCACGAGGGCTGCTCAGAGCCTAGTCCCTGGAATGGGATGGATCAGGGTCAGCAGAGAGCCGGTGGCCCCAGCCTCAGCCACACTTCTTGGCAACAGAGCCACTGTGCAGCCTGCTGTACAACCATGCCCCTGCACTGGCAGCTACAACAGCTGGGTATCATGGCACTTGTTAGTATTTTAAATCTGTCCACTGTTACAGTCGCCATGTTGGTTCAGTATGGAGAAGGGAGAGCAGTTGGGTCAACCACACGGCTAGCTGCCATTTTTAAGCGCAACCACATGACCGCTAGCTTCCCGCTGCTGCCCTGGCCCATCTCCCCTTTCCACCACATGTTTGCCAGCAATTCACTAGAGATGTACAGTCTCTATTCCCTAGGTCCCACCTGCCCAAAGGCCAGCCAAAGAAGGTCAGGGGTGGAGTCAATCACCTACATGCAGTGACTCACTCCAGTGGCGACAAGCGCTGTATACATTGTGGACTAAGAGAGTTAAATACACCTGGCTCTTGGCTAAAAAAGGTGCCATTTTCTCTAAATCTATTCTTTGCAACTCCTAAAGAGTAAAAATTGTCTCTGATTTCTTTTCTGTTCTAAAAAAAAAAAAAAAAAATCGTACAATTGTTTATTGGGTATACAATTGTTTATTGGCTGTGTTTTACCCTGATCCAAAATGTTTTGTTTCTAACATGGCTTTACTAATTCCTAGACAAGTAAATAAATGCTGTTCCTCCTGTCACCGTCTAACCTGGATTCAAGCATTCCTGGCTAATGGGTTTGATACGGTTTTAAATTATTCTATAATGTTCTACTGCATCAATATTCATTTGTTTACAATGTTAAACTTTAAATCACTGCCTTAAAATATGTTTAGCCTAAAATTCTTAATTTAACATTATTGATCATAAAAACATGTTCTGTTCTTTTTTATTGACTGTGTTTTTGGACTGTGTTTATGTTTCTAAGGCTCCAACTTAACAGGGATAAAACCTAAACTCCCAGCTTTAATTGTTAAGGTCTTATAAATGATCAAGTCCTTTAACATGTTCAAAAATGTATTTTAGTCATGCTAAAAACCAATGTAATTAGTTACATTTTCAAGGTTAAACATAGAATGACATCATAACATTCTATTTTATGTTTACAAAGTTTAGTTTCGAGCAGATAACCAGATACAAAGATCACTTAATTCAAATATGCTGACCCTCAAACTTGCCAGAGATCTGCTGAATATGGCATTTAACATGTGTAAATTTATTATAAAAACAGAGATTCCCAGATCATAATGGTAGTTCCCAAGGTCTCAGAAGACTTGGACACAAGAGCAGGTGATTCCAATCCTGGATTGTGGTTTCTGGACATGGAACAAAACTGCTCCCAACGTCTGCTATGGATCAGCCCATGGACAAACTGGACACCTGGAGAGCCATTGTCTCACGTTGCTGAAGACAAGGTGAGGTCAGTCTCTTCCATGTTCACCTTCCACAGAAACAGCCTCTTGTCCTCTGTGACTGATGGAAGACTGTCTCTGCCCATCGTGCCATGCTGCCACAGGAGACAACTGGGACACTGTCTATTTACTGGGATGTAACTAACTACTCATCTCCGTCCTTTTTATTAATACATATATTCTGTTAAGTTACAATTTATCCTTCTCAGATCTCTGATCACATTGATGGCTAAGCTGATGTTAGCTTGATGGCTAGAAAACAGACAATTAGCTCCTTAGCCCAAAGTTATCTGCCATATTAGTTCATTGGGCAACTCATTAGCTAGTTAAGACTACTGGGTACTAGATCTTATTTAAAAAGACAAACAGGCTTGTCTTACTCACATACCTCAGGTTAAAGATAAACAGGCTTCAGATACCTTCCCAGTCCTCTTCAGACATGCAGGAGACCAAACTTTTAACAGTCAGGTCTAGATACAGTCAACCTTGGTCCCATTCTTTTAGCTAAAGACAGTGACTAATTACAGCAATTTCACCTATGTCTTAAAGCTTCCAAAAAGGTGTTTTACAAATGTGAGAGGGTCTAAGAAGGTGTTTTAAGGTTGATACATGCAAATTATAACTGTTAGAAGGCCTAAGAAGGTGTTTAATAAATACTAGAAGGTCTAGGAAAGTGTTTCAGGTTGGTAAATGCAAGTGATGAAGGTTAAAATGTCTAAAAAGATGTTTTATTTCTTCCTGTTCCTATGCTGTTGTATTAACTGTTCACTGATTGATGGAGCTCTGATTTATTAATCCAACTATACAAAACATTCCACTAGATGATCTTATCATAGTTCCAAGCCAAAGATTTAATTTTTCTTGTCTTTTTCTTAAAATGTCTCTCATTGTACTAAAATTATATACTTCCAGTCTTCTGAACAGAGGAAAGAATCCCCCTTTTCATGATGTGTAGTGATACTTAAGTGAGCATTTACCTTCTGCTGCATAGGTGATTTCTGTCCTCCCATGTTACTGCTCCACTGAGGCCAGAAAGGCTTCTGCCTTTCCTAAGCTCACCTCAGAGTATTTGTGCTTTTAACACAAAGCTCTTTTCCCAAGCCTGTACTATGCTATATGTCTACTGCCTTTTCCTACAATGTGTACATGTCTAACAATGTGTATTTCACTGCAGATTACAAACAGTGATGATGCTAACATGTCTAAAATTTATCTTCCCTTATGAACTTTAAAGGATTCTTGTAAGCTACAGGAAATCCATCTCTTAGGTCAAATGGATTCCAGATAAGTAGTGCCAATTAACAGATTCTCACCTATTGCCTATCTTAGAGGGTGGGATTGCTTCTCCTTTTCGTTGGTTTTGGGACTCCCCTCTCCCTAACTACCTGATTGCCCCCTTTTTGCACTGAACACCAACTGAATTCTCCTTTCCTAGTTGCATAAATGCTTCCCTTTGGCTGAGAGACTGTCGACACCACTCTGGTTCACTGGGAGTGGAGGTACCCAACCCCGGTCTGCATGACTGTGGCTGGTCCTTCTTGCTAAACTACAACTAGGATTTTTTTCCTCCCCCTTTTCACTGGTTTTGGGACTCCCCTCTTCCTAGCTACCCAATTGCCACCTTTCTGCACCCAACATCATCTGACAACCTTGGTCTACATGACTGTCGCTGTCAGTTATTCTCACTAACCTACAACTAGGACTTTTTTCCCTGGGTGAAACTGTCAACACAGCTCTTCTGCTGCCACTGCTGCCGCCGCCACAAAATCCTAGTACTAGGTGGGCTGTGTCCCTGGGCCAGCTCATCTGCCATTGAGCTGTGCTCTTGGTCACTGTCTAGTTCTGCCGAGTAGCTGGAACAGCTTGTACCTGTTCCTTGGGTCACTATCTGGATTACTGGCTTCACTGCCCCATGAAAAACAGTCCATCTTCTGCTTCTCCAGCCTCCTTTGGGATGCCTTCTGAGAATTTCAAATCCCTATGTCCACATTAAGGGCTTCTAAGCTTAAATGCCTTTGCAACCAAACTTGGACAGATCCAAAACTAAACCATTTAAATTATTTCCAGCAACCAGGTAAACTGGAAGGAAATCTCCCTATATCCAAAGCTTTTTCTTTATTCTTCCAAAAATTTCACGCATTGTCAGTATTGTCTCAAGCCTTTTCTCTTTGCTCTCCCAAGAGTTTCAAATGCACACCTTAAGGGAATTTTCTCCCTAACTTACTAACTTTGTCTTCTGCCCACATATATATTCCAGTATCCTGTCTGGGACATCGTCAAAGCAGCTACCCACAGCTGCACCCATCCAACCTTGGAAATTGTGCCAGCAAGACCTGCATTGTTCCTCCTAGCTGGACCTGCATTGACCTTCCCAGCTGCAGATGTTCTCAGACCCTGGACAGCAAATCCAACAGCCTGTTCTTCCAGAACGTGGCCAACATTTCAGCCTTTTAACCCCCCTATCGCCTCCCTACTGTCAGCAGGAAGTAGTTAAGATGATTTCTTCGTTCCTTATCCATCTGTAAAAGGCTGAGATGGTGTGATCCAGGTTCTGGGACAGACAGCTCCAGGTTCCCCCAGCATCCCTCAGTCCCTATCTGCTCCAGGACATGGCTGACATAGCCTGCCCTCCACCTTGAACTTTCAGGGCCGAGCTTTTTCTTCCCCTTCACTATATAATCTGGACATTTTGTTGCTACTGCTTTTTGCTCTCTTTTCTCCTTACCTCCATTTATACACTTTAACTTGCCTTATATAAAAACAATCCAACGTTCCTCATTTTTTAATTATAGGAAAAGGTAGGAATGTTAGGGCTCTGCTTCAGCCTTCTACCTGTGATGTCATTGCTTACCTGCCACGGGGGCGTGGCTCTGCCCAGGGCCATATAAAAGGACAAACCTTTCAAGTGGTCTCTCCCTTCTCTCTTCCTCTGTCTCTGTCTCTCTAGGGTACTCCTCTTTCCTCTCGTTCTCTGCTCATGTTCATTTAATAAACTCCTCTACAACATAATATCTGGTACCTTGTATCTATCATTATCTTACTCTCATAGATAAAACTAACCCTCAAGTTAGGACCCTGAAAATGGACTTGGGGGTTGTTACTGGACCACTGTTCTCCTTAGCAACATGACCCCACTAAATCTTCTTTTCCTGCTTTTCACTATTCCTTGTTGGTTAGGCTGGCTTATTGAGGACAAGTGGATGAACCTGGCTAGCTCTGTCTTTTCTCACAGTTCCCAAGAGCACTGTGGAATTTCTAGCCCCTCCCCCAGGAAGTTCTTTGGTCTCTTCCTGCCACTGAGAACAAAGCTCCTTTCTCTCCACCGGCGGCGCTGGAATGTCTTTGTTCTGGGAAGTCTAGAAGCCGGCTGGAGCTTTCCTGGGGTAGAGTCCCCCCTCCAGCCACACTCTCGCTAGCTTCTGAGAGAGGGAAGAGGAGGAGCCTGGTGATTCATCTGGCTTGAGGAACAGTCAAGGGCAGAGGTTCACCTTGCCTTATTTATTTTTGATCGAGAGAACTGGCTGAGACACGAGAATGCCATAAAGGCTGAGCAAAAGTTAGCAAGGATTTGCGTGGAAGCCCACGAGGAAGCCATTACGCCATTAGCTTAAAAAAAAAAAAAAAAAAGGCCTAAATCCCAAAGCCACAAATGAAGAAACCCTATCTGCCCACCTACCACAATTCCAGGAAACTAGGAAGAGAGGCCCAGGAGCATGCAGTGGCTGACCTATGGAAACAGCGGGTCTGCTGTTGTTGACAGAAAGAAAACAAAAGCAGATTCCTGTGCAGGAAGTCATCGCTCACCCCTCTTCTGCTTTTTGGCTGACAGCAGGCAGGCACATGAGGCAGCCCTACATCATCAATCCGATGATGAGCCCAGGGACAAAGAAACGCCACAGTGGTATTCTGACCTATTCCAAAAGGGATACAGGGGCCAGGCACTCAACACTGCATTTTTACAGGTTAAAGACAAACGGAGCTCAAAAGATTGAAGTTTCCTTCTGTTTGAAACCCAACTCCCCCCAAATCGGGGCAAGCTGAGTCCAGCTTGTAAAAGCACACTCCAGGTGCTAAGCCTAGGGACCCACCCACATGATGGAGGGAAAGAACCGACCTACTCCCCGCAATTTATCCTCTGACCTCCACAGGCATGCTATGGCACGCATGCGCCCACACACACACACACACACACACACACACACACACACACGCTAAATCAATGAATAAATGCAATAAAAATCAAAATAAAACACAGAGAAAACGAAAATTGGCTGGGGGTGTAGCTCAGTGGTGGAGGGCTTGACAGCATACCCACTAAAAAAGTCTCAGTTGTGGGGCTCAAAATGACACTGAGACAGACAATTGGGAGTAAGGAGTGTATTTATTAGAATACTTATTAACGTCATGGACAGACAGCAGGAAGGGCAAGAATTTTGAAGAAAGGAATGACGACCTAAGTGGCAGAAGCGAGACAGTGTGCCTCTCAGATGGAGATTTCAGAACAGGCGGCTGCAGCCAGGCTCTCCCGTCCGCCCCCAGCAGAAGGCAGCGAAGGGGGTGGGGAACAGCACGTGTAGCCATCAATGCCGCCTTTGATGTAAACTCACTTCCGCAGGTGAGAAACGCCTTTAAGTAAGCTTGGTGGGGATTTGCAGCCAATGTCTAGGTAGGGTGCCCGGCTGTATCTGCCTGGGGGAAGGGCTGCTGCAGGTTTGCTGAGCAGCTGCTGAATTCTACACGCTGGACCCTGGGTCCAATCCCCATCACGTCACCCTATAGAACACGTGGCAGGAGTGTCTGGAATTCTAGCGTTGGAAAGCTGAAGCCGAATTACTGCTAGTCTCATCCACAGCTACAGGAAAACAGAAACAACACAAAAAGACGCCCGCCCCCCCCCCCCAACTCTAGCTCTTGGCGGTTGTGCCTGTGCTTGTTTAACAACTTCCAATCACACTGATGGTTTAATGTTAATTTGCAAGCAGGATGCTGGGTTTAAAATCTGAATTCAGCACAAATCCTTGAGGCGACGTAAAGGAAAGTAATCACCCAGAAATAGGAAACTATTTGGTGGAGAAAGAGTGGTGCGGAAGGGAGTGGGGAGGAGAGAGAGGGAGGGGGAGAAGGCAGCTAGAGAAGTGGGAAGGGGCGATAGGGAGAGGGGGGAAAGGAAAGGAGGAGGAGGGAAGGGGGAGGGGAGGGAAGGAGAGACAGAGAGGAAGGGGGGAGACACACACACACACACCGAAGGGAGAGAGAGAGAGGGAGGGAGAGAGAGGGAGGGAGGGAGGAAGAGGGGGAGGGAGAGAGGACAGAGAGAGAGAGAGAGAGAGAGAGAGAGAGAGAGAGAGAGAGAGAGAGAGAGAGAGAGAGAGAGAGAGAGAGAGAGAGCGCAAGCGCGTATGAGCGCCAAGCAGTAAGTGCGCAGAGCCACGCCCCAACTTAAAAGGTTCCCGGCACAGATAAGAAACCCCAAGGCTGAAGTCCCATACAGCCCCCTGGGAGAAAGGGCCACTTCCTGTTTACTTTACTGCCTTTCAGCTGGGGGTGGGGGTGGGGAGCTGTGCTGGAAGTGATTACCAGTGGCTCTAGGAAAGAATCAAAACTGCTGGATCAGGGCGGCAATTGCAGCATGGAGTCCCATTACTCTGCTCGCCCCGCGGACAAGGCCGAGCTAAGACCAAAATAATACCGGGGGGGGGGGGGGGGGGGGGGGGGGGGGGGGGGGGGACCTCGCAGCAGGTGCTGTCATCTAGCTTCGGGTAACTACGAAGCATCCTTCCGGGGGCGGAGATGGAGAACAGATACCAGTCTTAGTACCCGCCCCCCTCCTCCTGTCCCGAGTCAGGACTGTGTGGCGGAGGCTCCATGATGCAATAGCAGTCAAACATTCGCTGCTCTAAGACTGAGTCAGGATTGGGTTTGGTCTTGCGTCCTCCCCCTCCCCCAGCTGCTTCCTCCTCGACATCTCTCATCACTTGGGCTTTTAGGCTTTAGCACCGGGTTGTCTAGTGCTGAGTAGTTAATCCCTTGGCAGTGCTAAGGCCTCTAAGCACACCATTCTTTTCATCCCCATCCTGGGGCTCTCCCCGAAGATGATCCAATCCGAGGCCACGCAGCACCTCTGAGTAGTCCCCGGATAATAGATAATAGAGCTTATGAGCTCAGCATAGGAATGCCTAAACTGGCTCATGGAAAAAAAAATATGTGCCAAGGACCCGACCCTTGTTCGGTCACTGGAGAGAGTGTCAAGGGTTGTTAAATGCTTTGCAAAGCAATTTGGAGGTTCTTTTTAAAAAGTCAGGCATGAAGCCAGGCGGTGGTGGCGCACGTCTTTAATCCCAGCACACAGGAGGCAGAGGCAGGCAGATCTCTGTGAGTTCGAGGTCAGCCTGGTCTACAGAGAGTCCAGGACAGCCAAGGCTACACGGAGAAACCCTGTCTCAGAAAAAAAAGAAAGAAAGAAAGTCAAGCACGACCAGGCTTGGCTTGTGCCTTTAATCCTGGCAGGGGCAGGGGCAGGGGCAGGGGCAGGGGCAGGGGCAGGGGCAGGGGCAGGGGCAGGAGAATTGCTGTGAGTTCCAGGCCAGCCTGGTCTACAAAGTGAGTCCAGGACAGTCAGGGTGATTACACAGAGAAACTGTGTCTTAAAAAGCAAACAAACAATAACAATAACAACAACAAAAATCCCAACACACACACACACACACACACACACACACACACGGTCAAGCATGAGGGACAGTGATGGCACAGACCTTTAATCCCAGCACTGTGGACCTCTGAGTTCGAGGCCAGCCTGGTCTACACACACACACACACACACACACACACACACACACACACACACATACACACACACACACACACACACACACACACACACACACACGGGATGGTCGGGGAGGGAGGGAGAGAGTTAGTTCTAGGACAGCCATGGGTACATAGAGAAGTGCTGTCTGGAGAAACAACAAACAAAACAAAACAAAAACAAAACCAAAAGGTTAAGCATGACTGCCAGTGCCCTCAGAAGTCCTTTCCCAAGTATTTATTTAGCTAAGAGAAATGAAGACATACTCCCACACGAACAGGAGTACATGAGTATTCCCAACTGTAGGATACGCCTATTAACTGACAAACCAATGAACAACATTTGGCGTATGTGTGTAACAATAGGTGCCAAGAATGCCGGCACACAGCTTTAACCCTGTAGGGGCAAAATTAGTGTCATATTCTATATGTAATATATATTCTACAATTAATGCCATGGCCTGTGAGAAAGCTGTCCTCCAGGTGATTCCACTACTTCCTGCATTCTGGGAAAGACCACACACTGCCATAAACTAAACCTGCCAGCACTCTCCAGAAGATACAATTAACACCCAAATGATCCCTAGAGATTCAGCCTCCTGGACCCAATCTGCTGGAAGGTCTGCATTCCTGAGACTCACAACCTTCCCTGGAGATCCGGTCCCCACCCAGCCTACCTAAAGGACTGCATTCCTGAGACTCACAACCTCCCCTTTATGGTTTTTCTCCTTGCTTCCCTGTGACCCCCACCCCTAATTACAGTTTTTCCTTATAAACTCATTGCTCTTGAGGCTCTGGTATCACTCTCCTATCCTGCTCCGTCAGGAAGGATTGTGATCCGAAGCTCTGAGCCCATAATACAGGACCCTGTGTTTGTTGGATTTATATCGAGTCCTGGTGCTCTTTTTTTTGGGGGGGGGGGTGTCTCTCGATCTGGGTAATCTCGGCATAACAATCCCAGTGCTCAGGAAGGCAGAGGCAAGTGGATCTCTGTGAGTTCGAGGCCAGCCTGGTCTACAAAGTGAGTTCCAGGACAGCCAAGGCTAACAGAGAAACCCTGTCTTGAAACAAAAACAAAGACAACGAAAAAGGAATAATGTCCAACATGTGGGAACCCATACTGGGGGCACTTGGGAGGCAGAGGTAGAGGGAATGCCACAAATTTGACACCAGCCTGAAATAGAGAGTAAGACCTGTGCCAACAAAGAATGAAAAATAAAAGGCCAGCAAGATGCCTCAAGGGGTTAAGATGCTTGTCCCCAACTCTGAAAAACCTAAATTAAATCCCAGGATCCACCTGGTGGAAGGAGAGAACTGACCCTAGAAGTTCTTCTTTGACTTACACACATATGCACACGCACATGCATATACACACCATACATACATTTTCTTTTCCTTGAAAAGGGCATTGATGGATGCTACACACGTGTGAGCCTTGGAAACACTCTGCTAAACTTCCAGACACAAAGGGTCACATATTATGGGTTGTATGATTTCAGTTTTGCTGCTTTGCTGCTTTTTTTTTTTTTGACACAGGATGTTGCAAACAAGGTGCCCTGTCCACCAACCTGCTTTCCCAGGACTCAGTGGCAGCAGTTTGTGCCATCACCCATGACCACCAGGTGAGGCGCATTGCCACGGTCACTAAGAGTTGCGCATTCTTACTATGTGGCACACGCACCTTTTAAAACTTCCTGGCCACCCCAGATCTTTGTCTTGTTCATTCTCTTTGTCTTCCTGTCCCTCTGTCTGTCCATCTCTAGCTCTCTCTCATGTCCTCACCCCAAGACGGCCTTTAGTTCTCCCCTCTCCCCCAATAATCCCCTTGCGTTATTTCTGTCCTGTGACGTGCTCTCTCAGTGGCATACTTTGGCCTTGGACCCATCCAAGCACAGGGTGTCATGGAAACCAACTTGGCCTCCAACTTGGTATTTGTCTGAGGATAACATTCACCTCCCAAGTGCTAGGATCACAAACTGCTCCACCCTGTCCAGCTTACAACTGGTTTATATGAAGAGTCCAGCCCAGGTGCACTGTTACTGGCAGATAGCAGATTTATGGTCACTAGACCGTATGGGATGAGGGTGAGAAATGACTGTTAATAGGTAAAGGATTTCTTTGGGGAGAGACAGAAATGTTCTAAAATCAGGTAGGGGATGGTGAGATGGCTCCGTGGTTAAGAGCACTCTTTCTTGCATTGAATCTGAACTTGGTTTTTAGCATCCACATGACGGTTCATAACCATCTGTGACTCCAGTTCCGGGACATCACAAGGCTTCTTCTGACCTCTGAGGGCACCATGGTACATATACATACACGCAGGCAAAACATTCATATACAAAGTAAATAAATGTAAAAAAAATTTTTAAATGAAATTAGTGTTGATGGCTGCAAAATTCTGTGGTTATAAGAAAAACCTATTGAACTATGTATTTTCTTTTCTTTTTTGCATTGTTGGCCATGGAAACCAGAGCCTCTTGCATACCACTACTCAGCTACATCCCCAGTTGAAATATCCAGTTAAAAGAATACATTTCACGGGATGTAAACCTCATTTCAGTTTAAGCCATTACTAAAATCCTATCTGCCTACCTTCAGAGATTCGAGGGAGCTAAGAATCCGCTTCTTAAATGTTTGTTCAGTTTTTGTCTTTTTGAGACAGGGTCTCATTATAGCCCAGGCTAGCCTCGAATTCCTGATCCTCTCACCTCTCTTTATCATGTGCTAAAATTTCAGACGTGTGCTACACTGCCTGGCTGGGATGCTGGTGATGAATGGAAGGTCTAGCATGCTAGGCAAGCACTCCATCACTGAGCTATAATCTCAGCCTTTTTTTTTTAATTTCAAGGTAGGTTTTCCCTAAATTGCTGGGGCTGGTCCTGAGCTTTCTCTGTAGTCCTCAAAGGTCTGATCTTCTCATCCTCCTGCCTCAGTCTCCCAGGTATTAGAATTACAGAACTGTAACATCAGACCTGGATTAACAGCTACACTTTTCATGACATTTCTAAGCATTCGAGGGAAGGTGATTTCCAAGTAAGCATATGATACTACCTGGGTCTCTGAAGAGCTCATAGTCACCCTGGGAAATGTGGGTTCCTACTGGGTAAAAGTTTAGGGCCAGCCCATGTGGTTGTATAGGGAAACTTGCAGGAATCCAAGAGAAGACTCTTTTATTCATTTATTTTTGGTTTTTTCGAGACAGGGTTTCTCTGTGTAGCCTTGGCTGTCCTTGACTCCTTTTGTAGACCAGGCTGGCCTCGAACTCACAGAGACCCACCTGCCTTTGCCTCCCAAGTGCTGGGATTACAGGTGTGCACCACTAGGCCCGACTCCAAGAGAGAGAAGACTCTTAAGTTTGAGGCCCTGGCTTTGGGCTCTACTAATCACAAACAAATCCAGGGCAGTGTGGGTCAAGGTGGTTTGGGAGGATGGACAAGATTATACTGGGTACCAGGAGAATGGATCAGGCACAGATACAGTGCTGCCTGTGGTCTGGATGCTGCTTACTCATCTTGACCTGGAAGGTGAAATTGAGGTAGTTAGGGTATAGAGGGACGAGCCAAGGTCATTTCTAAAAGTTGGGACACATTCTGAGGGGAATGTGCTTCCAGGAGGACATGACAATGACACAAAGAAAACAGTACAAGGGGGAAGAGCCTCTTCATTAGACAGGCAAGAAAAAGTTGGCTTGTGGAGCTGGGGAGATGGCTCAGATGGCTAAGTGCCTGGCATGTGAGCAGGAGGATCTGAGGTCAGGTTTTCAGAATCCATGTAGAAAGTTGGGATGCTTACACTCACTTGCCACCCTACCACTTCTGGAATGGAGACAGCTGGACTCTCAGAGTTTCCTGGCTGGCCAGTTGAGCAAACTGGGGTGGGGGTGGGGTTAAGAACTGAATGGCAGATTCTGTCTCAAAAAGAAAGGTGGAGTTTCAGTTCTAAAGAGCTGATGCCTGCTTCTGAACTTTGCATAAGTATGTTGGAATTCTGCTGAGAAGGGTGAAAATCTGGTGTTCTCCAGATAGCCGATTCCTGTGGGGGCTCTTACCCGACCTGATCCAGAAATTTGTTTTCGTTTTGTTGTTGTTTTTGGCTTTTTGAGATGGTGTAGCCTTGGCTGTCCAGGACTCATTTTGTAGACTAGGCTGGCCTTGAACTCACAGAGATCCGCCTGCCTCTGCCTCCCAAGGCGTGCGCCACAACTGCCCAGCCCTAACTCCAGAATTTTGTAAGTAAAAGGTCTCATAGAAAATACCCACATAGAAAATATCGGCCTGACTTTTCCTGATAACTGGCACATGGAGTTCCAGAAAGCACCCCACTTGGTGCTGAGATCTTAGCCTCTAACAAATGGTCTCTAATTCTGCCCCTGGTGCCATCCCCTCACACACAGGACAATTAAGTACTGTCTTCCTTCCTGTGATAAAGGCACCATGTTACAGAGGCACAGCATCACAGTGTACAGATGAGCTATCCTGCCTTCTTCAGCTCTAGTGATTCAGACATACTCACCCTCACTTTCCAGGGTTTATAACGCCCTAATTCACAGGTAGAGTTGCCTTAGATTCCTCACTTCAGACAGCTGTCTGAGATTCCTCATCCTACGAGGGCTAGCCTGGACTACAAGAAACCCTGTTTAATATATGTAATGTATATAATCACCACTAAACTACAGCTTCCAGCTCCACCTTGTATTGTATATATATGACATTTTTGGGAATGGTAGTGGCTGCCTGTAATTCAAGAGGGAAACTGAGGCAGAAGGGTTGCTATGAGTTCTAGGCCACCCTGGGCTACAGCCTGTCTCAAACCAAACCAACAAACAACTTTCTCCCTGGGTAGCCTGAAACCATCTGCTTGATAACAGGAAAGTTTTATTTTATTTTATTTTATTTTATTTTATTTTATTTTATTTTATTTTATTTTATTTTATTTTATTTTATTCTATTTTATTTCTTAGCAAATCCCAAGTCAGTCCTGTAGAAAAATCACAGTGCCTCTCCCCAAATAGAGAACTGACATCTGTCTGGCCCCTGGGTCTTGCTGCCTTAGAATATGAAGAGACGACCTAGAAGAAGTAGTCTAGGTTGTCTCTTCTGGTTCCCAGAAACTGTGACCAGAGACCTGAAGGTGGGGCTGGGAAGGGAGTGGCCGCAGGTTCCAAGGTCACGCTTCTGGGCTTCTGGCCAGCGGAAAGGGTGGAAAGTTGAGTAAGGTGAAAGAGAAACTACATGTTGCATGTCTTTGGCCAGATTCTCAGCTGAGACTCCGAGAGGACATTTTTCTTTCCCCGCGTCCCATTTCCCCCATGCATCTCAGCCGTGTGGAGTGTTTAGGAGGCACATTGGTGATCTCCGAAGGGACAAAGCCTCTTACCCTGAGCTGTCCTATGGTGCCATGTGGCCTGGACAGAAAGTTCCGCTCTGTCTGGACTTAGAGAAAGAAGAGGAAACGAAGCTCCCGGCAGATATTGAGGCGTCGCCATCTCTTGAGAGCGCGCCTTCTGCTTCAGCCTGGATGCGATGATTCAATGACTATAATAACTGCAGCAAGTCAGAGGGCTGAGGCAGGAGGATGACAAGCTCAAGGTCTTTTTGGGCTTCAGAATGAATCCAAGGGCAGCCTGAGCAACTAGAGAGACCCTGCCTTAAAAGAACAAATAACTTGATAGCCCGTGACCATATACAGGGGGAGGAGGTCCCCCTCAGTCACAGACCTAGGGGAGGGGAAGAGGGTGAAAGAGGGAGGGAGGGAGGAATGGGGGTGGGGGGAATACAGTCATGGGATAACAATTGAGATGTAATCTGAATAAATGAATAAAATTAATATTTAAAAAAGAATGAATAAAGAGGCTAATGAAATGGCTGAGTGATTAAGAGCCTTGATGTTCTTGCAGAGGGCCTGAGTTCAGTTCCCAGCATCCACATCAGGCAGCTCACAACCACCTGTATGTAACTTTAGCTCCAGGGGATCTGACACCCTCCTGTAGATACCCAAACATATGCCTGTAAATAATAAACGAAGTCTTTAAAAATACTAAACAAAAGTATTTCTGTCTATGAAAGAATAAAAGTGGGGTGCACTGTAGTTCAATGGTAGAGCACTTGGCTAGCATGTATTAGACCCTAGGTTCAATCCCCAACACCAAAGAGAAAGAGAAGGAGAGCTGGGCGGTGGTGGCGCATGCCTTTAATCCCAGCACTCGGGAGTCAGAGGCAGGCGGATCTCTGTGAGTTCGAGGCCAGCCTGGTTCCTGGTCTACAAACTGAGTCCAGGATAAGTAAGGCTACACAGAGAAACCCTGTCTCCAAAAACAAAACAAAAAAGAAGAAAAAGAAGAAAGAAAGAAAGAAAGAAAGAAAGAAAGAAAGAAAGAAAGAAAG
>OU015760.1:13278897-13293163 GCA_907169655.1 Acomys percivali | reverse complement strand
AAGAAAGAAAGAAAGAAAGAAAGAAAGAAAGAAAGAAAGAAAGAAAGAAAGAGGAGCAGCCACCACCTTGAAGTGCAGCTTAAAGGGTCACTGACAATCAGGATGGGGACACTCATCATTAGGGACCGGAAGCTTGGTTGCACTCCCAGCCAAGGAGAACACAGGAGCTAGGTGCCACCACAGAGTGGGGGAAACAAAGCAGGAAAAAACCAGCCAAAATCCCAGGAATCCCAAGAGCTTCTAGAACAGTCTCCTGTGCTTTAGGCTGATCCCTGTCAGCAGGGCTACAAGCGCTATGTGACTCTGAGCTTCCATATAAGGAGGTGGAGAACTGACTCCTTTAGTGGTTATACGTCAATTCTAGCCCTCCAGGCCACTGATGTCGTCCTGTTAGGTCCCAGACCCATAGAAGACAAAGTCCTTGTTCTCCAGAGCCACTCAATCCCTTATGGTAGGCTCCCTGCTGTAGCCACACCTCTGTTAGGTAGAACAAGGGGAGTCCAGGCCATCAGTAGCACAGAGGAGTTCTTGTCAGCAGGGAGAGTCCCAGTCTTGGCTCCAGACCAGAGGGCGTGGGAGCAGCTTAATTCCCTTCTACTTCCACTTCACCAGTGCCGAATGGCCTTATCCAAATGCTAGCATGGCAGAGGTCTTGGGAGTGCTTGGGGGGACACACCTTTTGGCCCAAGGGTGGTGGGCAGGTCACTTTCATGGCCGTGAACTGGGCCAGGAAGGAGTGTCGGGTAATTACATGAGGCCACTTGATTTCCACACAACTTGTTCTTCCTGTCTGGGGTAAGTTTAGTTTTGCCCCCTGTTGTTACTTTTTATAGCACTTAGGCTCGAAAAGGAAACAGAAGAGAAGCACCCCTCTCTTTGGATGCGGGGAGAGAGGTTTGGGGATGGACTCAGAAGGCACTAACAGAGGCTGTCATGCCCTGAGGCTCCCCAAACTTTTGGCATTAGAGAGAGGACCCCTGCTTTTCTTGCGATCATAGTCTCCCAATTGTCTGGAGATTTTCATGACTTGAAACTCTTGTGTTTTCTGCTCCCCTCTCCCGCCCGCCTTCAAAGCTCTGCCACTGATTTATGCCTGAAGCTTGTATTTTGACTTTGAGACACAAGTTGCCCAAGCAGACCTCCTCCTTCCATCATAGCTCAGGCAGGCTTTGAACTTGGAATCGTGAGTGGCTGCTACATTTTAACTGTGGAAGTTGTCCCTTCTAATTATTAAGGGCAGCAACTCATGAGAGAATTGAAAGTGTCTCTAATTTCTTTTCCTTTTTCCTCTTTCTTTCTTTTTGTGTTTTCTTATGTATGTATGTATGTATGTATGTATGTATGTATGTATGTATGTATGTATTTATTTATTTATTTGAGACAGGGTTTCTCTGTGTAGCCCTGGCTGTCCTGGACTTGCTTTGTAGACCAGGCTGGCCTCGAACTCCCAAAGAGCTGCCTGCCTCTGCCTCCTGAGTGCTGGGATTAAAGGAGTGCGCCACCACGCCTGGCTAAATGTCTGTAATTTCATTCTAGCACATCTGCCCAAAGTTAATCTTCTCCTTTGACACCTTTCCCTGAATTCCATGCCTGTCCATTAATTTCTCCATTTACTCGCTGAAAAGACAGTTTTTGAGAACTAAGTCCTTCTTAAAGCTGGAGATACGTCAGTATATACATAAGTAAATTGAGAGGAGGAATTGATTGCCATTTGAGACAGAAATGTAAGGGGAAATGCTACGATGCTGTTGATGGTCTGCTCTATCACCCCTGGGTCCACCTGAGATCACTAGCTGTTGTGACAGACAGGTCACCACCTCCTGCCTCTCCCAGACTCCCAGCTTGGGAGACCCAATAGAGGACCAACCCTGAATGGTGTGTGTGGGAAGGAAAGTTGACAGAGATGAGCCTTGGTGGATAATTGCTGCAATCATTTTATTCTCTACTGAGTGTTTTTAATGAATGAATACATTTTGTGCGTGTGTGCATGTTCACATGTGGGCGTGCATGAATGAGTATGTTCACTGGCAGCCAGAAATCGACATTGCTGAGCCTGGCGATGGCGCATGCCTGTAATCCCAGCACTTGGGGAGGCAGAGGCAGGGCAATCGCTGTGAGTTCGAGGCCAGCCTAGTCTACAGAGAAACCCTGTCTGGAAAAAAACAAAACAAAACAACAACAACAAAACAACCCAAACCCAAACCTCCTCCTCCTCCTCCTCAAAAAAAAAAAAAAAGCATCAACATTGTTTACCTCCTGATTATTTTTAAACTTATTATTTGTGGAGGGTGGGGGTGTGGGTATACAGAGGTCAGAGGACAGCTTTATGGAGTCACTGCTCTCTTTTCACCTTTCTTTGGGTTCTGGAATTGGACCTCAGGTCACCAGGTTTCTGGGGCAAATGCCTTCACCCACTGCCCATCATTCCAGCACCATCTTATGTTTTGAGACAGGGTCTCACTGATTGGGCTGGACTGACTGTCCAGTGAACTCCATGGACCTTCTGATCTCTATTTCTCCAGTACTGGGATTACAGGCATGCAAGCAGTAAGAATTCTAAAAACTACGCTGTCTCTCCAGCCTCGTTTTTATTTTATTTTATATTTTTGAGACAATGTCTCACGTGGTCCAGGCTGGCTTTGAACTCTCTATGTACCCTCTATGTCTCCCCTATCTCCTGAGTGCTGAGATCATAAATGTGCACTATTATACCTGGCTGAGACAGTATTAATTGTTGGACAATTATTGTTGCCATAAAAAAAATCCCCTAACATAACCTTGAGCATCTTAACTTCTTTTGGAGGGTATTGGCTTGGAGCCCAGGACCTCACATTTGCTAAGCACATACTCCACTTCTGAGTTCACTGCTTCTTGACAGTGTGCAGTAGAGAAGCTTCAATGGGACCGTTCTGAGGTGTGCTCCATGCAATCTCTATGCTGCTCCCCAACAGGACTGAGCTCCACGGTGGTAACCAGCTCTTAAACATACCCTTCATTATCTTTCCTCCCTACCCTGCCTCTCCTTTGTGTTTCCTGGAGTCATGTCCAGAAGAAGCCATCTGCTCTCCGAGCCCTTGAGTCAGCAACTGCTTAAGAGACTGTAAACATAGGCAACAGGGATGTAAGTGGAGGCTCTGCAAGCACAAAGGATGGGTCTCCACCCAGATCTGCTGGATGACAGGGCGTCACCAAGCAAAAGTCCAGAGCCAAGTTGCGTTCAAAATCCTAGTCTAGAGCCGGAGAGCTGGTTTAGTGGTTATGAACACTTGGTACTCCTGCAGAGGACCTTGGTTTGGTTCCCAGCACCAAATGATGGCTCACAATCATACATAAACTCCAGTTCCAGGGGGATTTAATACTCTCTTCTGACCTCCGTGGGTACCAGGAACACATGACGTGTACATACATCCATGCAGGCAAAACATGAACATACATAAAGTGGAAAAAGCAAACAAACTCTCATATGTTAGCCATAAGGAAAAGAAAAGGGAATGGGGTCCAGGCAGAAGAACCAGCAAGGACGGTGTGTGGATGTGAGAAACTAGAGGCAGGCATGCTCCTTCACTTACTTAGCATATGAAGAGATGACTCTGTTAAATATGCTCCACACGACATACATGGTATAAAATGTATTGTAGAAGCATGAGGAGAGAAGGAAGGTGGGGCGCCCAAGGGGGATGGAGAGAAAGACACAGAGAGAAAAACAGAGTAAGAGTAAGAGAGTGATGGATGGGATGGCAGATTTGTCCTTTTTATCCTAGGTCCCTGGTGGCAGTGGCAGGTGATGACATCAGAGGTTGCTAAGCAACCTGCAAGCAGGTTTGTGAAGCTGCTTATATGCTTAAAGGCTTAGTGATTTCTGAGCCCTTTCAGAGCCCCTGAGTTCAGTTCCCAGCACCCATGTCAGATGGTTTGCAACTGTCTGTATCTCCAGTTCCAGGGGGATCTGACACCCTCTTCTGCCCCCTCCTCCCCATCTGTACACATGTTCTCGTACCAACACACACACACACACACACAAATGCAAATAAAAGTATATCTTTAGAAAATATCCCAAATTCAATGTAGGGTCACTACCTCACCTGCTGGTCAATCAACATAGATGGGCCCCACCCTCCCAGAAGGGGCTCAGAGCATTTATGTTTCCCCACAGTTGGGCAATGCCTCTTGAACACAGAGCCCATTGTAGAAGAAGAAAATGGGGAATACCACATATAGTTTGTATACGTTTGCTTTCACATTCATCATATAGTCAGAAACACAGAAGGCAAACCGGAACACTAGGAGTGCGGGCCAGCTGGTAGTTCAGAATTGCCAGAATGCAGTGTGCATATGCGTGCGTAGCATAGCCAGGCATTCAGCTTGGGCTGTATCCTCTTCTTTTGTTTAAAAAAAAGGGGGGGGGGAATTTTATTTTTATGAATATGTACGTTTGTCTGTGTAAGTTTATATTTATCATATGCCTACAGATGCCAGAGGATGTAGAATTTCGCCCAGACTGAAACTACAGGTGGTTGTGAGGCACTGGGAACCAAAGCCCGGGTCCCTGCTGCAAAAGCAGTCGGTAAGTAACCTTGGCTACCCTGGAACTTATGATGCTCCTCCTTCCTCTGCCTCCGAAATGCTGAGATTCCAGGCATGCACCATTGCCCCAGGATTGGGGTTCCATTCTCTTTTCTGTGTTTCTAGCCCCTCCTTCCCACACTGGGATTACAAGGGGCACAGCACTGTGACAGACATGCACACATGTGCTAGGCATTCAACTCAGGCCCTCATGCTTATATGGCAAACACCTCACCAGTTCAGCCATTTCTCTATGCCCCTGGATGGCCGTGCTTTCGACTTTTAAGTCAAGTCACTTTGTACAAACACATTACCCAGGCTTCTTCCCACATCGGCACCCATTGAAAGGAAACAACACTCAGTCTCAAAATGCTAGCCTTTTAAGAAGAGTTTAGACATTTGTCTTTCTTAAAAAAATGTTTTACATATGCCAGGCATGGTGACACATGCCTTAAATCCCAGCACTCGGGGGGGCAGAGGCAGGCGGATCTCTGTGAGTTCGAGGCCAGCCTGGTCTACAGAGTGAGTTCCAGGACAGCCAGGGCTGTTACACAGTGAAACCCTGCCTTAAACAAAACAAACCAAACAGAAAAGTGTTTTAGATTTATTTATTTACGGTGTGTATGTGTTAACACACCTGTTCTTGTGGAGGTCAGAGCACAACTTGTGGGAGGAGGTTCCAGCACATGGATTCTGGGGCTGGAACTTGGGTCCTCAGGCTTGGCGGCAAGCACCCTTAACCTGCTGTGCCCTAGCTCCTAGAGGCTTCTCAACTAGACATAAAACATTTTCAGGCCAGACATGTGGCTCAGCTGGTAGCGTGATTGCCTAAGATGCATAAAGCCCTGGGTTTGATGGATAAGCCAGGCATGATGGCACAAGCCTGTCATCACAAAATTAGGGAAGTTCAAGGTCATCTTTGGTTATATAATGAGTTGCAGGCTAGCCTGATAGACATGAAACCCTCTCTTAAACAAACAAAACAGAACACAAGTATTTTCTCTTAAAGTGGGGAGGAAATATGATCAAGCGTTAACTGGGGTGGGTTTGGGGGTGCATGCTTATAATCCTAGCACTTGGGAGGCTAAAGTAGGAGAAATGTCATGAGTTTGAGAGAGAGCATCCTGGGCTACATATGGCATACTAGGCCAACCAGGGGTAGATAGTAAAGACTGTGCCCCATCCCCAAATAAATACAAAATAAAATGTTAATTGGTTCATTGTTTAGTCTAATCATAAATTTGGGGCACTGGGGATTGGGTTCTTGGGAGAATAGCTAGCTGCATGAGGTGACAGCAGGTTGGTTGCACAATCAACCCCAAGCAGTCATTCTCCTGGATCTCCTCCTTTCACTGAGGCACAGATAACCGTGCCAAGGAGCTCATGGTGCCGAATGTGACTCACAGCATGTAGCCTTCATCTATGGGCTCAGTCCTCCAGCCCCTCCATCAAGTCTGCAATGCTCTCCACGTAGTAGTGAGGCACGGGCTATCTTTGTAGCAAGTGGATGTTTCTCGGGGGTGGGAGGCCGTGCGGGGGGGGGGGGGGGGGGAAGAAAGAGCGGTGCAGTAGTGCCAAGTACAACAGTTAGCTACGTTCGTTTAATATTTTCCTTGGCATGGACAGCATATATGAGGGTGTGCCTGTATGGTTATATTGCCCAGTGTCACTGTCAGTGACCAAGATTTCATTGCCATCTTTGTTTAAGAGCATTGATATTTGCACAATGACAAAACCACCTAATGATGCCTTGCTCAGGAATCCCTTTGTTCCTTGACTGGGTTCAGCTGAGCAGAGAAGTGGCAGGTCTGCCTGCCCTGCCTGTTCTCACCTCCCGCACTCCTTTCTCTCCGACTATGTGAACAAAGCTAATCTTAATCTTTTATTGGTGTTTGTTTTTCTTGCCAGGTAATAGAAACGTGGCTTTGTTCTCGGAAGAGAACAAAGGTCATCATTGGAAAACAGTTTCTCTCCTTCCTTGTCCCCTCCACACAAACAAACCTTGGGACTAGTTTATCTTCTTCCATAGATACCTATCAACACATCTGACTACATTTTTCTTTTAGCCTCTGCTTAAATAGTGGTATTTTATACACCACCCTAAACCTTATGGTGAGTGAACGTGTGAGTGCGTGCGCTCCTTCGTGCTTGCATTCCTGGCTGGGTATGCACTTCTCTCGCCCCGCCCCCTGTGTGTATGTGTCTGTGTGTGTGTGTGCTTGTGGTGACCAGAGACCCACATCAGACATCTTTCTCAGTCATTTTTCACCTTAGTGTCTGGGACAGTGTCTTTCACTAAACCTTGAGCTCATGGATTGGGTCAGGCTGACTAGGTGGTTTCTGCCTCCCCAGTGCTGGGATTGCAGGCATGTGCCACCATGCCCAGCTTTAACATAGGACTGAAACTCCAGTGAGCATGACCAGTACTTTACTGATTGAACCATCTCTTCAGCCCTCCCTAAACCTTATGTTTCACCTAAAAGTGTAATTGGGGTGGCCCCATAATCAAGGCTCATGTCATTGTGTGTTTGCTTGACCTATATGTTGACACAGATGTAGGTAGGCCACACACAGTCCATTGTTATTTTAGACAAGGCTGTGATGTATATCTCAAGTGTGTGAATATATTTGTGGGAGGATCCCCTAAAAGAGAGAGCCATGTGGTCAAAAGGATGATTGACTTCAAGCTTTAGATACTGTTCATTTGCCCTCTGTAGAGGCAACACCTATATACACTCCAAGCAACAATCAGTTATCGGGCTGGCTGAATTTCTGCTGCTTTGTAAGTTCCTAGTCTGCTGTGGTGCAGTGAGGTGCTCTATTCAGGGATCACCAGGTTAAACTGGAGGCATTGACTGGGCTGAAGGCTATGAGGAAGTCTTTCCTGATGGTTGAGTTTTAGAATGTCGATCTTCTGCACTCTCTCTGTGAGCTCTATGCTTAGCATTAAGAGGAATGTGGAAGCCAAGCTTGGTGGTGGAGGCCTTTTAAAAGATTTGTTTTCTTTTGTGTATATGAGTGTTTTGCCTGCATGTCAATGTATATACCACGTTGATGCCTGGTGCTGTTGCAGGCCAGATCCCCTGGAACTGGAGTTACAGACATTTATAAGCTGCCATGTGGGGGCTGGGAATTGAACCCTGGTCTTCTTTAAAAAAACAAAACAAAACAGCTCATGCTCCTAACCACTCAGCCATTTTTCCAGTCCCAGTTTCAAATGTTTAGACAGCTGCTAAGGAGGCTGAGGCAGGAGGATCAAAGATTTGAGGGTCACTTTGGTCACAGAGCAAATTCAAGACCTTTATATATAAAGGATCATTTTTCAAAAATGTTTTTTTGTGTGGTGTACATTTGTGTGTACATGTGTGTGCAGGTGTGCTTACTGGTATATGTGTGTATGTAGGCCAGAAGCTGACATTTGAATATTTACCTAATTGCTTCTTCATCTTTTTTTTTTTTTTAAAGACAACGTCTTTCTATGTAACCCTGGCCATCTTGGAATTCTCTATGTAGACCAGGCTGGCCTTGACTACTATACCCAGCTTTTTTGTTTTGTTTTTTTGTTTTGTTTTGTTTTTGTTTTTCAAGACAGGGTTTCTCTGTGTAGCCTTGGATGTCCTAGACTTTGTAGACCAGGCTGGCCTCGAACTCAGAGATGTGCCTGCTGCTGCCTCCCCACCACTTCTTGTTTTTTGTTTTGTTTTTAGATTTTTTGAGACAGAGTTTCTCTGTATAGCCCTGACTGTCCTGGAACTCACTCTGTAGACCAGGCTGGCCTGGAACTCAGAGAGATTCACCTACCTCTGCCTCTGCATTACCCAGCTTTGAGGATGATCTTGAATTCCTGATCCTCCCAAGTGCTGATGTCAGAGGCGTGCACCAACACATCTGGCTCTGCCAAGTTCATTCTTACTGTGTAGATACAAAGAGATTGCTTTATAAAAGTGAGCATATGATATACACAAAAGGAAACTTGAGCCAGATGTTATAGCAAGCATCTGTAGTCCATACAAGGGATGCTGAAGCAAGAGGATTAAGAATTTGTAGTTAAGTGCTCTACCATGGAGCCATACCCCTAGAATTGAGAGTTTGAGGCCAGCCTGGCCTATATAGCAAAACCTTGTCACAAATACAAAGCAAGCAAGCAAACAAACAACATGACAACAATAAAACAAACAAACAGACAAACAAACAAAACCCCCAGTATTAAGTAAATTGAGGTATAGATAGATACCTTGAGTTAAAAACTGAGCTTTCTGTTCTCCATCTTCTATGTGTACCACACGTAGCCCCCACTATACTTCTTTACCTTTCCCCACTTTGAGACAAAGTCTTTATAGCCCAGGTTGACCTAGAATTCACTATGTAGCAGAGGATGGCCTTGAACACCTGATCCTCCCTTCTCTACCTCCCAAGGGGTAGCATTGCAAATATGTACCACCATGTCTGGTTTATATGATATTGAGATTTGGAGCCAGGACCTCATGCACACATTCTACCAACTCAACTGTACTCCCAGTCCCTTTTGTATTGAGATAGGGTCTTACAGTGTAACCCAGATAAGCTTTCTGCCCCGACCTCTCAAGCCCTATCACTGTTAAAGGGTATCCAACAGAGAAGACTACTTGGACATGGGTCTAAGCCAATAGGAGGTCTTTATTTGTTGGGGACGATAGGCCATATGGCCAATGTTCAGCCATCTTGTCTAAGTCTGTACCTCTAAGTATCTGTTTTTCCCAGAGCTTGCCTTTCACCAGAAACTAGCTGACCCTGTTGTGGATCAGCAGTTAGACTAAAGACAGATAGAGATGGAGCAACCCTGTTATGGTTTAGCAGTTAGACTAGACAAAGAGGGAACCAGATACCCTGTGTGGCAGGACATTATGACCCTGCTTGGAATTCCCTATGTTTTGAGAAAAGCCTGCAGCTGGGTTGCTATAGCAATATGCTTCCCTGCCTTCTGAACTATAAAAGCTGCTGCCTGACTAATAAAGATTGAGAGTTTGATCAATCAGACTTGCTCTCCTTTCTTGTGTCTTGCATTCTCAACAGGTGACCTCCCTCCTGAGTTTTAGTCGAACCCCTCAGATCGGGTCATTTATTAGCTGGCTGGGTGTTTAGGATCCCAGAGTAACACTGAGCCTTTCTCAGAATGAGGTTCCTCCCTTTTTTTTCTTTTTGCCTTTTTGAGACAGGGTTTCTCTGTGTAGCCTTGGTGATCTTGGAGTCACTTTGTAGAACAGGCTGGACGTGAACGCACAGAGAGCCACCTGCCTCTGCCTCTCTGAATGCTGAGAAAATAGGCATGCGTCAGCTACCATGCCCAGCTCCAAGTGAGCTTTTAAACACAAAAACCACGTTCTGGGGTGGCTTAGTTCAGTTAGCAACAACAGTTAGCTAGAAGCAGAACTACAAAGGCTGAGAAGACTTTCCCAGAACAATGGACTTTGATGAGCTAGCGCTTTGTTTTAGTTTTGGCAGACGGTGCTGTCTACTTGCTGAGTTTTATAGCCTGAGTGCCACTTCCATCATGGAGTCAGTAGTGCTATGTTTTTTTTTTTTTTTTTTTTTGTTTGTTTGTTTTTTGGTGCCTACTAAAGTCTGGGACCTGTTACAATCATATAAAGTTCTACTTTCTGTCTTTGCATTATTGCCCCATCTATAAGCAGAGCAGAGTAACACTATTAATGTCAGGGATTGGTTCTCTCCCATGGGATAGGTCTCAAGTAGGGCCAGGCTTTGGTTAGACATTCCCTCAATCTTTGTTCCATCTTTGTCCCTGTACATCTTGTAGGTAGGACAAATTTTGGGTCTAAGGTTCTGTGGGTTGGTTGGTGTTCTTATCCCTCCACCGGCAGTCCTGGCTGGCTACAGGAGGTAGCCACTTTAGGTTCCAAATCCCCTGCTCCTAGGAGTCTCAGCTAGGCTAACCCTCATAGACTTCCTGGGCCTTCCCCAATCCCAGGTCTCTGGCAAATCTCAGAGATGGCCTAAACTTCCAATTTCCATTCTCTTACCTGGCTTTCTCTCCTCCCCCCACCCCGCCCGCCTGCTCCCTTCCTCTTACCCTCTCCTACCCAGTTCCCTCTATCCATCCACTTCCAATGCTTATTTTATTTCCCCTTCTGAGTGAGATTCAAGCATCCTCCCTTGGACACTCCTTTTTACTTAGCTTCTTTGGGTCTGTGGATTATAGCATGGTTATCCTGTACTTTATGGCTAATATCTGCTTATAAATGAGCCCATATTGTGTGTGTCTTTCCGGGTCTGGGTTACCTCACTCAGGATGATCTTTTCTACTTCCATTCTCTTGCCTGCAAATTGCATGATGTCCTTGTTTTTAATAGTCGAGTAGTATTCCATTGTGTAAATGTACCACAGTTTCTTTATCCATTCCTCAGTTGAGGGGCATCTAGGTTGTGTCCAGTTTTCTGGCTATTATTAATAAAGCTGCTATGCACATAGTTGAGCAAGTGTCCTTGCTGTATGGTAGAGCATCTTTTGGCTATATGCCCCAGAGAAAGCGTCAGATTGATTGATGTCCACAGTGGTTGTACAGTTTTGCATTCCCACCAGCAATGGAAGAGTGTTCCCCTTTCTCCGCATCCTTGCCAGCATGTGCTGTCACTTGAGTTTTTGATCTTAGCCATTCTGATGGATGTAAGATGGAATCTCATAGTCCTTTTGATTTGCATTTTCCTGATGACTAAGGATGTTGAACATTTCTTTCAGTGCTTCTTGGCCATTCGAGATTCCTCTGTTTAGATCTATACCCTATTTTTAAAATTGAGTTGTTTGGTTTGTTGGTGTCTAATTGCTTGAGTTCTTTATATATTTTGGATATTAGTCCTATGTCACATATAGGTTGGTGAACATCTTTTCCCATTCTGTAGGCTGCTATTTTGTCCTATTGATGATGTCCTTTGCCTTACAGAAGCTTTTCAGCTTCAAGAGGTCCCATTTACTAATTGTTGATCTTAGTGCCTGAGCTGTTGGTGTTCTGTTCAGGAAGTTGTCTCTTGTGCCAATGAGTTCAAGGCTCTTCCCCACTTTCTCTTCTATTAGATTTAGTGTGTCTGGTTTTATGTTGAGGTCTTTGATCTACTTGGACTAGAGTTGTATGCAGGGTGGTAAATATGGATCTATTTGCACTCTTCTACATGCAGACATCCAGTTATAGACCAGAACCATTTGTTGAAGATGCTTTCTTTTTTTCTATTACATGGTTTGGCTTCTTTGTCAAAAAACAAGTGTCCATAAGTGTGTGGGTTTATTTCTGGGTCTTTGATTTGAGTCTATCAATCAATCTTTCTGTTTCTATGCAAATACCATGCAGGGTTTTTTTTGTTGTTGTTTTGTTTTGTTTTGAGACAGGGTTTATTTTTGTGGCCTTAGCTGCCTGGACTTGATTTGTAGACCAGGCTGGCCTCAACCTCACAGAGATCTTCAAGTGCTGGGATTACAGGCATGTGCCACCCCACCCTGCTACCTTGCAGTTTTTATTACTATTGCTCTGTAGTACAGCTTTAAATCAGGGATGGTGATACCTCCAGAAGTTCTTTTATTGTACAGGATTGTTTTCAGCTGTCTTGGGTTTTTTGTTTTTCCATATGAAATTGAGAATTCTTTTCCAAGGTCTGTAAAGAATTGTGTTGGTAGTCAGGCACAGTGGTGCATGCTGGTAATCTCAGTACTCAGGGAGGCAAAGGCCAACCTGGCCTACAAAGTGAGTCCAGGACAGCCAAGGCTACAAAGAGAAATCCTGTCTCGAAAAACCAAACCAACCAACCATTTTGATGGGAACTGCATTGAATCTGTAGATTGTTAAAATGGCCATTTTTTTACTATGTTAAACTTAGTGTTCCATGAGTATGGGAGATCTTTCCATCTTCTGATATCTTCTTCACTTTCTTTCTTCAGCTACTTGACAATCTTGCCATACAGGTCTTGACTTGCTTGGTTAGAGTTACACCAAGATACTTAATATTATATGTGGCTATTTTGAAGGGTGTTGTTTCCCTAATTTCTCAGCCTATTGCCACTTGTACAGATGAGGGCTACTGATATTTTTGAGTTAATTTTGTATCCAGCCACTTTGCTGAAGGTGTTTATCTGCTGTAGGAGTTGCTTAGTAGAATTTTGGGGGTAACTTATGTACACTATCATATCATCTGAGAATAGTGATACTTTGACTTCTTCCTTTCCAATTTGTATCCTCTTGATCTCCTGTAGTTGTCTTATTGCTCTAGGTAGGACTTGAAGTGCTATATTGAAGAGATATGGAGAGAGTGGGAAGTTTTTTTCTTGTCCCTGATTTCAGTGGAATTGCTTTACATTTCTCTCCACTTAATTTGATGTTAGCTTCCTGTATATTGCCTTTATTGTGTTTAGGTATGCATCTTTTATCTTTGATGTTTCTAAGACTTTTAACATGAAGGAGTGTTGAATTTTGTCAAGGGCTTTTTCAACATCTAACTTGAGTTAAACACGTTTTTTTTTTTCTTTCAGTTTGTTTATATGGTGGATGACATTGATAGATTTTCATATGTTGAACCATCCCTGGGATGAAGCTTACTTGATCATGGTGGATGATGTTTTTGATGTGTTCTTGGAGTCAGTTTTCATGTATTTTATTGAGTATTTTTACATCAATGTTCATAAGGGAGATTGGTCTCAAATTCTCTTTTTTTGTTGCTGAGTATTTGAGTGGTTTAGGTATCAGGGTGACTTTAGCCTCATAGAATGAGTTTGGCAATGTTTCTTCTGTTTCTATTTTGTGTAATAATTTGAAGAGTATTGGTATTAGCTTTTTTTTGAAGGTCTGGTAAAATTCTGCGCTGAGCCAGGTGATAGTGGCGCATTCCTTTAATCCTGGTACTTGGGAGGCAGAGACAGGAGGATCTCTGTGAGTTCAAGGCCAGCTTGGTCTGCATAGTGAGTCCTAGGACAGCCAAGGCTACATAGAGAAACCTTGTCTCAAAAAACAAACCAAACAGAATAGAACAAAACAATAACAACAACAACAAAATGAATTCTGCGATGAAACCATATGGCCCTGGGCTTTTTTTGGTTGGGAGACTTTTAAAGATTGCTTCTATTTCCTGAGTTGTAATATGACTATTTAAATTATTTACCTGATCTTGATTTAACTTTGGTAAGTGGAATATATCAAGAAAATCATCCATTTCATTTAGATTTTCCAATTTGCGGAGTACAGGCTTTTGAAGTAAGACCTAATGATTTGTTTGGATTTCCTCATTGTTGCTATATTTTCATTTTCTGATTTTGTTAATTTGGATGTTCTCTCTCTGCCTTTTAGTTAGTTTGGCTAATGGTTTGTTTATCCCAAAGAACCAGCTCTTAGTTTTGTTGATTCTTTGTATTGTTCTCTTTGTTTCTAATTTTTTAATTTCATCTCTGAATTTGATTATTTCTTGTCATCTACTCCTTTTGGATGTGTTTGGTTCTTTTTATTCTAGAATGTTCAGGTGTGCTGCTAAGCTGTTAGTATGAGACCTCTCAAATTTCTTTATGAAGCCACTTAATGCTATGAACTTTGCCTTGGCATTGCTTTTATTGTGTCCTGTAAGTTTGGGTATGCTGTGCCTTTATTTTCATTGAATTCTAGAAAGTCTTTAATCTTTCTTTCTTTCTTTCTTTCTTTCTTTCTTTCTTTCTTTCTTTCTTTCTTTCTTTCTTTCTT
>OU015760.1:13253863-13266093 GCA_907169655.1 Acomys percivali | reverse complement strand
TCTATCTATCTATCTATCTATCTATCTATCTATCTATCTATCTATCTGTCCTCTATCTATGAATGACATGGTCTCACGTATCTCAGGCTAGCCTCCACCTCCCAACTGCTGAGATTAGACCGCTAGACCGCCAGCCCAAGATCTTGGATTTTAGCTGGACACAGTGGTGAGCACACCTACAATCTCAGTACGTGGGAGGTTGAAACAGGAAGAATGCCAAAAGTTTGAGACTAGCTTGGGCTGCATAGTGAGTCCCAGGTGAGCTAAGGCTGCACAGTATGAACCACAGTCTCAAAAGCATTCAAACCACCCCTGCCAACACACCCCAACAGATCTTGGCGTCTATGGGAAAAGAATGATTTGCAGCCTATGCAATCAGAACTGCCCCACAAGAGTCAGAATGTACAGACATCTGGACATCTGCAAAGCATATGCACGAACCACGTAGCAAGATAACTGGACATTTTAAGAACTTGGTGGCTCACGCCTTTAATCCCAGCACTTGGGAGGCAGAAGCAGGTGGATCGCTGTGAGTTCGAGGCCACCTTGGTCTACAAAGTGAGTCCAGGACAGCCAAGACTACACAGTGAAACCCTGTCTCAAAAAACCAAAAACAAAAAACAAAAACAAAAAACAAAACAAAAACTCTATCTGCCAGGCAGTGGTAGCACAGGCCTTTAATTCCAGCCCTCGGGAGGCAGAGGCAGGTGGATCTATGTGAGTTCGAGGCCAGCCTGGTCGACAGGGCGAGTTCTAGGACAGCCAGGGCTGTTACACGAAGAAACCCTGTCTCTGAAAAACAAACAAACAGAAACCCAAACAGAACCATACCACGACTTTTTTGAGTGCTAAGAACATCAAAACAAAGTCCTTGTGGGTTGTACAGAAAACTGATGCTTGAGGGAAAGTTGGATGAAACTGAAAGCCAAAACCCAAATCAAACAGTCACAGCAAAACGAATGCACGACCAAATAAGTGATTATAAGCTGAATGTCTTCATAGCCACTGTGAAGATCAACATGAGTTGATGAGTCTCAGACCAGCGAGATGACTCAGTGGGGAAAGGCCTTTGCCACCAAGCCCAGCCTGGGCTCACTCCGCAGCCCACGTGTTGAAGGGAAAGAACTGATGGTTTCCCTCTGGATTCTGCATGGCTGCTATGGTGTGCATCCGTGCCCACAGAAGGGAGAAAATGCAACACTTTTTCAAAGATAATAGCCTCATGGCTACCCAGGCACTCAGGAAGCAGAGGCAGGCAGATCTGTGAGTTTGATCCCAGACTGGTCTACAAAGTGAGTCCAGGGCAGCCAGAGCAGTTACACAGAGAAACCCCTGTCTGAAAAAAATAAGAAAGAAAGAAGGAAAGAAAGAAAGAAAGAAACAAAGAAAGAAACAAAGAACAAAAAAGAAAGGCAGGCTTCTGTCTCCATCTTCCCTGACTGTATTCTTAATCAGAGTCACTCATGGAACTAGTAAGGAAACAGTCTCCTCTTTGTCCTGTCCGTGTGGATAAATCTCCCATCAATCAGCTTCTCCATGTCATTGCATACAATTCTTCTTTGTGGATGCTACAGTTTGGTTAAGAACTAACATTATACTTGTCTCTCTCCTGCTCTCAGGCTTAGCTCACTGAGGTAGATCCAGACACCAAGGAAACGCCGAAGCTTCCAGAGACTCTGGCAGTCTCTCCAATCTGCAGGTCACTCAGCTATAGTTGGGATAAATTTCCAAACACCACGTGGAACTGTTTGAATCTGTTCTGTCATATTTTCAATAAACCTGAAAACAAACAAATAAACAATTATTATAGCCAGTAGAGAGATGGCTCAGCAATTGTCTTACGGTTCTAGTGCTATGAAGAGATACCATGGCCACAGTGACTCTTATGAAGGAAAGTACTTAATCGGGGCTGGCTTACAGTTCAGAGGTTTAATCCATTATCACGACAGGAAGCATGTTGGCATGCAGGCAGACATGGTACTGGAAAAGTGGCTGAAAGCTCTATCTATATCTGGATCAACAGGCCACAAGAAGAGAGAGTTACACTGCACTTGGCTTGAACTTCTGAAACCTTAAAACCCACCCCTGGTGACACACTTCCTCCAACAAGGCCAACAATGCCACTCTTATTTGCCTGCGGGAGCCATTTTCACTCAAACCACCACCAAAGCTAAGAGCCCTTGCTTCTCTTCCAGAGGACCCAATCCAATTCCCAGAAACAACATGGTGGCTTCCCAATGTCTATAACTCCAGACCCAGGGGATTTAAAAAAAAAATCAAAGGGGACAGGGACATGATGAAGGGAGAGGGGGCACGTTGGAGTTTCCTGGGAGGAGGGGGAAGAGGGAGTTGGGGTGGGTATGATCAATATACATTGCTTGCATGTATAGAATAGTCAGGAAGGAAGGAAGGAAGGAAGGAAGGAACTCCCAAAGTAGGAGCTCCAAGAAAGGATACTGTTCAAGCAGCAGGGACTGCGACTGCCTGCTTTTAAAATGGTTATAGAACAAAGAAGTAAGGGATAAAGAGAGTGGCCTTGTCTCTTCCCCCCATGACAAGCTGGTTTCTTTCCAGTGCCAAAGCTCCTACCATAAACTACTAGAGTTACCTAAAAGCCACTAAGCAGATGGACTTGACCCATGGAACCTCTGCGACTAACATGATGAGTGTTTGGCCAGGCACCCAGGGTCTTGCTAGGCAAGTTCCTAATTGCCAAAGCTCCCTTTGTGTTCTGCCTCACGATCACATTGAGTCCCAGGCCAGCCTGAGCTACAATGGGAGAGCCTGTCTCAAATAAACAACAACAACAAAGTATAATCAATACATCAACTGCAAAAAGAAGTTTTTAAAGACTTATTTATTATGTATACAGTGCGCATTAGATCACATTATAGATGGGTGTCAGCCACCATGTGGTTGCTAGGAATTGAACTCGGGACCTCTGGAAGAGCAACCAGTGCTTTTAACTACTGAGCTATCTCTCCAGCCCCTACAAAAAGAATTTTTAAGCCATGAATTTACTTATGAAAACATTCATCTCAGTAGATTTTAAAGATTACTAGAGCATTTGACTGAAAAGTACTAACTATTGGGAGAATTCCCACATTTATCTTCTCTCTCCTGTATTTGGGGGTAACCAAATATAGTGGTTGACAAAAGAAATATTTCCTTTATTAAAAAAAATTACAGTGGGCTTGGAGAGCCCTTGCCCAGCCTGTGTGAGCCTGTGCATTGGATCTCTACCACTTGAAAAAAATCACAGCTAAAAAAAGACAGAAACAATGGAATTTTGAAAAAAATGCATTATATCCATTTTCTATCTATCTATCTATCTATCTATCTATCTATCTATCTATCTATCTCATGCATTCTACTATTCCATTTAAGCATGCTCCCAAATGTCAGGATCAGAACATTCAACACCTCCTCCTATGTGATTCAATATAATATAATACAAAGCACAGCTCTAGGACCTGGTAGAACAGTCCTAGCTACTCAGGGAGCTGAGGCACGAAGATTACAGAATCAAAGCTTCCTGGGCTACTAAGTGAGTGAGTTTAAATTCAGCATGACCCACTTAACCAAGACCATCCCAAAGGTCTCAAAATCAAAAGTACAAATGACAGCTAGAATTAAAATCTAGCATGTGCAAGGCCCCACCTAGATTTAGTCCCCAACACCAAAAAACAAAAACAAAAACAAAAAAAAAAAAAAAAAACAGAGAAAGGCCAGCTCTAGTGTCAATATACTCAAACCAAAGCAAAAACAAAGCAAAAAGATCTCAAAGCCAACCCAACCTCCAGATCTAATCACCATTTAAAGTAATGTGGTAGATGAAAAGACACATTGAAAGACAGGGGGCTGGAGAGATGGTTAAGGGCACTGACTGCTCTTCCAGAGGACCTGGGTTCAAATATCAGCACTCAAATGGTGGCTGAAAACTGTCTCCAAGTCCAAGATTTGAAACTCTCAAGCAGACATACATGCAGGCAAAACATCAATTCACATAAAGTAAAAGTAAATAATTTTTTAAAAGACACCAGACAAATGTACCATCAGCTAAATATAGACTGGAAAGTTCTATGTGGCATGTGATCCATTTTTCCCCACCAAATTAATAGAATGGTAGGAGAGTGAAAGAAAAAAAAAAGAGGCGTCTAAACAAAGTTTGTAATAAGTATACGTGTAAGTAAGTAGTAAGTGTTATAGTAAATAAATATAGCTAATGATGTTTATTATTAGTATTAATGTGGTATTATCTAACCCGCTATCATAAAAGCACAGACACCTGAATGATTTTTATTAAGCCTTATTTCACCTGGGGCAGGGCAGATACTAACTTCCTAACCAACCTTTATGTCCCAGTCCCACATCCTGTGCCATTTGCTCTCACCATTCCTATCTGGGCTGCTTCCCGTCCATACTCCATAAATACTTGCACATGCTTTCCAGCTGGCCTGCTTTCCTCCCTGCACGCAGATCCGGCTATGAGCTTCTCTCCACGCTAACCCATGGTGGCTCCGGCTTCCTCTCCCTCTCCCATTCTCTCTCCGTCTCCTGTGATCCCTCTGTCCTCAAAGCCCAGGAACCTTAGCTCCATCTCTCATTTCTACCCTGCACAGGTGTGTAGGCCTTTTATTTAACCAATCAGGGATACTCGGGGAACCGTCTTTACGTCACGTGGGTACAGGAGATGGTTCAACATTTATAACAATGTCAGCGGCAAGATGATAAGCAGATCTCAGGGCATTGAAAACACAATGCACAAGACCGTCCTCCAACACATAAGAAACATCAAGTAATGCAATTTGGGGACAATCTTTGCCTGAAACAAAATAGCCTAGGGTGCTTATAAGACTGCATTTTGGATTGGACTTTAGTCAACTAAACAAGTGTTGGGGGAGCCAAGGAGAAATAAAGAGCTAACAGAAAGCCAGTGGCTGTGGGAACTGGTTTATAAGTGCCTGAGTTTCCGCTACCTTCACACACTGCTAATTCTTCACAACTGCTTCTAAAATACGTGGACCTCACTCAGGCCTTTTCAGATATAGCTAGTGCAAAAACTATTTCCTGTTTTTTTCTCTGCATTTTCCTCCAGGCATCTTTCCCAGCTTCCTTCATCTGAAAATGGAAACGGTCTATAAACGGGAGGAAAGGAAGCAGTCAGATCTTCCACTGTGAGCTACAACAGTGCCATACATAACCCACAACTGAAATCTGTGAAGGAGGAAAATGAAGTTCAGAATGGCTGCGTTTTATGGCCCATTTGACTCCTTGGCTTTCCTTTCCTGACTGTGGGTTTTTTTTTTTCCCATTCATTTGTTTTGATCCTTGTAGAGTTACTTAAAATAAGCTTTATTTTTCTTTGACATGCTCTGGATGGAAAGCCAGGGCTTACTGCATGCTAGGCAAGTACTCTGCCACTGAGTCACACCCCTAGGCTAGATTTTAACCAGTCATCTCATCTGCATCCCCAAATGTTTGGCTTTGTCTTGGATGCCTCAAGTGTCAAGGCATGAACCAATTTGTATTCTTCATGTAAAGCCTATGAATATCAATTCTTGGTGTTAGGGGAAGAGAAAAGTTTCAGCCCATTGCTGCTGGGTGGTGAGGAGGCCAAATTCCAACCCCCTTGGAGATCCTTCAAGCTTCTTCTCTTGGGATTTCATTTTGTAAAATGGGCTGGGTTTACTTCTTCCTAATTAAAGCCCGTGGAAGCACTTTTTACGAAGAGCCTAAGATGTATGGTTCTAGAGAAGTGAAAATTATCATATAATATATTTTAATCATCATGTTAAATACCCATATAGACACACCCACCTCTTCTCCATTCAAGCAGGTTTGCACTAAGGGGTAATTAACAGTGGTGGTGTCATAATCACGGGTTGCTACTTTCATCATGGGAGCTGCAAAGTTTCAAACCACTAACCCCAGATTGGACTCTGAAAGCATTATTTTATTTATGAATTCTCCATATCTGAGTTAAAAGGTATGCCAGAGAAGAGAAGGCCCTTGCGTTAGTTCACAAGCTGATCTGCTGGCCTGCTAGCCAATCTGATCTGCCTCTAGGTTGCTTAGCAACCTCTGACATCATAATCTGCCGTACCCCATGAAGTGTGTGCCAGACTAGATATAAGGACCAACCAGCCACCTCTCTTTCTCTCTCTCTCTCATCTCTCTTACACTCTAAGGGGACGGTGTTCCCTTTCCCTTTCTCTCTCTCCCACTGTCTCTCCGTCTCTGAATCTCTCTATCCTCATGGTCCACTCAGGCTCTAACTCCTCTCCCCTTCCCTTCCCCCAAATAAATCTCTCCATAACATAGTTGTTGCATGGCATCTCATTCTTAATGATAACACCCTGGTTCTTTGTCCACACTGTACATGAACATCATGTTCACCCTACATTGGTAAAGCCTGATAAAAGTCCAAAAACATAGCGAGACTGAGATAAAAGGCCAAGAGTGAAAGCATGGGAAATCAGAGGGACCACCTCTGTAACGACCTGTCTTTTACGTCTTCACCAGGAAGTGAAGTGCTACAAGCTTCCTGTCTCCTCTCACTTGACAGGGGTGACAACATGTCCCCAGCCATTAAATGAAAACCCGCATCTCAGGTCCAGCCACACAGCGCTTTGAAAATCCATGCACTGGATTCAAATCCCCTATGGTGGGAAAGACAAGATCCTTTTTCAGAATCAACAGGGATTTGCCTGCAGTGAGGAGGCTGTGGGAATTAGCATGCCTCAGGTCCCACTGGCGCTCCAAAAACCCTGCCATCCGGGAGGGCCTCTTCTCCCAGGACAAAGGCTTAGCTCATAGTTTGGGTAGCCAAAGGCACAGCTTAATCTCCCTGTGCAACCTTCTCCTGTCTTTGTCTGTTTCTATAAACAGTAACTCTGTGGTAGGTAAGGTAGAGACTCTAAGAATTTTTCTCTCCCAAGATCTGGCCGACACTGTAAATAAATTCATCTGTCTACATATGCTTTGTTTTGTTTTTGTTTTATTACAATTTATTCAGATTACATCCTGATTGTTAATCCCCTCACTTGTATCTTCCCGTTCCCCCCTCCCTCCCCTTTCCCCACTATGCTCTCCGCTAGACCTCTGACAGAAGGGGACATCCTCCTCACCATATGACCACAGCCTCTCAGGTCTCATCTGGATAGCCTGCTTCCCCTTCCTCTTTGTGCCTGCTGGGCCTCCCCACCAAGAGGAAGTGATCAAATTGGGGAATTGGGGGCAACAGAGTTCTCCCCACAACCATGGAGAATGAGCTGTCCACAGTACAGGAGACAACTTCCTGAACATATGTTTTTGTTTTGTTTTAGCGTTTGAAACAGAATCTCACTGTGTAGCCCTGACTGGTCTGGAACTCGGTGTGCGGACAAGGTTGGTCTAAGACTGTGTACACAAGGTTGGTCTAAGACTCACACTCACCTGCTTCTGCCTCCCAAGTGCTAGGACTAAAGGAGTGTGCCACCACCATGTCCAGCTTGCCTTACTGGCGGGGAGGGGTTATGTCTCACTTTCTCTGTAGACCAGAACTGCACTACAACTCACAAAACTCCACCTGTCCCCATCTCGGCGGTGCTGGAATGAAAAGTACACACCACGTTAGATACTTATCTATTATGTGTTTTTTTTTTCTTTTAATGTAGGAAACAATTCTTACTTACATCCAACCTTTATGGTTTGGAGCTCCAGAAACAGGATGGAGGAGAGCCTTCTGTTTACCCATTGACTTCCTGTTCTGATTTCCGGCTTGCTCAGAAATCTGCCTCCTTCATTTTACATCTTATTTTCTCTCCCTCACAGTTATCAACCTTAACATGGAACAAAGCTCTTCTTCTTCAGTTTCCCTAAACATCACTTACCAAGGGTGCTGAGAATTAGAGTGACAGATACTTCCTATGAATTTGGGGCAGCTATAGGACACCACCCCTACAATGGGGTCTTAAGAAATTAGGATCCTTACAGGAACACTATACCAGGAATAAAAACAGTCTACACAAGAGCCTTGCACACTCCCGTGGGAGAAAGACTTTAGCCAAATCTGTAAATGAATTCATTTTTCTGTTTTTATTTCAGTGTTGGTGGTGTGGTACGCGTGTGTGTGTGTGTGTGTGTTCATGATGTGTGCTCCGGGGCAGGGTACATTTGCGTCTGAAGCCAGAGGTCAACATCAGATAGCTTTCTGAATTGTTCTCCACTATTTGGTGAGATGAGGTCTCCCGCTGAAACGTGAGTTGATGGATTCGGTTACAGGGACTGTTGGGAGCGCTCCAGAGGCCTGCCTACCTCTGTCCCCATCTCAGGACTGGAGATACAAACACAAGCTGTTTACATTGGACCTGGGGATCCAAAGGGGGAGTATTCATGCTAAGCCATTTCTCCAGCCATTCATATATAGAATGCAGTTTTTCTCTTAATGCAGGTCTCCCAGAGATCCTTGAAGATGATTTGAAAAAATAGCAGGCAGCCCCAGCGTCCTCCATCCCCCCCCCCACTCCTCCACTCCGAACCAGGAAGCTTCCTTCCTCTCAGCTCCGACCCCCAGTTACAACGGAAGCCACCTCCCTCTCCTTCATCTCCCCAGATCCTCACCCAGATACTTCAATTTTTCACTCTTTTCTCATGCTAAACAGTCGTAGCTCTCCCCTTGTCACAACACCAGCCATCACTTCTATCATTAGGAATAAGATGCAGCTCAGTCTCTTGGAAGCGGCAACCGGAAGGAAGATGGTTTACATCTCGAACGGCTCAGTGTTGGACAGCTGGAATCAGTTCCCATGGAGATTGTCTTTTATAACAGATTTCTTCTGGGGGACTAGCAGAATTTGTGTTTGTGTTTTGTTTTTTCAAAGCTCTGCTTCATCAAGACGTGGAAAAAAAAAAGAAGCAGTTATGGGAGCTCCTCTGATTCTAAGACACGAAGATGGAAGAGGGTCACCAGGAAACCCCCCAGGAAGAATGGGTGCAATCAGTCATCTTCATGGTCCCAGCCCTCCTCCAATGGCTGGTGGATGAGGAAAGGACATGTCTGCTCTAAAAAGCAGACAACTAGACATGCACATGCGTAGAAGGAAGCCGTCAAGGATCTCTGTGAGTTCGAGGCCAGCCTGGTCTACAAAGCGAGTCCAGGACAGCCAAGACTACACAGAGAAACAAACCAACAAACAAACAAGTGAAGAGCAGCTGGCGCAGGATAAGATGGTGTATGTCTAAGCAAGGATTGCTCTGTGTGCTCACAGAGCTGGAAATTCCTGCTCTAGGATCTGGCCTGACTGACATGCAGTTCTAAATATGTACGTGTTTGACTCCTTATCTCTTTTGTGTAGTTTACTAAAGTATTGATATAGGTTTTTTGTTTTTGTTTGTTTTTTTTGTTTTTGTTTTTGAGACAAGATTCCTCTGTGTAGCCCTGGCTGTCCTGGACTCGCTTTGTAGACCAGGCTGGCCTCGAACTCACAGAGATCCGCCTGCCTCTGCCTCCACAAGTGCTGGGATTAAAGGCGTGCGCCACCACACCTAGCTAATATAGTTTTAATAAGTAAATATTTTTAGGTGGCAAAAGTTGATTCTTCATCTTTACATGATTAAACCCAAAATCTTTGGTCTGGAAGAAATAAAGGCCATGTGTTAAAAAAAAAATGAGACGCAATGTTGAGCATGGTAGTCTTTAATCCCAGCACTCAGGAGGCAGAGGCAGGCAGATTTCTGTGAGTTTGAGGCCAGCCTAATGTACAAAGAAAGTTCCAGGACAGCTAGGGCTATTACACAGAGAAACCTTGTCTCTGAAAAAAAAAAAAAAAAAAAGAAAAGAAAAAACAAAAAAAGAAGGAAAGAAAGAAAGAACGAGATGCAACGTAACCAATATGATACATAGAGATTTATTTGGGGAAATGAAAGGGGAGAGCAGTTAGGGCTGAGTGGGCCATTAGGGGAGGGGAGAGAGAGGGGGGGAGGGGGGAGCGCAGATGTGGGGGGGGGGGCGGGAAGGGTGCACCTTAGAGAGAGTGCAAAAGAGAGAGACAAGGTGGCAGATTTGTCCTTTTTATCCTGGGCCCCTGGTGACAGGTGATGATCTCAGAGGCAGGCTAGTGGAGTTACCTATATGCTAACAATCATGGCTAATTGCTTTTCTAATAAAGATGATTTCTCCCCCAAGAATTCTGCTCAGCTGTTCAGAAATGCTTTGAGCAGCAATTAGTAAAACAACCTACCTACTAGAAAAAAAATCTAATGATGCCTTAAATCAGTAGCTTTCAAATTGTTTTTGATTCAAGACTATTAAAGCCCCTTTCTTTTTGAGATAGTGTTTCACTCTATAGTGAAACTGGCCTTGAGCTTTTATTCTTTTTAATTTTGTTTTAATGTATGGGTATTTTGTATGTGTGCCTGGTGACAGTGGAGGCTAGAGAGGACATTGAATCCCCTGGAACTGGAGTTACAATTGTGAGCCACCATATGTAATATGTACCATGAGGATCGAACCCAGGTCCTCTGGAAGAGTAGCCAGTGCTCTTAACCCCTGAGCCATCTTTCTAGCCCCTGACCTTGAATCTCTTGCTCTTCCTGCCTCAGCCTCTCCAGTTTTGGCCTTAATGACATGATTGTTTTTCAAGACAGGGTTTCTCTGTGTAATGGCTCTGGCTGTCCTGGAACTCACATTGTAGACCAGGCTGGCTTTGAACTCATAGAGATCTCCCTGCCTCTGCCCCTGTCCCTACCACCATGTCTGGCTTGACCTATATTCTTAAGCAATTTTGAGGACCCCCAGAGAGCTTTTGTTTCGAATCTAAATTTATCAATATTTACTGTGTACAAAAAATGAAACTGTGCCCAGGCCTGTGGGGTTCGACTAAAACTAGGGAGGAAGTTCCCCTGTTGAAAATGCAAGACACAAAGAAGGAGAGCAAGTCTGATTGATCAAGCTCTCAAACTTTATTAGTCAGGCAGCAGCTTTTATAGTTCAGAAGGCAGGGAAGCATATTGCTATAGCAACCCAGCTGCAGGCTTTTCTCAAACACAGGGAATTCCAGGCAGGGTCATAATGTCCTGCCACACAGGGTATCTGGCTCCCTCTTTGTCTAGTCTAACTGCTAAACCATAACAGGGTTGCTCCATCTCTATCTGTCTTTAGTCTAACTGCCAACCCACAACAGGGTCAGCTAGTTTCTGGTGAAAGGCAAGCTCTGGGAAAGACAGAGACTTAAAGGTGTAGACTTGGACAAGATGGCTGAACATTGGTCATATGGTCTATTGTCCCCAACAAAACTGAAACTTTTTTTTTGTTTGTTTGTTTTTCAAGACAGGGTTTCTCTGTGTAGTCTTGACTATTCTGGACTCGCTCTGTAGACCAGGCTGATCTTGAGCTAAGAGATCCTCTTGCTTCTGCCTCCTCGAGTGCTGGGATTAAAGGTGTGCACCGCCTTCACCTGGCTGAGACTTTAAAAAAAAAATGTGTCTCCATCACCACAGCACTGGGAGGCAGAGGCAGGCAGATCTCTGAGTTTGTGGTCAGCCTGATCTACAGAGTGAGTTCAGGGATACACAGAGAAACTCTGTCTCGAAATGACAAAGAATAAAATATGTCTCTATCAACCTTAAAATACCATTCAGGGCTGAGGGGTATAACTTTTAGTGGTAATATGCTTGCCTAACATGCCTAAGGTTCCATCCTGCAGCCAGGAAACACAACTCTCACCTAAAAGAAATAAGAAAGAGTTTGTTCTGGAATAAAATATGAGGGACCATGGCCTAGGAACACAGATTCAATTTGCCTCAAATACCATGTTCCAAAATGGTAATAGCTCTATGAAGTTTTTACAGCTACAGAACAAAATAAAGTCTTATAACCAAGGTAGTTTTCAAATACATTGGTCGGAATATAAGATAGGCAGATTACAGCAAAGGGGCCAGTCTCTGTTTACTTTTCAGATGCTATGTGATGCCATTCTTAGTTTCTGGGTTGGTAGAAGCTAGTGGTCTGTTAACATAGCCCAGAAGGTGTCACATAAAGAAAGATGTTACATGGGACACAGAGGTGGGCGAGAAATGGCTACCAAGAAGCTAAAGATAGCCCAAGATAATTTAATTATAAGTCCTAATCAGACCTGTAGAATCCTTAACATAGGTGTGGCTATTTTCTGGAAACTTCAGTTCATATTCCTGAGCACTGCAAGAGAGAGAGAGAGAGAGAGAGAGAGAGAGAGAGAGAGAGAGAGAGA
>OU015760.1:13221684-13253853 GCA_907169655.1 Acomys percivali | reverse complement strand
AGAGAGAGAGAGAGAGAGAGAGAGAGAGAGAGAGAGAGAGAGAAAGAGAGAGCGCACAAGCCCAAAATATTCTGGTTAAGAACAAAAGTGTTAACAATTTTATAAAAGCATATCAACTTATAAATCTTAGGGAGATAGATTTATTCAGATTATTTGAGGATACGATTTTGTAAAAAGTTTAAAGTACCCTGCATAAGCACCACAAACTGAAAATGAGGTAATACATAAAAATTAAAAAGAAGCAGGGCATGGTAAAAATGGTAAAAATTCAGGCATTACATGACAACAAGCTGAGTTCTTCTATCAAAAGAAGACTTCCTGGCTATGAAAAGAATCTAAAAAATATTTACTTATAAGAAACACAAGCACCTTTAATCCCAGAACTTGGGTGGCAGAGACAGGTGGGTCTCTGAGTTCGAGGCCAGCCTGGTCTACAAAGAGAGTTCAGGACAGCTAGAGCTACATAGAGAAACCCTGTCTTGAAAATTAAAAAAAAAAAAAAAGGAACACAAGCCAAGAACATTATTCACAGAGCAGCCATGTAAGAGGATATTCCTACAGGAACAGAGGGCAAGCTGGGATTACTATTCTGGCAGCAGATGAGGCAGATGTCATAGCAAAAAGCAGCACAATAAATAAATAAGGTCATTACATAATGGCAAATACATGCAAATGATGAAAATGACAAGAACATGGGTGGATGCATTATCCAGGCATAGTGGTGCATGCCCGTTATCTCAGCACTCAAGAGTCTGAGGCAGGAGGATAGTCATGAAGTCAAGACCATCCTGGCCTACATAAACAAAACAAAACAAAACAAAAAAACAACAAAAAAAAGACCCTGTCTGAAAACAAAATTGCAATAAAACCCACAAAAGAAAAAAAGACACAAAAATAAGAAGCCACCTTGGAGTCTGCCGTGCCTTCCTCCCGGATTGAGACAGGGTCTCTTATTTGTTGCTGACTGGCCCCTGAGGTTCTGGTCTTTCTCCTATGTCCACCTCCCATCTTGCCATAGCAGCACGCTTCCTGCTTTAGTGGGGGAGGAGGCTCTTACTCTTTACCACAAGTACTTTCCACTGAGCTATTTCCCAGACCCAGAAATGCCCCGTGTGTGTGTGTGTGTGTGTGTGTGTGTGTGTGTGTGTGTGTGTGTATGTGTGTGTGTGTGTGCGCGCGCGCGCGTGCGCACACACACATCCTGGGGAGCCAGCAGCCCTGTGATGAGGCCACAGCTGTGGAGGCACAACAATATGAAATTGGGGGTTGGAAAGATGCTGTGATGGGTAAAAGTGCTTCCCTCAACAGCCTGAGGATCTGAGTTCAATCTCTGGCACCCACATAAAAAGGCAGATGTAACCCCAACACTCTATTATGAGATGAGAGGCAGAGACAGAATCAGCCAGACACCTGCAGGCAAGCCAGCCTAAAGTACACAGCAAAATGACAGAAATGAGACCTTGCCTCAAAAATACAGTTAAATGTCCAGAGTCTCACAGCCTCCTGTAAGTTGAGCTCCAGAGGATCTGATGCCCCCTTTTAGCCTCTGCTGGCACCTGCACATGTGGCATACACACACACACACTTTAAAAAAAATAATAAAAAATCTCTTCCACAGGAGGCCTCCACGTCGCCGCTTGTGCCGCCGCCGTGTCTCTAGTGATCCCCGAGAAGTTCCAGCACATTCTGCGAGTACTCAACACCAACATCGATGGGCGGTGGAAAATAGCCTTTGCCATCACTGCCATTAAGGATGTGGGGCGGAGATACGCTCATGTGGCGTTGAGGAAAGCAGACATTGACCTCACCAAGAGGGCTGGAGAACTCACGGAGGATGAGGCGGAGCGAGTGATCACCATCATGCAGAACCCACGCCAGTACAAGATCCCAGACTGGTTCCTAAACAGACAGAAGGACGTGAAGGACGGAAAGCACAGCCAGGTCCTACGGAAAGCACAGCCAGGTCCTGGCCAACGGTCTGGACAACAAGCTGCGTGAGGACCTGGAGCGCCTGAAGAAGATCAGAGCACACAGGGGTCTGCGCCACTTCTGGGACCTTCGTGTCCGCGGTCAGCACACCAAGACTACTGGCCGCCGCGGCCGCACTGTGGGTGTGTCCAAGAAGAAATAAGTCTCTGGGCCTTCGCTGTTAATAAAGATTTATATGCCTGAAAAAAAAAAAAAAAACCAAAACAGAAAAGAGAAAAGACTCCTGTAAAATTATCCTCTACTCTTTTCCATGTATGCCATAATATGTATATGTATGCACCCTCCCATCTTCTCCCCCAAGCCTGTCTCTCTGTCTGTCTCTCTCTCTCACACACATATACACACACACAAACGCAAAATAAGTGAATTTTTAATAGAAAAAGTAGGAAGTTGGTCAAGAAGCTGGCCAGGAGGTAAGAGGGTTTTGTGACCTCTGATCACACAGTTCTCAGGAGTCCTAGAGCCAGGCTTAAGTCCCCCTTTCCCTGATGTCAGATGATGAAAACAAAGTGGCCAAAGTCCATGAATTAAAATCCATTTTGCCTTTCTTTCACCTAAGCTCTCATCTTCCCAGCACTTCAAAGTACCCATTACCTCCAACGTATGCAGGGGCGGGGCAACCAAACCCCATAGTACCAATAAAGAGCCGTTTTTTACGTTGGAAGCATTAGACAAGGCAGGTGGCGCACTCCTTTAGTCCCGGTACTCGGGACGCAGAGGCTGGTGGGTCGCTGTGAGTTCAAGGCCGGCCTGGTCTACAAAGCAAGTCCAGGATAGCCAAAGCTACACAGAAAAAGACTGTCTTGAAAAAGCCTTCTGGTCAATCAGCCATTGGGTTTTTTGCTTTTAAAACATTTTATTGTTCTTATTTTTATTTTTTGAGACAGGTCCTTTCCGTGTCTCCCAGACTAGACGAGCCGTTGACTGGCTTTGGGCTCCTGGGCATAATTGATCATCCTGCCTTTAGCCTCCTGACTAGTTGGGACTGTACTCCACCGTGCTAATGGAGGCCCTTTCAGGCGAACGTCCCAGCAGCGGCAGCAGTGCAGGCAGAAATAGGTCTATTGTAGAAAGAGAAGTCCAATCTGAGGCAGGCTGTGGATGCTCTTTGATGAGGGAGGGCTTGGCTTTTCCCCTAACCTCCGGAAAGCCTGCCAGAACAAAGAATGAAGCCAGCAGAGGGTGACTGTGTTGGATGTTCCCCACCGTGCCTGGTATAGGACAGGGGCACCCGGAAGAAATTTGAGGAAGGACGCTGGCCGCGATGGGAACACAGTGACCAGGATAAAGAGGCAGATGCCACTACAGGGACTGACAACTAAATATGTACCCGTCCTATCTAAAAGCCCTGAGTGAGTTGGGGAAGTAAACAACTTTGTCATCCTTCATTTTTGTAGGCAAAATCACCTGATAAAAGACAGAGGAGCAGGAGGAAACCACAACAAACCGATCACCAGCAGCTGATAATCCCAGCATTTAGGAGGCTGAGGCAGGAGGATTACCATGATTTTGGTCTACACAATGAGCTCCAGGCCAAGCTAGGTAAGCAAGCACTTGGGGGTGGGGTGGGGGGCGGTTCCTATGAAACAAGCTCTCACTATAAATACCCAACTGGCCTGAAATTCATTATATAGTCCAGGAAGAGATCCAACAGCCTGTGCCTCTGCAGTGCTGGATTTAGATGTGTATGCTACCATATCTGACCAGAAATTTTTTTTTATATATTTATCTATATCTTCTTTTATTTCATTTGCCATAATTTTGGATATGACCCTATGTATGTGTTGTCAGATTTATATATATTTCATTATTTATGCTAATATGAACGGCATCATAGTTTTAACTTTCACTTGCTTTGGGCTGATGTATTAGAAAGCAACTGACTTTTTTTTTAAATTTTTTTTATTTTTATTTTTTATTAATTTATTCTTGTTACATCTCTATGGTTATCCCATCCCTTGTATCCTCCCATTGTCCCCTCCCTCCCATTTTCCCCTTATTCCCCTCCCTTATGACTGTTCCTCAGAGGGATTACCTCCCTCTGTATATGCTCATAGGGTATCAAGTCTCTTCTTGGTGACCTGCTGTCCTTCCTCTGAGTGCCACTAGGTCTCCCCCTCCAGGGAACATAGTCAAATGTGAGGCACCAGAGTATGTGAGAAAGTCAAATCCCTCTCTCCACTCAAATGTGGAGACTGTCCTGTCCATGGGCTAGATCAGGGTAGGGGTTTAAATTTTACCGCCTGTATTGTCCTTGGCTAGGGCCTTAGTTTGAGCGGGACCCCATGACCCAAATCTGCCTATCATAATGTTCTACTTGTAGGTTTCTAGGACCCACTGGATCCTTCTACATTGCTATTCTCCCATTGTTCTCTCATCTAGAGTCCCAATAGGATGTCCTCCCCTCTGTCCCAGTTTCCTGGTAAGGGAAGGCTTTCGTGGGACATGCCCATTGGGCTAGTATGCAGATATAAGTGAGTATATACCATTTGAGTCTTTCTGTTTCTGGGTTAACTCACTCATTATGATCATCTCTAGCTCAATCCATTTGTCCACAAATTTCGGGAATTCCTTGTTTTTAATAGCTGAGTAGTATTCCATAGTGTATATGTACCACAGTTTCTTTATCCATTCTTCTACTGAGGGACATTTAGGCTGTTTCCATGATCTGGCTATTATGAATAAGGCTGCTATGAACATGGTTGAGCAAATTTTCTTGCTGTGTGCTGGTGCATCTTCTGGGTATATTCCAAGGAGTGGAATAGCTGGGTCTTGAGGAAGCCCTATTCCCAGTTTTCTGAGATAGCACCAGATAGATTTCCAAAGTGGTTGTACTAGTTTGCATTCCCACCAGCAATGAAGGAGTGTTCCTCTCTCCCCACATCCTCTCCAGCATGTGGTGTCGCTTGAGTTTTTGATCTTAGCCATTCTGATGGGTGTAAGATGGAATCTCAGAGTTGTTTTGATTTGCATTTCCCTGATGACTAAGGAGGTTGAGCATTTCTTTAAGTGTTTCTCAGCCATTTGATATTCTTCTGTTGAGAATTCTCTGTTTAGTTCCAAGCCCCATTTCTCAATTGGGTTATTTGGTTTGGTAGTGTTTAATTTCTTGAGTTCTTTATATATTTTGGATATTAGACCTTTGTCAGATGTAGGGTTGGTGAAGATCTTTTCCCAGTTTGTAGGCTGTCGCTTTGTTCTCTTGACCGTGTCTCTAGCCTTACAGAAGCTTCTCAGCCTCATGAGGTCCCATTTATTAATTGTTGACATTAAGGCCTGGGCTGTTGGTGTTCTGTTCAGGAAGTTGTCTCCTGTGCCAATATGTTCCAGGCTCTTCCCCACTTTTTCTTCTAACTGACTTAGTGTCTCTGGTTTTATGTTGAGGTCTTTAATCCACTTGGATTTGAGTTTTGTGCAAGGTGACAAATATGGGTCCAGTTGTATTTTTTTACACATAGACCTCCAGTTAGACCAGCACCATTTGTTGAAGATGCTATCCTTTTTCCATTGAATGGATTTGGCTTCTTTGTCAAAAATCAAGTGACCATATGTGTGTGGATTCATATCTGGGTCTTCAATTCGATTCCACTGATCAACCAGCCTGTAAGCAACTGACTTTTACAAATTTTATTTTTATGTAGTCCTTGAAAATTTCAAATATGCATACAATGTATTTTGATCTTATTCACCCCAACTACCTCCTTCCAACTTCATCCAGGACCAACCAACCCATCTCCCTCCCAACTTCAACTTCATGTCAGTATCATCATCATCATCATTATTTCCTTGAGTTCAATTAGGTATAACCATGTATGAATGGGTATAGAATCATCACTGGGGCATGGACAACTTACTAACAGTCACATGGCCAAAGAAAAGTGATTCTTTCTCCCTTAGCAGCCATCGACTGCTCAAAGCTCCTCAACTAGGGCTGTGGGCCTCAGGAGCCCATCCTCTGACCATGCAGGAATTTTAACTGGAGACAGGGTTTCTCTGTGTAGCCTTGGCTGTCCTGGACTACTAACAAACTACAACCAACACCCCCCCCAAACAAATAACAACTTATATACCCTCTGAAAACTTCCCAGAATTCCATATGTCACACAATCATAGAAACTATCTGCAGCTGACAAAACCACACCTCTGCTAGAGCACAAGGCAAATCCTAATCAGCTGCTGAAGACAGTCCAAAGCAGGCTCATATCCCACACCTGGGATAAAAATGACAACACATTTTTATACTGCTTCTATGTTTCTAAAGAAACCCAAAATTCCAAAATTGTCACTACACACCCTCAGTGATACACTTTCTCCAACAAGGCCACACCTACTCTAACATGGCCACACCTCCTAATTCTTCTCAAGTAGTGCCACTTCCTGATGACTAAGCATTCAAATATGTAAACCTATGGGGGTCGCTTTAGTCAAAGTTCTGTTGTTGTGATGAGACACCATAAGCTAGAACTCTTATAAAGGAAAACATTTACCTGGGGCTGGCTTACAGCTCAGAGGTTTAGTTCATCATCATCGTCATGGCAGGAAGCATGGCAGCACGCAGGCAGACATGGTGCTGGAGAAGGAGCTGAGAGTTCTCCATCTGGATCTGCAGGCAGCCGGGAGAGAAAATGACACTGGGCCTGGCTTGAGTATTTGAAACCTCAAAGTTCATCCCCAGTGACACAGTTCCTCCAACAAGGCCACACCTCCTAATAGTGGCACTCCCTAGTGACCAAGCATTCAAATCTATGAGCCTATGGGGGGGGGCCATTCCTATTCAAACCACTGCAGTAGCTTTTATGGTTTTTATCCCTGTGAAGTTTGAGCCTCAAAATTTTGAATTTCAGATAATTGAAGATTTTTAGCACCAGAACAAACCTTTAAACTATAAATGTCACCAGGAGATTGGGAACCTTATTTTTCTGATCCTATCATAGTTTTCTGATTTTATCATAGTTTTTTTTTTTTGTATGATTCGGTTTATCTCAGATAGCTAAAGCTTAACACAGTGAGCAAAGACAAAGAGGCTAGGCAATACATCTTAAAGTCAGTTTTGCTTGCCTGAATTGCCCTTAGGAATTTATAAACCTTATTTATCAAATATAGCTTGCTTGTCAAACATATCTTGTTGCTTATCTAAAATATTCTAGAAGCCTGGTATTAAATACAGTTAGCAAAGACCTAAGTTGTTAGTACACATCTCCAAATCAGTTTTTTTTAGTTTAATTTATTCAGATTACATCTCAATTGTTATCCCCTCACTTGTATCCACAGCTGTGGAGAATATGCTGTCCATTGGCTAGTCTAAATCACCTTTAATCCCAGCACTCGAGAAGCAGAGGCAGGCAGATCACTGTGAGTTTGAGGCCAGCCTGGTCTACAAAGCAAGTCCAGGACAGCCAGGGATACACAGAGAAACCCTGTCTCAAAAAAAAAAAAAAAAAAAAAAAAAAACAAAACCTGAAAATAAAATAAACTATCAACTCTTTTTTTGTTACACATTTTAAGCTAACATTTTGCTACAATTTTACAGGGTTTTTGGTTTTTTGTTTTGTTTTTGTTTTTGTTTTTTGGGGGAGTTTGTTTGTTTGTTTTTGGCTTTTTGAGACAGGGTTTCTCTTTGTAGCCTTGGCTGTCCTGAACTCACTTTGTAGACCAGACTGGTCTCGAACTTACTCCTCCTGCCTCTTAAAAACCCTACACAATGAACTTACAAACCCTGAGATACAGGATGTTTAACCAGAGGGAAAAAAAGACAAAAAAAAAAGTTCATACTTTTGCAAAAGTTTTAGAGCTGTAAGAGAAGGAGGTATTTAGAAAGTTGGCTGGTTGATTAGCTTTTGGGTTTTTCTTGTTTTAAGCATTAAAGCATTTTTAAAAAAATATGTTCACTTTACATCCCAACTATAGTCCCTTCCCTCATTGTTGTTGTTTTTCAAGACATGGTTCCTCTGTAGCCCAGGCTAGCCTTGAACTCAGAGATCCACCTGCCTTTTCCTCCCAAGTGCTGGGATTAGAGGTGTGCACCACCACCCAACCTGAAGCATTTCTTATTGTGTAGCTTAGAAGACTTAAAAAGAATCTGCACTAAACTCTAGAATGAATCCAAACGTTTTCAGGTAGCTCAGGGGGCAGAGGAAATGGTCCAGTCAGTGAAGGACGTCTGATCTTGAGAGACCACGTATTTGTCTCTATGTGCAATTGTGAACATAACTCAGTCTTCTCTGGCCCTGGGCACGAAGCAGAAATTCTAAAAGGTTCCCCTGGGGCCTGACAATTTACTCATGAAAGCCACCAAGGTGTTCTATGGTCTAGACCAGGAGGGAAGTAGGGAAAGAGAGTGACAAGACAGAAGAAAGTCCATCTTGTTAGTGGCCACCCTCCAATACCAAAGAGCTGCTGCTACTCAGTGTCTCTTACTAGATGGCGATGTGAGTGTGGACGGATGGCATTTCAAGAGGGAGTGCCCAAACATAAGCAAAAGTCACCACCTAAGCCATGTCCCAATTGTCAATAAAACCACTGGTGAGTAGATGAACCATCTTCCCAGTGGCAAGGGCTCAGATGGACAGAAAGTAACCTGATCCTAGTCCAACAAGAGCTGTGGTTGTCCAGTACCTCTACCCCACACCCCATAGCACCATGTGAATCCTGGGTAGCTCTGATACTAAGTGGACAAGATCGCTTCCTATTAGAGTCAGATGTTTCTTTGTCAGCCCTTCAGTCTAATCCAGATTCTCCACCCTACTGCCCCGTTGAAACTGAGAAGATCTCATCTTTTTCCCTACATGCCCCTGGTAGTGCCAGAGAAACCAATTCTTCTTCTGGGATGAGACCCCATGTCCTGATTGGAAACTACCATATTTACGGTCCTAGACAGGACCTCATTCTCCCTTTAATGGAGATTGAAGTCAATCCAAGAGCAGTTGCATCCTCCTTATTAAAATCTATCTCAAAGACATCTCTTTATTTCCCCATCACCAACAGTAACCTTTAAAACTTGAGGCATGACAAAACTTACAAAACATCATAGCTAGCCTGAAACAGTAGGGCTGAGTGATTCCCTGTAATACCTCTATCCTGGGTTTTCAAAAACCTAGTAGAGAGTGGAGACTATTATACTAGACCCCAGAGGACTCCAAATGGTTTACTGACCTAGACTTAAATGAAGCCTTTTTTTTGGGGGGGGGGATATATCTTTACATCATGTGCTGGCTAGTTTTATATCAACTTGATACACGCTGGAGTCATCTGAGAGAAGAAAAAGTCAATCAAGAAAATGCATCCATAAGATGAGGTTGTAGGCAAGTTTGTAGGACATTTTCTTAATTAGTGATTGATGTGGGAGGGCCCAGCCCATTGTGGGTGATGTCATCTCTGGGGTGGTGGTCCTGGCCTTTATAAGAAAGCAGACTGGGCTCCATTATAAGAAAACAGACTGAGCTCCAAGCCAGAAAGCAGCACCCTTCCATGGCCTCTGCATCAGCTCCTGCTTCCAGGATCCTGCCCTGGTTGAGTTCCTGTCTTGACCCCCTCCAATGATGAACAGTAATATGGAAGTAAAAGCCAAGTAAACCCTTTCTTCCTCAACTTGCTTTTTGGTCATGGTGTTTCACACAGCAATAGATACCCCAACTAAAACACATTGAATCTCATCATCTTTTTGCTTTTAAAGGCCCACTCCCCAGGTTAGCCAATTCACCTGGATGGTCCTGCCTCAGGAATGCAGGGACAGGTTCCACTCTTTGGGCAGGCTTTGTCTAGGGACTTGCTTGACTTCTTGAGCTCTCAAGCCAAGATGTGTGTAACTTTCTTCTTGTGTTCCCACAGATAAAAGATCCCCCAAGAAGGAACCAAAGCATTCAGGATTTCTTAGCTGAAAGGGGCTAGAAGGTCACCAACTGTCTGTTGGATACTTAGGATGGGACATGCCTAAAGGAGAAAGAGACCTGAGGACCAGGTGCAACCTACCTCTTCCTTTCTTCTACCAAGGACACTTAAACCACTCTAGGAGTTTTAGGACATAAGAGATTCTACAGGCTCTGAATTGACCCTATGGAAGAACTTGCCTGGCCTCTGTAGCAGCTAATGAAAGAGACTCAGGCAGAATGAAGACACAAACCCTGACCCAGGGGCCAAGGAACTAAGACCCTAAGCAGGCATCCCTTAGGACCCCAGTTTTGAGCTCTTTCATTAGTAAAGACTTCAATCTCTATGTAACTGAAAGAGAAAGAATGGCTTTAGGAGTGCCTACTCAGGCAGGGCCCATTGAATAATCAATAGGCTACCTTGGCTTAGAACTGGACCTCATGGCCAACGGCTAACTTGCATGCCTCAGACCTTATAAGGCAGTCACTGCATTTGTTCCAGAGGCCACATCAACCATGGGACATGATTTGACTGTATATCTTCAGTAACATGACAGGGCAGTTGGAATCAAAAGGGAGTCTGATTAGTTGGATACAGACTCTTAAAAGAGCTGGCTTTGCAGGTGTGGTGGCCCATGCCTGTAATCCCAGCACTCGGGAGGCAGAGGCAGGCAGATCGTTGTGAGTTCGAGGCCAGCCTGGTCTACAAAGTGAGTCCAGGACAGCCAAGGCTAATATAGAGAGACCCTGTCTCCAAAAACCAAAAACCAAAAACAAAACAAAACAAAACAAAAAACAAAAAACAAAACAAACAAACAAAAGATCCGGCTTTGTTCTTGGAGGGTCCAGTTGTTCAAACAAAAACTTGCTACACCTTCAGTCCTACCACTGTCCTCCTCAAGGAAGACAAAAGTGAAGACAGTCCGAAACACGGCTGAACAAATAATTCTACAAAATTTCATTGTTAGGGAAGACTTGCACAGTCCCTTGCAAACTCTGGTTGGGTCTTCTTTGTGGATGGTAGTGCCTTCATTGAGCATGGGGTCCACGGAGTCAGGTATGATATAGTAACCCTTTGTGACACCCTAAAAAGTAAATCCCCCTCCCCCAGGGGCCAACACTCAGGTAGCGGACCTTATAGCCCCAACCAGAGTCCAAGAGTCCCCCTCTATACTGATGCTAAATATACTATGTTAGTCCTCCATGCCCACGTCACTGATTTGGAAGCAGAGAAACGCTTTTACAGCTGTGCTATCTCCTATTGGCTGTCATCAAGAAGCAGACAGACTATGCTTTCTGTTGTATTTCAACCCAATCAAGTGACAATCACTCATTATAGAGGGCATCAAAAGAGAACAAATGAGGTGCAATACTTGCTCAAGCTAGGTTACACCAGAGGCTTACTTTGTCTGGCCTCTTTAATCTGTGGCATTCATTCATTCATTCATTCATCCTTGTCCTCCTCCTCCTTCTTTTTGGTTTTTTTGAGTCAGAGTCTCTCTGTGTAGCCCTGTCTGTCCTGGACTCACTTTGTAGACCAGGTTGGCCTCAAACTCACAGAGATCTGTCTGCCTCTGCCTCCCTGAGTGCTCGGATTACAGGGGTGTGCCACTGCGCCCAGCTAATCTGTGGCTTTCTTTTCTTACCCTTTGGCTCCTCTAACCATGAAAGGAATAGGAGTTCTCTTTTACCTTTTCCCTGGTTACTGGCTTTTGGTCTGCATGGGTGACACCCTCTTACCCTGGTTGTTAGACAACTCACTAATCTTTCTGATCGCTAGATCTTTCCATGCCAGCACCCATCCAACCCCAAGAAATATCTCTGTGAACCTAGCCCCTGAACTATTCTAGCATGGGTTAATCTTCCCAATCAATAATCTGGCTTCTCATACACCCTGCTATAATTCTGAAATTGCAAATAGCAGAGTGAGAAGAGGACCCAGACTGTCAGCTAACAGAGCCCTCTGAACCAGGAGGGGACAAGCCACTTCTTTACATCACTAAGGTTTGTTTTGTAGCTATTTAAAAGCATCTTCCAGCTAGGCATGGCAGCGCACACCTTTAATTTCAGCAGTGGGAGACAGTGAGGCAAGAGGATCTCTGTGAGTTCGAGGCCAGCCTGGTCTACAAAGTGAGTCCAGGACAGCCAGGGCTACACAGAGAAACCCTGTCTCAAACAACAACAACAACAACAACAACAACAACGATAGCATCTGCCTTGCTGCTCAGATATTATCTGCTTTGGGAATCCCACCGCTTCAGGAGTTTCCCTTTGGCTTTCTTTCTAATCTACGTGTAGATTGAGTTTCTCTCTCTCTCTCTCTCTCTCTCTCTCTCTCTCTCTCTCTCTCTCTGGAGTACTGGAAACTTCATTTCTTGCTGTCTCCAGGACAACCATCCTGGGATCCCAGATCACAACTCTTATAATCCTCTGGCCTCTATCTCTGGAGTTCTGGGATTACTTGTGGGAGCCACTACACACCTGGCACAGCCACTCTTCTTGACAACGCTCCTGTTAACAGACACATCCATGAACCTGATGCCTTTATTTCTCTGTATTTCCTTAAAAAAAACATTTTATTTGATTATTTATGGACATGTGTGTACTGTGGAGCCCAAAGAACAACTGCAAGAGTTAATTATCTTCTTTCATCACATAGATCCAGGGGACAGAGCTCATATTACTGGTAAGTTACCCTGTATTTTATATAAAGCAGGACACAGCCATTGGTAAAGGAAAGCTGATTTATTTACAATTTGGCAAAATGTAAGTAAGGTATGCTATTGCTTCTTTCTTAAGAAAAGGGGATCTGGGTCCAGGTTGACTATGTTCCCTCTAAAAAGGTTTCTGTCTGTCTCTGTTTCCCCCTCTTTGTCTCTGTCTCTCTGTCTCTCTGTCTCTCTGTCTCCACTCCCCTCTCTCTTTCTCTCTGTGTAAATGGTATATATGTGTGTAGTGCATGCTTGGTTCACACAAGCAGAGGTCAGAGCCGGACATCTGATGTTTTTCTCTATTGCTCTCAGCCTTGCTGCCCTGCTCAGTAAAGATCTCTTACCAAACAGAATAGGAAACTTTCAGGTTCAGCTAAGGTGCCTGGACAAGCAGCTTCCAGGATTCACTTGTGTCCCAATGCTGTGGTCACAGGCATGTGTAGTTGTTTCTGGCTTTTTTATATGGGTGCTGTGACGTTGATCTCAGGTACTCATTCTTGCTTACCTAACCACCCCCCCAAGCCATCTTCTTTGCCCCAATATATATTTGTTGTTCATTTCACATTTTAGAAACGTAAAATCATTCATATATAAGTTGTATATAACAGTGTGTGCACATGCGTGCATGTATGAGAGAAAGACAGAGAGAGAGAGAGAGAGAGAGAGAGAGAGAGAGAGAGAGAGAGAGAAAACACCAGAGCCAAAGAGAGAGAGAGCACATAGTCCATGGTGCCTTCAAATGTAGTCTTCCTGCCTCAGCATCCTGAGTGCAGTGTTTTAGCTGTGCATACTTTTATCTTATTTTTAAATGTTTATAATTGAAATAAAATTACATCACTTTCCCCCCTCTTTCCTCCCTCTAGCTATCCTCTTCCCAGTTACTCTCCCTTGAACGCCTCCCATGTCCCCTTGTACTCTCAAGTAGATAGCCTCTTTTTCTTTATTGTTATGTGTGTGTGTGTATTTGAACATTCACATACATACATACACACACACACACACACACACACACTCACACACCTTGCTGAATCTGTTGGTGATGTGTATTTATTGGTGGTTTTCAAGGCGGCCCACTCTGTATTAGACATCCAATAAGGGTGCTCACCCCTGGGAGACGCTAATTCTTTCAGCAAGCAGTCAGTTGCCTATAGCTCTTTGTCTAGGGGTGGGTGTTAGCATACTGCCCCTAGTCTGCCTAGTAACCTGTGCCATTCTTACCTGCCTGCCGCTAGGCGTGCCCCTGCCCAGGATTATAAAAAGGACAAACCCATCTCGTCTCTCTCTGTCTCTGTCTCTGTCTCTCTGTCTCTCCCCTCTCTTACCTCTTTCTACCTCTCCTGCTCCTCTTTAACTTTCTTTTCTGTCTCTCTTGCTTTCCTCTTCCTCTCCCTTGCTGTCTGTCTCTTTCCCTCTGGGGTGCCCCTCCCACTTCCATGTTTTCCCATGCTCGTATAGTAAACTTCTCCATAGCTGTTGTGTGGCTCTTATCTTGTTGGACCCTAGAGTCCACTCGGGTAGTAGGGGGTCGTCGCGAGAGACCACTTGAGGACCACAGAGTTGATGTAAAAGCACAAAGTTTATTGCTGACGCTTGTCAGGGGGCCTCAGCACTCACTCGGAAGGGAGGCATCCCAAGTCACTGTTACAGACTATTCTTAAAGGCTAAAACCACAAAGGTTAGGAGGGGCTGCGTGCCCTATGTTAGGATTGGCTCTGGCGGTCGCTAGGGGTGCTTGTCTAAATTGGCTAATGCAGGGGTCGTTGGTCTTGGGGCTATTCTTGGCAGGGAGGGGTGTTGGGGAGTTTCCGTATCCATGATATTGCCCTTGTTCTGGCTTGTTTATGCAGCCATTTCTAGGAACGGCCGCTTCACAGCTGACTGACTCCCTGGTCCTCTGGCTCTCACAAGCATTCTGTCCCCCCTGTTCATTGATGGTCCCCGAGTGAGCCATAGATGCTGGAGTTGTGATGCAGGGGTGTCCACTGGGCCTGGGCTCCCCATGATCTTTTGGTCTCTCCATTATGCCCAGTGTTGGTTTTCTGTGGTAATCTCTATTTGCTGTAGAGAGAGGCTTCTTTGATGAGGGCTGGGAGCCACACATATCCAGGAACCTACCTAACAAAGTTTGTAATTCATGTCCAGGGTGAGGAAAAGAAAGTTTTAAAGCTCTCCCACTTTTGAAATAGAAAAGCGTCTCAGGGCTTTTTTTTTTTTTTTTTTTTTTTTTTTTTTTTTTTTTTGGTGAGGTGGAAGATCTCATCCCATGCCAGGCCTAGCAGACATCTCTGTTCCTAGATGCATTTCTTTGACAGGTGGGAGTGGAAGCCTTTGGAGGTCAACTTCAAGCTCTAGGCTCCTGTTTGCCTGTCAAACAGTAATTTTCTAAGTGGCAAAAGGTAACAGTTTGAGAGCAGCAGGGAGGGCTGCCAGCCTCTCCCAGTATTTGTTCTTCTGACAGGGGATCAAGCAGTTCCATGGCAGCTCAACATTCCACAGACCTAAGTATCTTTGACGGCTTGTCTTCTGAAATCAGATGTTCCAGAATCTTTTGACTGGCCCGCATACCTGTGATAAGAGAACTCTGAAATGCTCTAAATTAAGTTACAGGTCTGAGAATGGAGGCAGAGATTAGATGAGATTATCTTAACTGACAGCTCCCAGCTAAATCAACAAAGAAAAAGACAAGAGACTGTTTTGCGCTATTTTCCCGTTTGCCGAAGATTGGCCATCAAAGTCACCCCACTTTCAGCTTTCAGAACAGACTAACCAAAAAGCAGCGACTTTGTTTATGGACTAACCCATCCATCTGGGGGAATCTGCCCCATTCGCCTTGCCCTGGCCCTTCCGATCATGGGTGTAAACAATTTGTTTCTTTTCCCCAACATTTCATTCTAAAGCCTCCTGGCTCCTTAGGGCCATAACTACTGATTTCAACTGCAGTCGGGCCGTGCTGCTGGTGGTTTAGTAAGCCTGTCCCGGGACCAGTTTTCACCTCTTAACATGTGTCGGCTTCATCAATCATTGTTTCAGAAATCTCTTTTGAGTTTGTAACATTGATTTGATACCTGGCAGCAGCCTTACTGCAACGGAGTTTGTGGGTCTTTAACCTGGGCAAGGTGGATGGATCTAAACCTTTGTTTTGGAGATCACACTGAGTGACGATTTCAGAAGCAGCTCCAGAAAGGGCATTTTGGAGTAGTGGGGCAGCGAGTTTGTTGAGTAGGATGGCAGAAGGAACCCTGGGATAACCCTTCACTTGCTGTGTCAAATTGGCTTAGTATCCACCCTCCAGGCTCCAGGGTCAGGTTAGGTGAGTAGGACACTGAGAGACCCTCCCCTTAGGGACCTTGGGCAGGTTGGGCCAGCACTCCAATGGCTTCACGTGTGTGACTAAGGTTTCCGGCTCAGACCCGCCCCGGGGCCTTTCCCTGCCACCCCCGCGCCGCCAAGCTGGAGCCTGCCTCGCGGCTGGGGAGATAACGCAGACCGCTGTGGCCCTGGTCCTGGTCCAACGGAGCCTCAGCGCCCTCTGATGGGCGCGCCTGGAAGGGAGGGGCCTTTGCTCAGATGTCCCGCCCCCTCAGACCTTGGGAGTGGGCGGGGCTGTAGCTAGGGTTACTGGCAGCGGCTGCCCAGGTTTCGCAAGGACGTGACCTTGAGAGGAAAATTCCCCTAGTGTGTCACACGTGGTTGTTAACCCAGGCTAGCGAGTTGAACTAGTTTTCGAAGTCCAGAGAGGGACGGAGGGAGGGACGAGGACCTAAACGTTCATCCTGGGGACTGGCGGCCAACTGTCCCTCTATAACCGCCCTGGCGCGCTTGGCGCCCGCGGCCCGGAAGCACGTAGGAGCCTGCATCCCGACTTTGTCTCGGCTTGCCCTTGAGGTGACGTCATTCCACTGAGAGTCAGCAGATTGAGTCGCCTCCCCTCCTTCACCCTAGAGCTAAGGCTGTTGGTTCTGGTCGATTCGTCCAGCCCCTTAAAGGAGCTAAGATTTCCATCTGAAGGATGGTTTCAGCTGAGGCTGTTTAGTGGTGCCACACAAAAACTAGAATAGATGGCCAGTGTTAACATTTCTGCTTCATGCCTTATCCTGATCTCATGTAGGCGGGGGTGGGGATGGAGTGGGGGGGTGGTGGCTTTTTGTCTTCTTACTGGAGTTTCAAGAGAGGAAAAACAAAAAACAAACAGAGCAGAGGAGACCAAATACTTGCCCCACCTTCTTCAGCATCGTGAACTGAAGTTTTCTAAAGAAGCTGTGTCTGATTAGAAGAATTTGGTGGTGGGATTATTGTCTTATTTTAGAACTAGCCTTTTACCTTAACTTTTATATCTGACCTAACGCACACACGTATGTACGTGTGTGTGTGTGTGTCCACCCTTATGCATGTGGGTGCATGTGAAATCCAGAAGACAACCTTGAGTGCCCTTCCTCAGAAGACATCCACTTTTGAGATAGTGTCTGAAACTGGACTGGCTGGCTAGTGAGCTCCATGTTTCTACCACCGTGCTTGGCTTCCCCCCCTCATCCCTGACCTAGATTCTTTACAAATTTAAAAGAAAATGTGTGTGTGTGTCTATCAGTGTGCATGCCAGAGCTCATGAGTAGAAATCAAAGGCCAGCTTACTGGAGCCTGTTCTCTCTACCCCGTCGGCCTGGAGGATCCAGCTCCGGTTATTACGCTTGGCCGCAAGCACGCCCTTAATGGCTGAACCACTTTGCAGGCCCCTGGCCTAACATTCTTGTAATGATTAGAGAAGTTCTCTCACAGTATATCACAGACTTTAGCAGACCTTTGGTGTCCACCTACTCTAAACCAAAGACTGCTGGGAGATAATAACTAATAGCTATGGAACAGCTTCGTGGCTTTGTCATGGCCAGTCTACAGGACTCGCCTACCAATGTAAATGAAAACTTACCGATTTACAACTTTGCTTTGTTCTGTGACTATATATTTTATGTTCTCTCTTCCACTGTGGAACATGGCATTTAAAGTGCCCAGGCCATGGCTACTCATATATGACTCAGAATAAACACTTTTCTAACTTCCTTTAAGGCAGAGTCACTTTATGTCCACATTTGCCACCTTGGGCAGGCAGACAGCAGGTCCCTTGCCCTTTCTGGGCCTTACATGAGGAATCTAGGGTCTGGGTTAGACTATGAGACACAGAAACTCAAGGTGTCTATGTGAGACCAGAAAGTGAGAGAAAAAGTCTGGTCATGTGCCTATGTGTGACCCCAGTTCTTCTATTCTAGATCTTTCACAAATTCTCACACAGGCTTCAGTTTTTTTTGGTCAAAAGTTGGACACCTCCACCTATATGACAAACGAAGGCTCACCTCTAATATTTGTGGGATCTGGGTGTTAGAGTACACAGGGAGGGTCATATACCGTGTGTCTAAATATTTGAAAGATATAAGTCAAACTAACAAGCCATTGAATAAAGTGAGTCCTATCCTCCACGTGTATCTGTGTGTGTGCACGGGCATGTGGGAGCCAGAGGCCAACATCAAGTGTTGAGGGACTAGTCGTTAGATGCAATCCCAGTAGGGAGACAGATACGGAGAAGAGCCAAGACTAGAAAACGAAGAGGGCAAACTTCCAAGATGGCCAGCATCCTCCTCGCACTCTCAAGCTGAGACAAAAGGCTGACAATTTTAAAACAAAGGCCTGGTGGTCTTTTTCCCCCTCCCACCAGTAGGACTGGATGAGTTTCAGGTCAGATCAACACATGCTTACAGCTTCCTGAATGCACGCCCAACAGCAGCTGCTTTTAGGATGGAGAGAGAGAGAGAGTGTGTGTGTGTGTACATCATAGGCACACAGCTCAAGAAGGCTAGCGAATCCATATAGTCCCTCATCTCCCCTGGGGGCAGGCATCCATGAAGGAGTTGCTAGCTGAATGCCCAAGCTCCCCGCCCTGCAGCTCAGCGAACTCAGCTGGGAGCTGGGCAGGCTAAGCCGGCAGCACTCTTGGTGCCTGACAGCAGGTGCTTTATTTCCACGCTCCCTGTGCCCCCTGCGGAGCTTCTGTCAGTCCTCTCCTAAACAAAGTAATTCCATCCGTGTCCTTGTCTCAGGATCTTCTTCTGATGGAAGGAGAGACAGAGAGAACAGTTCGGGCATCCATAAACAATGGCATGGACCATGGCTGAGACTTCTTTCCCTTCCAGGTCGCTGCCTCTCAACCTATGAGACTGGACATTTTGTTTGGTTTCCTTTGGTGGTGTCAGGCTAAACATACCAGGCACACCTGTTATTAGCCCTTCATAATGGTCTAGTTTCTACGGGATGTTTGTATGCATGGGAAGTGGAGGTTTCAGGTAGAGATAGAATGTAGCACAGTAACAGAGCTCTAGCTGAGAGCTCCCAAAGAGCCTCCCTGGACATCTGAAGAGTAAGATAGGAAGTAACTTTCTTTCTGTGGGTAGTGAGAGAAAAGGAGCCATGGTGAGCGCTGTAACTTGCTCTTACATGTTACACTGAGAACAGAGGCTGGGATTAAAAGGAAGGTTAAGGGTTAAAATGTCAGAGTCTGGGATACTGAGGAAGAGGAATAAGACAGCTGATAGCTAGATATGAGATAACCAAGCTAGACCAATAAGAGGAAGGGCAGGGCTCTGATCCAATGACCTCAGGCTGCTCTGCCTTTTCCAAAACCCTCTAGTAACACAAAGGGCACTTTGTCTTTTCACATATTCTTGCTTCTAGTGAACATGCTTAATCGTTACTAAAGATGGCTCCTAATAAGAAGCTTCTATCCAGGTGGTGGTGGTGCACGCCTGTGATCCCAGCACTCGGGAGGCAGAGGCAGAGGCAGGTGGGTCTCTGTGAGTTTGAGGCCAGCCTGGTCTACAAAGCAAGTCCAGGACAGCCAAAGCTGCACAGAGAAACCCTGTCTTGAAAAACCAAAGAAGAGGAGGAGGAGGAGGAGGAGGAGGAGGAGGAGGAGGAAGAGGAGAAGGAAGTGAAGGCTTCTAGCTGCATCTATATCTTGGTAACTGATAGAGTTAATGCTCTACCATGGTAAAGCTACAAGTTGATCATGCTCACAGGCTCAAGTCTAGCTAACTTTCTTATACAGCCCAGGACTACTTGTCCAGGGAATGGTGTTGCCCACGGTGGGCTGGGCCCTTCCATATCAGCACCACTCTTTGGGCAAGAGGTCCTGGGCTGTATAAGAAAGTTAGCTAGACATGAACCTGTGAGCAAGCCAGAAAGCAGCATTCTTCCATGGTTTCTGCTTCAAACTTCTGCTTGAGTTCCTACCCCGCCCTCTCTCAAGGACGAACAGTGAGATTTACTTGAAGTGTAAGCCAAGTAAATCCTTTCTTCCCTTAGGTGACTTTTGGTCATGATATTTGTCACAGAAACAGGATGAAACTAGAATACTTACCAAGTGACCAACAGCTAGTGGACAGTAAAGGTCAAAGCTAGGGTCAGAGATTGATAGCGAGGGGCTTCAACTACCCCTAACATGGTAGGCAGTGCACAAACAGCATATGATCCAGTCCCTGGTCAGGCCAGGGCAGCAGGCATAGAGCATGCATGTCCTTTATAGGCTCAACTCATGATAGCTCCGAGAATTAATCCATCTCAGGGGAGACTTCCTTAGCCTTTGTCCAGTTTCTGCCTCTGCCCTATAGAAACTCAAGAAAGGGGGAATTCAACAAATTTCCTGAACTCTCGTAAGCCGCTCCCAATTCTCAGGCGTCTCTCAACTGGCATTTTGTGCAGCCCAGGCCCATCTGCCCAGGGGTGGCATTGCCCACACTGGGCTGAACCTTGCCACAGTAATCATTAATCAAGAAAATGCCCCACAGATTTGCCCCCAGGCATTTTCTCAATTGACTCCAGCTTGTACAAGATGACAAAAAGCTGGCCAGCTCCCAACTTCATGACCCTGGTTGTCTTGGAACTCAGCAGACCAGGCTGGCCTCGAACTCACAGAGATCTTCCTGTCTCTGCCTTCCAAATGCTAGGATTAAAGGCGTGTGCCACCATACTTGGCCTCTGCTTTGAGATCCTCACGAGTGTCTATATCATTAATATTCTTTAGCATAATGACAATGAACTTCAAGCTACTGTCCCAGGCCAATCTCCAATAACTACATGTGGTTGGCATCATAGGTCCATGAGTCATGCCTAACTGCGGTGAAAGGTCCCATTTCACTAAAAATCCCAGCAAAGGAGGAGCTTTATATTTTCCTTCAATTGTGCTCACTTCTACACCAATGGGCAGAAATAACAGAAACACTAGCCTGTCTCCTCTGATAAAGATGCTCCCTTTAGAAGACTGGCAAAGGTAAAATGGGTCTGAACCATCTGCTTTTCACACTTTCTCCATCCTGCTGCCAAATGAATTATGACCTAAAGCCAGAAAGGAACACAAAGAAGGGCCCTTCTACATTAAAAAAAAATTGAGATGAAATGTTGTGTGATGTGTGTATGTGTGTGTGTGTGTGTGTGTGTGTGTGTATACACCTATGTCTATTCACCACAGACATTAATCCTGTTGAATGAGAATAAAGACCACCAACACAAATTATTTTAGTTGAATTAAGTAAACTTTATTTTCTGTCAGACAGGGTTGTCTCCCTAAAGCAGGGTTTGAGACAGCAGCCATGACACTGGGATTTATATAGCTTAAAGAGTGCAAGAATGAGCTTATCTTGACCTTGTAAGAGGGCGTCTACTTTTTTTTTTATTTATTTTTAGTTTTAGTTTTTGAGACAGGGTTTCTCTGTGTAGCCCTGGCTGTCCTGAACTCACTGTGTAGACCAGGCTGGCCTCGAACTCACAGAGATCTACCTGCCTCTGCCTCCCCAAGTGCTGGGATCACAGGCGTGCGCCGCTGCCACCTGGCCTTATAGCCATATTTTAACTTCTGATTTGCTGAATCTGAATCGGGGAGGGAAAGGGCATAGCCGCTTCATTGGGATGTCTGGAGTGAAGGTACCAGTGATACCAGTGGGGGTCAGGGTTTGGGGTCTTCCTTTGAAGGGTGAAGGGTCTGTGTTGCAGAATACGAAAGAGAACAGATACATGGATAGAAACAGAAGCAGGGACGGTTTATTAGACTCAGGAGTTAAGTAAGATTAGGAGCACTTGCTGCTTTTCCAGAGGACTGGAGTTGGGTTCTGGGTACCCATGTCAGATGTCTCCCCACTATCTGTGAGCCCAGCTCCAGGGAGATCAGAAGCCTCTGGTCTCCTCGGGTAGCTACACTCACATGCACATATCCATATGCAGACACACCTACCTACACATAACTAAAAAAACGAGGGCAAAGTTTTGTTTGTTTTTAAGAGAAAGACACTTTCAAGAGAGGAAGCTAGAGCAGGAGAAAGTTTAGCTTTTATGTTATGTCGTGGGAGTTTTGGAGCTTCTTTGCACAGCTCTGGTTTTCTTGCCAGTGCTGTTACAAGTGGTTCTGCACAATCACCTGTGTCTCATTATCATCTTCAGTCACTCTGCAACCTCATGCTCCAAGCAGTTGTGGCAAGCTTCTTGGCTATATTTGTTGCAGGGTATGTGTGTTGGAGGGAGCTGCGGGGGTGGGGGGGGGGGAGGGCTCCAGGCTTGGAGACTGTTTCCCAGCAGGTTTTTCTTCTAATGCTAATCTTTCATCATCTGTGTTAGGCCTTCAGACCTCACTGCCAGCTCTACCTTCTGCTCCACAGGACACCTTTGTAACACTGGGGCTTATAAAGAGGGTGTCTCCCACTCCCACTTGACCTAGGGATAAGAATAAGGATAAGGAAGCGAGGATGCTTCCTTCACCGACCTTACTTCCACCTATCCCATCCTCCGTGTGGTGGTTTGAGTAGGTATGGTTGCACGGACTCAGTGGGATTGAATGCTGGGCCCATAGGGAGTGGCACTATTAGGCCCCTCCAGCACCATGTCTGCCTGCAGACTTCCATGTTTCCCCACCATGATGAGAACGGACTAAACCTCTGAAACTGTAAGCCAGCCCCAGTGAAATGTTGTCCTTTAGTTTTGGTTGTGAGCCTCGCCTTTAATGGTGGAGCCATCTCTTTGGCCCAAATGTTTGCCTTGATAAGGGTTGCTGTGGTCATGGTGTCTCTCCACAGCAATAGAACGCTGACTGTTAGCATGCTGCCCCCAGTCTGCCTAGCAACCTATGACGTTATTACCTGCCTGCCAACTAGGTGTTCCAGCTGCCCATATAAAAGGGGCAAACCTGTCTCGTCTCCCTCTCTTGCTCCTCTCTTACCTCTCTTCCTCTTCATCTCTCTTGCTGTCTCTCTGTCTCTGTCTCTCCCTGGGCGCCCCTCCCCCTTCCCTGCACTCTCATGCTTCTACAAATAAACGTCTCTGTATCTTATCTGGTGCCTGGCATCTCATTTTTACTCATTACACTGACGAAGACACTTTATCTCAGAGGTTAGACCTGTACAGTCATATTTTGGCTTTCAAGGTCCAAATGTGTGGAAAACAATAATTCCCCGGGGCACAGTGGCCTGGATGGCTTGATTCACACCAGAGCCCTTATTATGGGAAGGGACTGTCAAGCTTCCTCTTGGCAGAGACAGACTTTAGGATGCTTCCATGGATACCTGGGACTGATGGATGCCTCACAAGGGAGCAGCCGCCACCCTCCACCCCAACTCGGGCCTGGAGGAGCCACCAGGAGCATGTAGGACAGCTGCACTATGACTAAGGAGCCAGAGAACCCGGTGCCTTCTGCCTCCACAGGAGCCCGTCTCTGCAAACCTCACAGGCAGAGGATTCTCTCCCATATTCACTTGTTAAAATGCAAGGAGGCCGGAGTGGGGGGCGAGGTGCCTGAGCTTTTGCATTCCTACGCAGCTCCCAGGCACCGCTGCAGTTCTTGTGTCTGCTGCAGGCCACAAACCAAATCGAGCAGCAAGAGTTTACATCCAGGCCTGGTGAGATTGTAAAACCTCAGCTGGATTCTGAATACGACGCCCACCAGACTTAATGACTTTAGGTCAAACGCGGCTGCATGCCCCAACCCCGAAGCCCCTGGCCTGCGCGGAAGGGCCTCTGCCACTTTCTGCCTGGGGATCAGCCACCTCTCCAAACAGATGCTATCAGCAGTCTGCAATTCGGGCAAAACATGGCCCTGTTACACTGTCCGCTCCCTGCTCTGGCCCTCCAAGTTACGTAATACACCCTTTTTGAAAAGACCCGTAATACCATTTGGTAGCAGGAAGCCGATTTTCTGACTGCTTATTCCTGGTGGGTGGGGCTAGGGCTGGGGTCAGGGAACTGGGCAGAATGTGGGAAGGGTTTAAAGAAAGGAAGGGGCCCGGCAGATGGAGAGGGCAGGAAGGCTCCGGTGGCCAAGGCTTGGGAATAAAACTGATTGGTGTGTCAGCAAAATGTGTCATTGGCTTTGGCGATCCAAAAGGCAGACACGTTCTCTCCACTCTGCTAATCCTCATCTGTTACAGAGGATTTTCCAGCCACTATATCTCAAGCAAGAAACATAAGCGGTCAAACCTGCACGCACAGCCTTTGCTCTTCGCCCCCTGTGTGTCCCCTGCTCCAGCCTTTATTTCTCATTGCACCATTTTGGAGATGGAGGGGCTGGGGGCGCTATGGGCAGACCCCTCAGGATGGTAAGAGGCATTTGGGGGATGGGCAGTTAATGGTTCTCTGCAGAGGCTTTCCACCATCTGTTTTCTTTCTGGCTCCTGAGAGCTACCTGACTTGCTGTCGGCCCTTAGCCTGATGAAGAGTTTCCAAATGGATGGATGGGACTTAGTGAAATTGGGGCGAGCACAACACTCGGAGCCTTGCGGGAGAAAATAAATGCGAGGAAGGGGAAGGGGAAATGGCCGAGCAGAGAGCTAAGGAAGCGTGCAAGTGCAGACAGGGTTCCCAAGGGACCCCCACTTGGGTAGCCTATGACATGGTGACCTGCCCTTTCTCCACTCAGGTAGGGATCCTACAGCTGAGTGGCTCTAAGCCACCAGGTGCAAGGAAGGCCAAGGGATGCTGACTCTGCTTCTGTATGGTGAGTCCTGATGCCAGTGGCGCTGGGAGGGCAGGGGTGGCGGAAATCACAGGGCTCCAAGTGGCTTCAAGTCACCGCGTGTCTGGATATGCTTTCAGATCAGATGTCCCTACTGTGTGAGTGTGGGGAAGAGCTAGAAAGCGAGAAAGCAGTAGGCGGGTAGGATTCCCCCCCCTCTCTTAATTTGTTTATAACGAAAAACTCCTGAGTCAAATATAAAACAAGGTTCTTTTTAAAAAATACTCATATACTCGTATGTTTTGGTTGTGAATTTATTAATGTTTATAACCCAGAACCAGTGATTTTCTAGACCCGCTATTTTTTTAAAAAACGATTTATTTATTTATTTATTTATTTTATGTATGTGTGGGCTCTGTTTTCATGCACACCCAGAAGAAGGAATCAGATTCCATTACAGATGAGCTACCATGTGGTTGCTGGGAATTGAACTCAGGACCTCGGGAAGAACAGCCAGTGCTCTCAACCCCTGAGCCATCTCTCCAGCCCTAGACACACTACTGTAAAGTCAAGGTGGGCATGTGGCTCAAGCCTTTAGTCTTAGGAGGTGTTGGACCCTAGAGTCCACTTCGGGAAGGGGGGTCGTGACCACTCAAAACACCACAGCGCCGACGCGTCAACCTCAACACCCGAGAGGCCAAGGGACCCCAAGTAGCTGTTACAGACTGCTTATAAAGACTAAAACTGCAAGCCGGGGGTGGAGGGGTGGGGGGGTAAGGGGGTGGGGATGGGGGGGGAGGAGTTGAACTTTAAACTGATTGGCTGAGCTGCTGTATCTAAGGTATGTGAGCAGGATGATTGGCTCGGACCGGGTTAACCGGGGGTCAGAAAGCAGGCCGTGTGGGGGCTTTCCGCACGGGGTGTTTTTTTCTAAGGCCGCAGGTGGTGGTTTCTTGGAACTAGGGCAGGGGTCAGCTTGGCCTTGTTTTTCAGGCCTTTCAGAGGCAGAGACAGGTGGATCTCTCTTGAGTTTGAGGCCAGTCTGGTCTACATATCACCTTCCAGGGCTACATAGTTTCATACGTTAAGCCCATTTAGTGAAAAACAAAAATCCGTTGGGGGAAAAATATTTTCCTAAAGGGAGAAAGGAGACAATGGAACTCTGGCATTATACATGTTTAAATATTTTTACTTTTTAAAACTTTGTGTGGATGTGTGTTGAACCAGGGTCTCATATAGTGTAGGCTAGCCTCGAACTTGCTATATGGCCAAGGCTTGCCTTGAATTTGTGGCGCTCTTCTTGCCTCAGCCTCCAAGCTGGGATTACAAGGCTGTGCCATCACCCCCCCCCCCAATTCCCTCCACTCCCTACCCCATCAGTATACCAAAGAAAGAGCTGTGCCTGTGACTCAAAGGTACAATGAGTGCTTAGCGTGAATAGGGTCCCAGGAAGCATCCCCAGCATGGCAGAAAACAAGCTCATCTGTCCCCAAGGCCCGGAAACACTTGACACAAAATGCTTTCTTCAGTGGCTCAAATCTCAGCTAGCCCAAGTAGGGAAGGGGGTGGGGTGGGAATCTCCTTTTCAGTTCTTCAGTATACGATTCTACACAAAGAATCTGTTTGTCTGTCCTGTGTGGGAGAATTAATCGCCTGATGTTATGGTGATCTATGCAATGATCTGTATATATGGTACATGTTACAGAATATTTTTCCAGGTGATTCTAAAATACTAGCGACAGTGTTTTGTGTTCTAGTTTTCTTTATGCCACTGTCTGACCAAAAGCAACTGAGGGGAAGAAAGGATTTCTTCAGTTCGCAGTTCTAGGCCGTGGTAGACATTGAGAAAGGTCAAGGCAGGAACCTGAAGAAAGGTTGCTCGCTGTTCCGTACAGCGTTACTTTTCACCTGGGAACTCAGTTCATAGCCAGAGAAGTGCAGCTTGCTGGTTTGCCCACTGGCTTATGTTTAGCTAGATTTCTTATACAGCCCAGGACCACCTGCCTAAGGATGGTGTTGCCTATAGTAGGCTACATCCTACAGTCAACTAACAATCAAGACAAACCTCACAAATATGCCCACAGGCTAATCTGATGTAGGAATTTCATCAATTAAGGCTCCCTTCTAAGGTGACTCTAGGTTGTCAACTCAAGTTGACAGTGAAAGCTAACCAGAACACTCTATATTCTGTCTATTTTTTAAAGAATGGGAGATAATCTGTTCCATCAAGCAATAGATACCGCACCTTCAGTGTGTACAAGGGATGCTATAAGGGGGTACATCTTTGTCTTTGAGAAATCTGCATTCCTTAGCAGAGAGTCAATCAATAAATAAGAAACCAAAACCAAAACTCATCAATGGGGTATAGGGCACATCATGATAAATAGCATATGACTTCTTACTCGAGGAGCCTCCAGAGGACAGAGGTTGACATTTATATAATCACGGACAGCCAGCACCTTGCCATTTCCCCTCCTTAGAAAGGAGACGATTGATTGAGTCATGAGGACAGAATGTTTGCTTCCAAGAGCCAGTATTATTTTCAATACCTACCCAAAACTCTGCTGCCGCTCATAGAGTTCAGACCGTATTCAGATCCTGCATGCTGCAGAACGAAGCTGTCTCCGCTACAGAACCCTGAGCGACATCCAGACTGCTTGTGACAGCTTGGCAAGCTCAGTGGTGACATCACTTACTAACAATAGACACACTCAGAATTAATGAGCAGCGCCACATCCCCTAGTGCTTTCATTTAAAGCACACTCCAGCAGCATGGAGACTATTTCACTGATGACGAGTCACAAGCAACGGGAACAACATGTTCCCAAGAAGCAGGCAGGGAGAGCGATCTGTCTCTTGGCTGGTGGGGGGGGGGGAGACTGAGGGAATCAGAAGTGGCTGTGAACCCAGGAAATGGGAGGTAAGACTGAATGGAGCAGAAACAGTTTTCCCAGGGACATGCTGAGAGTGCTTCCGACCGATGGACATGTACAGACACGCCGACATCCCTCTCCAGTGTTAGCAGTCTCCTAGCTTCCTGTTGTTCACAGCATCATAGTTGAATTCCAGAACCTGATTTCTGCTTCTCTAGCCTGAGTCTTTAGAGAGATCAGGGTTTGTGTTTCTCTGTCTTAGAGTCTAAGAGGTGGTAGGTACCAGCTTACAGTTTGTTGACTTAATGCATGGAACATCGTTGAGTAGACAACTGGAGTGCTCCTGTATCTTTGGCAGGGTTATCAAATAGAGCAGCCATTTTGTAGAGCAGCTTTATGGAAAGGTCAACATATTTCTATGGCTCAAGCAATCCTCCTCCTAGATAAGTGAGAAATGAAAACACATGTCCATAAACACACACACACACACACACACACACACACACACACACACACGTTCCATTGTCCATCATGGCCAAGAGGGAATGGTGGAAGGGATCAGGAAGCAGGAAAAAGGGACTACAGGAATGGCGGGGCATGATACATTCCCAAGGACTCGTTTACTAGGCCTAGATCCTCCAGCTAGGAACCACTTCCTTAACTTCCATTCAAAATAACTCCAGAAGCTTGAACCAAGCATCAGTACCTGCATGTACCGGAGGCCACCTCATCTTTAGACAATAGCACAGATCAACAAGTAAGGGAAAAAGTTAGGCAAGGCACCTCTGCTGTTTATCACAGGCTAGTCAACTCAGAATTTTAAAAAAAGGAATGGTCAGTGGAAGAAGTCCATAAGCATACTGTTGAGTGAAAGAACCATTTGCAGGGCTGCGGAGATGGCTCAGTGCTTGAGAGTACTGGCTGCTCTTCCAGAGGACCTGGGTTCAGTTCCCAGCACCCACATGGCAGCTCACAACTGTCTGTCGGTAACTCGAGTTCCAGGGAACCTGACTCCATCACACAGGTACAATGCTGGCAAAACATCACTGCACACAAATTAAAAGTAAATACTTTTTAAAAAGAAAGAACCAGTTGCTACCGTTTCTTTCTTTCTTTTTTCTTTTCTTTTTCTTTTTGGGTTTTTGAGATAGGGTCTGTCTGTGTAGCCTTGGCTATCCTAGACTCACTTTGTAGACCAGGCTGCCCTTGAACTCACAGAGATCCACCTGCCTCTGCCTCCCGAGTGCTGGGATTAAAGACATGCGCCACCATGCCCGGCCTTGCTACCATTTCTATGAAATCCTACAAAGGCAAAAAGCAGCTTTGTTGTCTGCAGGGACTAGGAGAAGCTTTCTGGAAATTTGATTAGAGATGCTGTCGGTCGATCTGGTGGGTGTATACATTTGCTACGACTACTGAACTGCACTTTAAAACAGGTATGTTTTTTTGTATGCCACCGCGCCTGCTTTTACATGGCGTTGAAGTCAGCACTTCATGCTTGCTAGATATGCACTCTACCAACTGAGTCATAGTCAGTAACCAAAATGGGTACGTTTTATTGAAGGCAATCTTAACTGTACCTCAAGCAACTGGACTTAAAAGAAGAAAGCAGGAGTGTAGGAAGAGAAGAGCTGTACTCCAAGGGAAATTCTCTCATTGTAGAGTCAGATACTGTGGCATGTTGAGCAACACATGTAGGGGATTCACTGATGCTATCATATGGACCAGTGATTCTTGATTTTGAGTGACAAGAAATATGTCATTCGTATGGATATATTGTTTGTTTATGTATTCCCTTATTGTTAGGAATTTCCTCTTTGGGGCATGTTTTTGGTTACTATACCAAAATACCCAAGGCTAGGTACTTTATAAAGAAAAGAGGTGAATTCAGGTTATGGCTTTGGAGGTTAAAGAATATGGCACCAGTATGTACTGAGCTTTGGTGAGGGTTTCATACCAGATGAATATGCAATAGGAAGGAAGTATATCATGAGATAGGAAGCAAGAAAGATTCTGGGGGAGGTGCCAGGCACATGCCTATAAGCCCAGCACTCAGGAGGCAGAGGCTGGGGCATCAGGATCAGGAGTTTAAGGCCATCCTTGGCTACAATAGAGAAGTCAAAGTCAGCCTGGGCTCCACGAGACTTTGTCTCAAAAATAACTAAAGAGGAGAAAAAGGATGTGGGGTGGGAAGGGACTAGTGAGATGGCTCAGTGGTTAAGAGCACCGGCTACTCTTGCAGAGAACAGGATTTGATTCCCTGTACTGGCTTACAACTGTCTGTAGCTCTAGTCCCAGGAGATCTGACACCCTATTCTGGCCTATATAGGCACCACATAAAAGCAGTGCACAGACATAATGTAGGCAAAGCACCAATAGACATAAAATAAAAATAATGAAAGAGAAAGAAAAGGCCCAGCACCCATCATCACAGCGTTGACTTTTTTTTCTTTCCTATTTCTTTTCTTACAAGTCTTTTGGTACCTAGTCAGTTTCATATATATTGAGTGGATTTGCTGAATTATAAAGGTTCTCTAGCTTTTTTTTTTAATAAAAAATTCATGTGGCTGGGCAGTGGTGGTACATGCCTTTAATCCCAGCACTTGAGAGGCAGAGGCAGGCGGATCTCTGTGAGTTCAAGGCCAGCCTGGTCTACAGAGCGAGTCCAGGACAGCCAGGGCTATACAGAGAGACCCTGTCTTGAAAAGAAAAAACAAAACAAACAAAAGAATAAAAAATATGTATTTATTTATTTCAACTGCTGAGCCATCTCTTCAGTTCCCTCTTTTTATTCTTGTCACAAAAGGTTCCTGCATGGTGCAAGAAGCATGTTCTGGGGTCACCTGAGGCCAGAGGCCATGGCGTGGTGCCCCCCCTGGTGCCTTTCTGCTTCCCCCAGTTAGCTCTGTTTTGAAAACCCAGCACTGGGAGAGCATTTGCCAGGAGTGGGAAGAGAGTGATTTCTAGAGCCAAAGTGGCTAAACAGATTCTGCGGAAGCCAGAAACCAGACCACATTTTCCCATACTATTTTAGGTTTGTGAGGTGCAAGTCTTTTTCAAACAATGAGAATAATAAAAAAAAATATTCCAAGCTCAGCCTGTGGTTGGAAACTCCGTGAGTAACCGTTCCCTTGCAAACCTCAGGGGGGAAACACATTTTTGCAGAGCCTACTGCCTCCAGAGAGAAACTCCCCAGCTGCTCCATCCATATTAAGACGCCATTCTGTGGGGTGCCTGGGCTCGGCCAGCGATGCCTCCCTGTACCTTGGAGCTGGTCCCTCCATCTCACCACGTCATAAACCGACAGTTCTTTTCTGGTGTTTGTCCAGATTTAGGGACACCTTGTAACTTTAAAAAAAAATAAATTGATGTAAAATTCACATAAAATGTACTATCTCTTCCAAGTGTGGCATTTAGCACAATTACAATGTTGTGCAAGCGTCACTTTTATCTAGTCTCCAAGCTTTGCGCTGTCCCAGAAGTTTGAAAATGTTGTGTTTTTATCATGCAGTTATTCGCAGTTTGCCTCTCTTTTCAGCTCTTGGCAACCTGTAATCTGTTGTCGTTATGGATTTGCCTGTTGCAGACATTTCCTGTAAATGGAAGTAATATGATATGTGGCCTTGTGACTAGCTCATTTCCCCGAGCATAATTTGTTTTGCAGTTTTGGGGGTTGAACCTAGGGCCACTCACATGCTATGTAAATCATGTCACTGAGCTATATCCCAGACCTCTTTTTACATTTTTTTTTTCTTTTTAATTTTTTTGAGACAAGGTTTTTCTACATATTCCTGGTTGTCCTGGACCTCACTATGTAGACCAGCAGGCTGGCCTTGAACTCACAGAGATCTGCCTGTCTCTGCCTCCAAAGTACCGGGATTAAAGTTGTGCGCCACTGTGCCAGGCGCTTTTTTTTTGGGAGGGGGAGGTTCCCTATCTTGTCCAGACTGGCCTTGAATTTGTGATCATTCTTCCTGCGTACCTGGGATTACTGAACTGTGTGTTTTGCCTGTTTTTGAAATTTCCCCTTCATCTATATTTTGGCCTGTGCACATGACTTTTCTTTGTGAGGTGGACTATTCCAATGTATGGTACGTCACATTTGCGTATCTATTCGCTAGTTCATAGCCATTAGTTGTTCCTACTTTTTGGCTATAGTTTATAGCGCTGCCATGATGTTTGTGCATATCTGACTGCTTTTCTTTTTTGTTTTTTCTTACTTTCTTTTTTTTTTTTTTGGTTTCTCGAGACAGGGTCTCTCTGTGTGGCCTTGGCTATCCCAGACTCACTTTGTAAGCCAGGCTGGCCTTATAGTGATCCACCTGCCTCTGCCTCCTGAGTGCTGGGATTAAAGGCGTGCGCCACGTTCCTTTGGTTATATGCCTATGAGAGACATTGCTAGCCCACTCAGTTATTCCATGTTACACCTTACCACTTTCTTTCTCCTTACAGATAAGGTATTACTATGGACGTCAGGTTGGCCTTGAAACTGTGATCCTTTTGCTTAGCCTCCTGAGTGGGGATTACAGGTGTGTGCCCCAACTCCTAGTTTACCACACTTGGCACAACACAGACAGATCCCATTTTTACAAAGTTGGTTCAGAAACACTCTTGTTTTAGCTTCACGTTGGAAGCTGTATTTATTTGGTCTCTTTTGGCCTCTCTCTGTCTCTGTCTTTCTGTCTCTCTCTCTCTCTCTGTGTCTCTCTTTCTACACACACACACACACACACACACACACACACACACACACACACACA
>OU015760.1:13196857-13214077 GCA_907169655.1 Acomys percivali | reverse complement strand
CACACACACACACACACACACACACACACACACACACACACACACACGTATGTTTGTATGGATGTACCACATTTGTTCATCTGTTGATGGGTATTTGTTGTTCCTATCTTTTGGATGGTATTAATAGTGCTACTATGAACACTCCTGTTTGAGTGTTTGTTACACCTGCTTATAAATCCTTTGATTATATACTTAGGCTTGAACTGCTAGCCACCCAGTGGTTACTGTTATATCTTGTAACATCGTTCCACCCCCACAGATGAAATCCCATTTTTATAAAGTTGGTCGGCTTGGGTCCTTGGTTTCTTACTTTGAATGCATATTGGAATTAGCTCCTTGGACTTCTACAAATACCAATGCTTGGTCCCATCCCTCAAGATCTTGATGCAATTAGCTTGGGTTTGTGAGTATTAAAAGCTCTCATGTAATTCCAATGTGAAGTCCTGCTTAGCACACATGCATAGACCTTTCTTTGCAGTCTCCTGGTAGCAATAACTATGGGCATAGTGTAGCTATCAGCAGAAATATTCATCTGATAGAAGATACTCTGCTATGCTTGCAAGCAGAACCCACCACAATATGTTATTATTATTATATTTTAAATATTTTTCTTAGTACTGTGCTTTTTTGGCTTGCTAATCACTGACCTAGTCTTCATACCTGGTAAGATAACACCAGGGTTTTGTTGTTTGTTTTGAGAGTTGACTTGATTTAAGTTTTGCTTACTAATCCAGTAAATTTCTGTTCCTCATGATTATCAAAGTTTCAGAGACCCAAAATAGGTCTGTAATGGTGATATATTGAATGTTTTGTAGAAATTTAAAATAAACTACAATCTACTTGTTGAAACAGGATATACACCCACATGGTAAGTGTCCTTTTTTTTCATCATGGTAAAAAAACAAAATGCCTGACTCAGTGGTAAAAGCAAGTATTCCTCTTCCAGAGCACTCAGGTTTGGCTCCCAGAACCTGGCATTGGGTGCCCTACAACTGCTTCCAACTCTAGCTGTGGAGGATCAGATGTACTCTTCTGCCCTCTTTGGGTACCACACTCACGTGCACAGTGTGGCTCATGGCTTCAGAGGTTTCTGTTTCGGGGCCTGTGGTGAAGCAGTACAGCATGTTGAATGGGTTTGGTGGAGCGGAGCTGCTTGCCTCATGGCCATCGAGAAACAGAAGGAAGAGTCCTGTTGGAAGGAGCTATAGCCTTCAAAGACTATCAGTGCTCTGCCCCTCCCACTTCTTCTTCTTCCTTTTCCTCCTCTTCCTCCTTGTCCTTGTTCTAATTCACTTTGTAGACCAGGCTGGCTTCAAACTCACAAAGATCCGCCTGCTGCCTCTGCCTGCCAAGTGCTGGGATCAAAGACGTGCACCACTGTGCCCGGTTCCTCCCACCCCTTAACAGTGCACTCAGCTATGAAACATCTCTCAAGATCCAATCACCTATCAAAAACCATTGAGACGATTGGATTGGGGCTTTGAGATATATTTTTAGATTCAAAGCACAGGGTTCAACAATTTAATTGTAAAAAGGAATATACAGCTGCTAAGCATGGTGGTACATGCTTTTAATCCCATCACTGAGAAGACAAGACGCAGGCAGATGTCTGAGTTCGAGGCCAGCCTGGTCTACAAGGCAAGTTCCAGGACAGCCAGAGTTACACAGAGAGCACTGTCTGGGGGGTGGAGGGAGAGGCAATATACAATGGAAAGCTTCATTCTACATGTCTTGATAACATTTTAAATACATTAAGAACCACCTTTTTGTTTGTTTGGGGTTTTTTTCCCTCTGTGTAGCCTTGGCTGTCCTGGACTCTCTTTGTAGCCCAGGCTGGCCTCAAACTCCCAGCGATCCACCTGCCTCTGCCTCCCAAGTGCTGGGATTAAAGGTGTGCGCCACCATGCCTGGCCCAAGAACCGCCTTTTTGACCTCTTGCATTATACGTAGTTGTGATAATCTATACTATAGACAATAGTACAATAACATAATATAATCCTCTAGAGCTGGAGTTACGGGCAGTTGTGAGCTACCCTCATAATCCTGAGTTGTCTAAGAAGAGAGTAGGATGAAGGGCTGCTGGTAAGGAAATGTGATACTTCAACTTGACCTAGTTGGAAGGGTTGACAAGAACAGGTTACTTCTCTTCGACAGAGGACTGGAGTTTTTCCTAGCAGGGTATATCCCAACCATGAGAGAGAGAGAGAGAGAGAGAGAGAGAGAGAGAGAGAGAGAGAGAGAACTTATTCACAGCCAATTTGACGGGACAGGTTCCAAGAATCTTGCTGGTAGCTTGGTGTCTATCTCACAGTTGTTAGGGAGAAGCTATATCAAACTTCCTCAACAGCAGAATATTGAAGTAGCCCGTTTTCAGTTGAGCACTCAAAGGACAAGTCTGAAAGTGCCAAACTCCCTTAGGAGCAACTGAGAAACCATGGAGTGTTCCCAACAGCGGAAGTGCTGAAAGCTGAGCAAGCTTAGAGATAGCAGCAAGCATCCTGAGTACGCCCCTGTGTTGTCTATGCCTTCAGTTCCCACAGGGACTGGAGAGGCGAGGTACTGTGTACACATGATAGGAGGGACCAAATTACAGGTGGGGTGAGGATTTGCTAGAAACTGGGCAATTTACACCTGGGCACCCCCTTTCCTTATACAAACGGTGAAATTGGACACTGCCTGAAATTACTTGGTTGGAAACTGAAAATGGTCCATTCGTCATCGCTGTCTTCCCCCTCTTCCCTCTTTTCTTATGTATCATTGGCTGGTCTTGAACTCACTATGCAGCTGAAGATGACCTAGAACTTCAGCTCCTCCTGCCTGCACCTTCTGAGTGCTGGGCTTACAGGCATATGTACCAGACGCCTGGTTTACGCGCAAGGCTACGGATGGACCCCCAGAGCTTTGTGTGTGCTAGCCAAGCAGTCTACCAACCCAGCTACGCGCCCAGCCTCAATACTGCTTTTTCTATTGGTCCTCAGACTAGGCTCCGTACCATGTACCATACTATCCTGTCAACTGCCAGTGGCAACCACACTGGGAGAGGGCAGGTTTTGCTGACTCGATTTGATCATTCACTGAAATTCTCAGAAGGAAATGGATAAGCAGTTCTCTCTCCCAGTGTGATGTAAAACAGTTTTCTAGAGAGTGCGGGCTGGTGAAGGAAACCGAACTGCACAGTGTCAGTAATCATTTCTTTCAAGGTGTAGGAGGTCACTGATATCGTATTTAATATGTTGACCTTGAAACAAAGAGAGGCCACCCTAGGGCTGGTGAGATGGCTCAGCTGGTAAGCGCACCTGCCACCAAGCTGACTTGAGTTTGATCCCTGGGCCCCATGTGATAGAAAAAGGGAACAACTGATTCCTGCAAGTTGTCATCTGACCTCTACATGTACACACAAGACACAGGCACAAAATAAAATAAGATGAGGAAAAAAAAGGAAACAAGGGTCCTCATGGAGACAAGAAAAACAAAACAAAACAAAACAAAACAAAACAAAACCAAACCCAAAAAGATTGTCTTGCCCTTAGCTCATAACCTGATAACCAGCCAGGAGTACCTTTTCCTTTACAGACAACGTGTGGCACGTACTTGTCCCTTGTCATAAGATAACAAAAAAATCCCCACAGGGCGACTCACCAGCCAGTGAACTTGGTGAAAGGGGCCAATGACATTAATAGAAATGTAACCCAAGTCTCATATGTAAGTACATTTCCGAAGAAGCCACATTAAAAAGGTAGGGCCATTTGACATTAATATTCAACCCAGTGTATCATCTAAAAACCCCATTTCAACATGTAACCCATACAAAATTGTTGATATAAGATTTTACTTTTTGGCATCCTCTGTATACTTAGAGTACTCAATTTCAAATGGTCAGGGGCCCATGTGGCTACTGCACTGGGCAGCACAGGCCTTAATGTAGGAATATAGTGACACCTTCAGAGATTCCCCTACCTGCTCAGCCAACAAACCTTCTAAGTCACATCCTAAAGGCATACAGTGATCCGTATCATAAGGAAGCCTAGAGAAAAGTTGGATGTAGAGACTATAGCACAGCTTTGGCTGATTAAGGCAAAGGGAGGGCACTCCAAGTGGGGGAAGTATGTGTTGGTAAGCAGATGATGGAAAGAGGCCATTTGATGGATGCAGGGCTCAGTGGAGGGTCTGCAATCTGTTGCCGGGATGACCTTTGACTAGTGTTCTTTGTCTTCTTCTTCTGATCCCTTTCTTCAGCGGTGGTCTTCGGCCTGCCCTGCACCTGGGCCACCGACGCCTGCCTGCGAGCCTGCCCTGCCGCCTGCACGTGCAGCAGCGTGGAGCGTGGCTGCTCAGTGCGCTGCGACCGTGCAGGCCTCTTGAGGGTGCCCACTGAGTTTCCGTGCGAGGCGGCCTCCATCGACCTGGACCGGAATGGCCTGCGCATCCTTGGCGAGCGGGCTTTTGGCACGCTGCCGTCTTTGCGCCGCCTGTCGCTGCGTCACAACAACCTGTCCTTCATCACACCCGGCGCCTTCAAGGGCCTGCCGCGCTTGGCCGAGCTGCGCCTGGCGCACAATGGCGAGCTGCGTTACCTGCACGCGCGAACCTTCGCGGCGCTTGCTCGCCTGCGCCGTCTGGACCTGGCGGCCTGCCGCCTGTTCAGCGTGCCCGAGCGTCTCCTGGTTGAGCTGCCCGCCCTGCGCGAGCTCATGGCCTTCGACAACCTCTTCCGCCGCGTGCCCGGTGCCCTACAGGGTCTGGCTAACCTGACACACGCGCATTTCGAGCGCAGCCGCATCGAGGCTGTGGCCTCCAGCTCGTTGCGGGGGCTGCGGCGGCTGCGCTCGCTCAACCTGCAGGCCAACCGCGTGCGCGTCGTGCATGCCGGGGCCTTCGGCGACTGCAGCGCCCTAGAGCATCTCCTGCTCAATGACAACCTGCTGGCCTCGCTGCCCGCAGCTGCCTTCCGTGGCCTGCGCCGCTTGCGCACGCTCAATCTGGGTGGCAACGCGCTGGGCAGCGTGGAGCGTGCCTGGTTTTCTGACCTGGCAGAGCTCGAGTTGCTTTACCTGGACCGCAACAGCATCACCTTTGTAGAGGAAGGCGCCTTCCAGAACCTCTCGGGCCTCCTGGCCCTGCATCTCAATGGCAACCGCCTCACCGTGCTCTCCTGGGCCGCTTTCCAACCCGGCTTCTTCCTGGGCCGCCTCTTCCTCTTCCGCAACCCTTGGCGTTGTGACTGCCACCTGGAGTGGCTGCGCGATTGGATGGAGGGCTCTGGGCGAGTGGTCGATGTGGCATGCGCCTCCCCGGGTTCGGTGGCCGGCCAGGACCTCAGCCAGGTAGTCTTTGAGCGCTCCTCTGATGGCCTGTGTGTGGACCCTCATGAGCTGAACTTCACCGCGTCCAGTCCGGGCCCTAGTCCAGAGGCAGCGGCCACCACCGTGAGCAGGTTCAGCAGCCTCCTTTCCAAGCTGCTGGCCCCAAGGGCCCCTGTGGAGGAGGTAGCCAACACCACCTGGGAGCTGCTCAACGGTTCCCTGTCTGACAGCCTCCCCTCCCATGGCGTGGTGGTCTTGGGCTGCCAGACCACGTTTCTCTTCACCTCTTGCCTCTTGCTCAGCCTAGTCCAGTATGTGCTATTGGGCCTGCCGAGGGACTGACTGCCACACCGAAGCGACCCAAAACCTTTTGACCAAAAGGGGGAAGGTTGGTTTGTTTGTGTGGCTGTGATTAGGAGTGTCTGTAGTGAGACGAGAGCGAACAGGATTGGGGTTGATGATAAAGAGAGTTCTTGCTGAGGATGGAAGAAACACTTTATCTCCAAAGATATTAACCCTAGGCAGAGGAGAACTCTGGGAAATGCCCCTGGTGTGAGTAGACATTTCTGCTCTTCTCACACGGGCATCCGTTGATGGGTAGGTGAGAAACGGAAGTTCCCAGGACTCCCATCCGCCCAGCTCCAGGCAACAGTGGCCACATGGCCTAAATGAAAGCTGGACTCAATTGGCTAAATACTATAGAACTATGTCAGCTCTCCTGCCTCAGTAGCCCATAAACCCAACCCCTGCCTTTTGTCTCTCTACCCCCAGGGGCTTGGGGACATCAAGGTGTGGGAAAGACTTCGATCCAAGGCAGGTTGTGGTTGCTGAGGGATGAGGTGTGTGTCAAGGGGCATTTAAAGCAAACATTCATCTCTTTGATGCCACAATTGATCCCTTTCGTATAGACACTGTCAGACCTATATTAAGGTGTGTTTGTGGACCACATTTATAAAATGCTAAAATTAAAGTTAAACCAGTTTTTTTTTTTAACGTAAGACTTTTTTTTCCCCCAAAGTCTTTCGAACAGTATTGTGAACTTCCAATGTGTTGTGAACGTCTAAGGAGGCACTGAATCCTTTTTTTCTTAGCGTTTCTTTTTGTGGGAAGAGTGTCCCTTCCCGCAAATGCTTTGTTAGCAGAGCAGAGCATCTCCATCTGGGATGATTCCATTAGGCATGGAAATTATTATGAGCTACTCGCATAGAGACAGATGAATGGCCAAGAGGGAACCAAGCAGCAAGGCCTCGGGAAGGAGGACTCAGATTTCTCAGGTTAGGAGTTAGCCAACTCCTAGCACCTACTGTGAATGGTCAGGGGCTCTGAACATGGATTGTGTAAGGGTACAGATGCCAGGGCCCCTGACATACCAGCTTTTCTCAGGGTGATGTGGAAAAGAGCAGAGGTTGACTGTCTTGCCAGCTTCAGAAGCAGCAGCTCTTTGGGCCCTGGCCAGGAGGGTAAGCTTTGTAAGTTGCCTTCTAGAGGTTTGCCCATGGGCTGGGGGTTGTGTGTTAGTGGTAGAGTGCTTGCCTAATAGGCCCTGGCTTCTGTACTCATCACTGAAGATAATCAAAACCTGATCAGTCACCCTCCCATCTATAGTTGGCAGTACAAGCAGCCTGAGATGATAAGAGGTGTAGGTTCCTAACAGGCCATCAGGCCATCAGGTCAATAAATGTGCCATGTGTCTGCTAAATGGATGCTCCAGTTCATCTCCACACTGTGAGCAGTGACAGCTTTATTTGTCAAAGTCCTGGAAATGTGCGTCTTCAAGTGATGACTTCCTTTCTTTGTATCTAGAGAGGTGAGTTTCCAAAAGCCACATGGATCCGGGTATGGCAAGCTGTCAGTAGCAACAATGCTTTTTCTTTTTTTTTTTTTTTAAAAAAATGATATTTTATTCTTTGATAATTTCATACGTGCTTTGTGTGTTTGTGTGAGGCATTGTCTCACTGTGTAGCTGGCCTTGAACTCATGACCCTATTCACTCAGCCCCCCCCCACCCCACCCCCAGAGTTATTTTAAATAAGAGAAATCCTTAAAAGTAAACACAAAGCATGAGGAGTTTGGGCATGTAGCTCAATGAGAGTGTGTAGCATGTGTTCCTGTATTCCTGCATCCCATCCCAGCACAGCATCACACACACAAAAAAACTCCAACATTAACAAAAGCATGATAGATTAGGAAAGTCACAAGCTGTCTTATGTGAAGTAACACTAAGCATTGTGTTGTGAAACCTGTGTGTATTTGTGTGTACTACATTGCTATAATTTATACTTTATGGTAGGGTCATAGTTTAAAAATGTGAAAGCTCCTGGTCTGGAGCATGCGTTTTTTTTAACTTTCAAAATTACATATTGGGGAGGCACTCTCATGCCATGCCACGGGTGGAGGTTGGAAGACAGCTATGGAAGTCTGTTCTCTCTCTTTCATCCACGTGCGTCCTGGGAATTGAATGTACATGGTCAGGCTTGGTGGCAAGCATCTTTACCTGCTGAGCTAGCTCACTGGTTCTTGAGCATGTATGCTTCTAAACAGACAGTTTACTTTTGGGGATGGAGAGATGGCAGAGTGGCTAAGAGCACTTGCTATGCAAGCACAAGGACCTAAGTTCAAATTCTCAGAATCCACCATCCCCAACATGCAAGTAAAATTTTAAAAAATTTGCTTTGGCTTTCTGTTTGTTTTTTTGAGACAGGGTTTCTCTGTGTAGCCTTGGTTGCCCTGGAATTGTGTTGTAGACCAGGCTGGTCTCAACCTCACAGTGATCTGCCTGCCTCTGCCTCCCTGAGTGCTGGGACTATAGGTGTGTGCCATATTTTGACATTTTTCATACGTAGATAAAAGTTGCAAGAATAGTAAAATGAATATTTTGGCTATTCATCTAAGTTTTCCACTTGTTAAGCTGTTGGTCATATTTTTGTTCTCTCTCTCTCACCATTGTATTATTTCTTACTAATAGTTTGAATTGCAAATATGACCCTCCCTTTAGGTACCTTAGTGTATATTTCCTAAGAATGAAGCTATCCTATCAGTATCATTATCAACCCCCCCTAGGATATCTATAAGTGATAAAATACTATTATTTAAATTTTACCTTTTGGGGGCTGGAGCTAGAGTGTATGCCTAACATGCACAAAGCCTTGGGTTTGCTTTGATCCCCAGCACTGCATAAACCAGGCATGGTAGCATATGACTGTGAGTACTCCCAGCCCTAGGGAGGTGGAAGCAGGAAGATCAGATGTTCAATGTAATTGTTATCTGCATAGCCAGTTCTTGGTCAGCCTAGGATACATGAGACCTTGTCGAAAAAATACAAATAAAACCACTGTGGTCTTGAGGTGTGACCTAGTGGCAGAACAATTGCCTAGCATATATAAGACCCTGGGTTTCATTTCTAGAACCAGACACAAACTTTAAAAAAAATTCTGTGTTGAAATGTCAACAACTGTGAAATGACTTTTTTTTTAAGTAGCCATTTTCTCAGTGGTAGAAAATGAGATTCCTAAATCTTGACCTGCCTTCATTTGGCCACAGTGCTCATCACTCTAAACCTATTCATTGACTGTAATGTTTCAGAACGAACTGGTTCTTTGACTGTCTTACTTTCCAAATGTGAGAATCTGATGAGGTCAGCAATGTTATTTGCTCAAGTATGCGCTGTGGCCATGGAGACTGAAGGAAGAGCACTGGAGTCCAGTGCCTCTGTGTTTGGGTAACCATGGAAGTCCACAGTGGACACACAGTCTGGGTTACTGAGGAACAAGGTGTCGCCTTGAGAGTAACATCCTTCTTTCATTTGGAATGGTTCAGGAATCAGCCTCAGAGCTTTGCTCTAGTTCTGCCTAGGCTGGGTGGCCAGCTTGTAAATGAACATTTACTTGGATGAATTTTTGAACAAATAGCAACACTAAAATAACCTCCCGAGAGACGGAGTTTTGCAGACATACCTAGTCCAGTAGAACTCTGGAAATGTGAGAGCTACTAATTGCCAGATAGATCCAGAGATGCCTAAATAGTAGCCCTTATAAACTCTCAAGAGATCAGGAGGTGACCCTTTCCCATTATGAATTCATTAAAGTCTCTCCTGTGGGGAACAGAGGAAACCCTGAGTGAATGAAGTCCTGAGTGAATGTATATTGTTTGACATATGCACAGACATGTCTAGGATACCAACGCCTCAGCCCCACAAGAGTGGCAAAGCCTTCCCTGAGTGAGGCCCAGAGGGATGGCAACGCCTTCCTTGGAGGGCTAAGTGTGAATGTTGGTAGTGTGTTCAGAAAATGTCCACTGTAGCTTCTTCCTCTACCCGAAGACTGCTCCCCTACAGAGACGGTCCCTTCTGAGATTAGCTAAACTTGCCTCTCTGTTCAACTTTATATACTAAACATGCTGAACTTTGTGGTGCTGAGGCTTCTCCATCAGAGCTCAGTTTACCTAGTCGCCAAATTTCTGTCTATGTGTGTTCATGTGTTTGCCATTCATTCCCTCACCACCCTAGTCAGGTTAATCCATGGATCCATGTAAGGGTGCAGCACTCTCTCCAGTCATTGGCTAGTTATCACTTGAGGAAATGTTAGGTAACGTGGATTCTGTTAAGCAAAACTATGTAGCAGTCAGGATGGGCCACATTCTGCTGCAGTGACAAATGGCCCCCAAACACCACTGTCTTACTGGAGTTTATTTCATGCATATGGTATATTGTCCATGAAGACTTATTAGGGGAGTCAGTGTGGGGCTTTCTCCTCGTAGCTACTCAGACTCATACTGATGAGAGATCCACTAACTCAGGCATTGTTACCAAAACGCAAAGCTTCAGCATTCCCAGTCACAGGAAAAGGAGGTCGGGAGAATCAAGCATTCTTTTAGGAATGTCTCCACCAAGTTGGCACATGTTGATGTTGTGTGACATACTTTTCCTGGGGAGATGCAACACACATGCGCACGCGTGCGTGTGTGTGCGCGTGCGCATGCGCATGCGTGCACACCCCCCCCCACCCCACACACATCTACTCAACATGGATGGGGAGCCCACATCAGACAAAAGAGCAGAGCTTGAGTGACAGCACACGGAAGTTGGAAACCTGGAGCACACTCAACAGGTTGGAGGGTGTCCTTTCCAAGTAACTCAGTTGGTCTGAACCTCCTCCAGGAGCTAAGCTGGTCTCTCTTCCTTCTAGCCAGGTGAGCGGGTCCCAGTCTTCTTGGTAGTTTGATCCCTCTGAGAGCTACTCTCAGCGGTTATTAACTGTTTACTCTTGAAGGGGAGGGTCCTAGTGAATATGGTCAGTTTCAGGGACTTCCTAAAGCTATTTTGGGGGTGTTTGTTTCCTTTTTTGAGGAAAATGCTACACAACAGTGGATGCTCATAGAAAAGAAACTATACTTACTAAGACAGGAAAGTGGGGTCTCCCATGAGCCTAGGAGAGGAGAAATGGGACTAATTTGGTGGCTCATTCAGTAGAGCACTCCTATAGGAAAAAAAGTTTCCAGGAAGGCTTCTGAACACAGTGTTTGCTCTAGCCAACAGTGATGCCGTGGTCTCTTTCTATTGGTTCTTCCAAGAAAGGGAAGAGACGCCTGGCATGGTGGCACCTGCCTGTTGAAGAGACCTGCACACAGCAGGGGGCTCCCTCTGAGACCCTGGATTAGGTGCAAGCCACATCCAAAAACTTATTTTCACTGAGAGGTCCTTTGCTCAGCAGGGACGAAATGTAAAATGACTGCTTTCTGACTCAGGCAGAGACACAGCAGCAAATGACCTTGCAGGTGTCATTTTGAAGAGGGAAAACAGGAGGTCTGTACTAGAATGGGCTAGGATGCAGGGTATATTTTGATCAGCATGTTAACTATGTGAGTCAAGGGGGACTTTTAATCGTTGGACTTTGGTAGCCAGTCTCAGGAATGAGTCTGCATAAGTAAGTGTCCACATAGGGGAATAGACTGTAGTGGCTAGCTCTAGGGTTGTAATCTACAGTTTAAAAGAGGGAGGGAAGGGGGTGGGGCTAGACCTGCCAGTGCCATGTTAGCCAAGCCTGGGCTTGCTAGAGCCCTTCACTGTTAGCCCAGCACTTGAAAGGCTGTGGCAGCGAGGCTACATAATGAGCTTGTCACACAAAACATAAAAGGAGGTGGGGTGGATCTTGGCGGAGTTAGGGAGAGGAGTGGGGAGGAGATATGATCAAAATACATTTTATACATGTATAGGATTCTTAAAAAATACAAATATATTTACATTAAAAAGGGGATAGACAAAGTTCATATTTTCCCTTTAGAAAATATTCTCTCTCTCTCCCTCTCTCTCTCTCTCTCTCTCTCTCTCTCTCTCTCTCTCTCTCTCTCACACACACACACACACACACACACAGATACACACACACACACACACACACACACACACACACACCTACCTTTAATCCTTGTGTTTGGGAAACAGAAGCAGGAAGATCTCTGTGAGTTCCAGGCCATCCTGGTCTATATAACAGACTCCAGGCCAGTCAGAGCTACAGACGCTGTCTCAAAAAAAAAAAAAAAAAAGTTAGCATTTATCTAACAGGCATGAGACCCTCAGTTCTTAGCAGGCTACCAAGAAGAGACTTGATACCCTATGAGCATATACAGGGGGAGGAAGTCCCCCTCAGTCACAGTCATAGGGGAGGGGAGTAAGGGGAAATGGGAGGGACGGAGGAATGGGAGGATACAAGGGATGGGATAACAATTAAGATGTAATATGAATAAATTAATAAAATAAAATTTAAAAAAAGAAAGAAAGATTGTGGAAAGTAAAAAAAAAAAAGATATTTTCCATACACTCACTCACTTTGTAATACTTTATAAAATTTGATCTTTGGAAAAAGTTCCCAGAGGGAAGATCTAAAGGTACTTTGCAAAATAGTCCTCTGTGCATTGGAGAGATGACTCAGAGGTTAAGAGCATTGACTGCTCCTCCTAAGGTCCTGAGTTCAATTCCCAGCAACCACATGGTGGCTCACAACCATCTGCAATGTGATCTGACGCCCTCTTCTGGCCCGCAGGTGTACATGCAGGCAGAACACTATATAACACAATAAATTACAAAACAAAGCAAAAAAAAAAATAGTCCCTTGTGCTGGCTTCACAAGGATGACCAACATCTCTCATGCGCACCCTCTTCTTTGTCAGGTCAGCACTATATTCCCTCCAGAGAAAGGCCTGCTGGCCACAGCTGTCCTTATTCTTGGTCCCTACTGCCACCTTTTCTTCAAGAGAGAAGACCCTATTCCCTTTTGTTCTTAGTCAAAATTGTCCCTGACATGTGAATCCTGCCTAGTTAGGAAGAGAGGCAAATGACACTTTTCCAAAGGGGTGGTTAGAGTGGGAGTGAAGAAAGTAGGCCAGCCAGCTGTCGGTAGGAGGGGCTGTTGGCAGCATTCAAGGTCCTAGTCTCCTTATAGGCCTTACCCACTTGCCCAGAAGTGCCAAGGTGTCTCTGTCTTCCCCAAACCAAACTCACAGCAAAGAGCTTTATTTTCTTTTTAGAAGCCTGTCTCGGAAACTCCACCTAGGAAATTTCAGTGTCTGGAAAGTCGCTGCCCTTGTCCTCTGCAGCACATCCCGGAACATCACCTGGTTCTGCTGCGTGGCCACCAGAGCAAGAGATGATAGAGCTGTTCAGGCTGCCTACCTGTTGACCGGCTAGTCTTTTTTTTTTTTTTCATCCCAGTTATACACTGCTTTAAAATTTCTGCTCAGAGCCTCAAGGAGCAAACAAGGATCATGGTGACATCAGTTAGCCTAAAGTTACACAGACTGACACACCTCTGAGGAGTGGGGAGGAGTCCTCGCTCTGTAAAGTGTTCTACATGCAATCAATGTTTTCCTCCTTTCCCTGGTCCCACAGCACTCTTGCAGGCTGTCTCTGAGACTGTCTGCTGGCTCTCCTTAAAGAGTCCCTAGGGGGTTCTGTCTTCCTCTTCTCACAAGGCCCAGTGGCTTCACAGCACAAAGGATGTCTTTGGGATGCCAGCCCTTGGTTCTGTCTGAGGAGGCAGGGACTGCTGAACTCTGTCACCATCTGTCTGTCCCTGCATCTTTTGGTCTAGTGGGTACTGGGCCTGGCACAGCATCATATTCAGCTTTCAGGGAATGTGGGGGTGGGGCAGGGGTCCATGGGTCATATGGAGATGATTTTTTTTTCAAATCTGGCGATGGAGCTCAGGGCCTCACACATATTAGACAAGCTTTCTGACACTGAACCACGCCCACAGCCATGCTTTTGTGTCATAAGCAGCAGTAACCGCTGGGTCACTGCCCCTTGAGATGGGCTCCCCCCTCCCCCCCACCCTTTTCTCTCCCTGGCTTGGCTTATTTAAGCAGTTTTCATCTAATTCTCTACTCCCTAATGCACTACATACAGTTTGGTGTCTGCATCCCTGTGGCCTGGGGCACAGGCTGGCATGAGACCTGGCCTCCCCCTCCCCCCCCAAGCCAACTTCAGTTCCTAAATGAATGTTACCTCTATCCCTTCTGTTTGTGCTTCAGGCAGACGAAATTGAAAAGCACTCATGTAAACATACAATTTGGAAGGGCGTTCCCTTGAAATTTTGCTGACTTTTAGAGCTGTGACCCAAAGAGGAGAAAAAAGAGGTTTTGTTTATAGCCAGACTGAGTCCCACCAAGTCCAACCCCCAGGGAGGCCCCATGGATGCTTTTTCTCCACCATTGCCACTGATGGACTTCCGATTGGCCTGCAAATAGGTCCTCATACCTGAGGACTATTTATAGCTCACTCTTTTGTAGTGGTTTTTAGAGAATCTTACTTTCTAGCCCAGGCTTGCTTTGAATGAATGGTAACCCCCCCCAGGCCCCCAGTCCCCTGAGTGTTGAGATGACAGGCATGAGTCACTGTACCTGGTTCTTGTCATGAAACTGGTAGATGTTACCAGCCTTAAACAAACAAACAAACAAACAAACAACTCCAAAGAGACAGAAACAAAACCTAGAATTGCACAGTATAGCCCAGTGGTAGAGTGTGCTTCCCACGTGGGAGGTCCTGGGCTCAGTCCTCAGCAACCAAGGCCCAGTTCTTGGTTCCTTTTCCTGTTGCTGTGATAAAGCACTCTGATAAAAGCAGCTTAAGACACAAATGCTGTTGCTCAGTTCGGGATCCTAAGCAGGGAATGGTGCTGCCCATAGTGGACGGGTCTTTCCCACCTCAATGCAGTCAAGATAATATTCCACAGGCATGCTCAGAGGCCCAACCCCCAAGTGATTCTAGATTTTGTTGACAATTCACTCCCACCTTGAAAAATTAACCATGTAAACAGAAATTGTAGCATGTGTCAGAAGTATTATTTCATTACACGTTTGATTCATTTAAATGTTCATATACCACACGTGTGTGTGTGTGTGTGTGTGTGTGTGTGTGTGTGTGTGTGTGTGTGTACAGGATTCCAATACAGAAACCTATCTGTCCTTGCGCACTATAATTTTTTTTCAAGATAGGGTAGTACTATGCAACCCTGGCTGTCCTAGAACTCACTCTGTGGCTTTGAACTCACAGAGATCTTCCCGCTTCTGCCTCCTGAGTGCTGGGCATGTGCCACTATACCTGGTTAATTTTAAATATTAAACCACGCTCACAGATCTCTCTGATTCCTTCTTTGTTTTCAAAGAATTTATCACTGAAAGGAGATGTGGGACTCCAGGCCATTCTTTCCTTCTTATCAGTCAATCTTTTTTTTTTTTTTTTTTTCTCATGCCACTGGTACACGTGCCTTCCTTGTGCTGTATTTAACATAGCTCCAAAAAAAAAAAAAAAAAAGTGAGACCGGCAGTCTGGAAGATTACCCGGGCAATTAAAAGGATGTGCATCCGAGATGCTAATGAGTTTTGGGCTCCCACAGTGAGCCTCTGCTTCATTTAATAAGTTAATACCTATTAATGAGAACATCCTTGAGTGACCTTCCTGGTGTCCTGCAGTGATACCTATTATTAATTCACTTAATAACATGAAAAAACCCCAATTATCCAAGGAGAAAGAACTGCAGGGATTGTCATCATTAGGAGGAGCCTCATTATGCCACTTCTGTACCCTATCCCTAATTTTATATATACCTGCATTTTCCAGAATTTGTTTCCCTTTATTTCAAAATGTGTGATCCTCTGGAAATGAGATGGTTGCCTCATCTATGGTGTATTGTGTGCCAGGTCCCTAGGGAGTCAAAACAGAATTTTAAAATTCTCTCATCTAGTCTTATAACAATTCTGCAAGATAGGCAGTTATACTTATGATTTTTACAGACATGGAAACTGAGGTTTAGAGGCTCAAGGAACTTGCCAAAGGTCCATGTCTAGTATATGGCAAAAGTGGTATTTAAATATATGTCTCTTGGGTCCAGACTCTGAGTCAGTGTCCCAGGTCTGGAGCTGATAATTGAAGGTCAGAAGAAATGATCAAAATGATTCCCAAAGAATTAGCCTCTGGGTTAGCCATTGTTCTCTTCATCATGAAAAAATACCTGAGCCGGGCAGTGGTGGCACACACCTTTGATCCCAGCACTCGGGAGGCAGAGGCAGGCCGAACACTGTGAGTTCGAGGCCAGCCTGGTCTACAGAATGAGTCCAGGACAGCCAAGGCTACACAGAGAAACCCAACCTGACAGGAGCCACTTAAGGGAGACAAGGTTAATTTTGGCTTTCAGTTGCAGAGAGCTTCAGTCCATAATACTGGCAAAGGCACAGTCGAGCACCTCAGACCCGGGAGATGGGAGTGTACATCTGGGGTTTCTCACATGATTATGGTATACAGGAAACAAAGAGCTGTACCAGCCCGGAACCAGAACTGGGGTTGGTCTGTAACTATAGACCTGGCCTTAGTGACGTACTTCCTTCATCCAGGCCCCACCTCCTAAACAGTCGGTCCCAGCCTATGGGTTGTGACCCCTTTGGGGTCATATATCAGATAGTTACATCACAATTCCTAATAGTAACAAAAGTATAGTTATGAAGTAGCAGCAAAAATAATTTTATGGCTGGAGGTCACCACAACCTGAGGAACTGTATTAAAGGGTCGAGGCATTAGGAAGGTTGAGAACTCCTGTAAGATTTCACAGCCTTCAAAATACCTCCAGCAGCTGGGAGTACATCACTTGAATCCCTCACCATGGTCAGGAAGGGTAGCATGTTAACAGATGGAATTGGGGCAAATGGCTATTTGTAGACAAAAAAAAAAAAAAAAAAAAAAAAAAAAAAAAAAAAACCCCAACAAAAAAATAACACATGGGGAAAAAAAACAATCTGAAAAAAAAAAAAAAAAAAAAAAAAAAAAAAAGCAAAAAGGAACCCCAACCTAAACTTCACACTGTGTACAAAAATACCACTCAGAATGAATCATTAAATTAAATGTAAATGTAAGACACTTCAGAAAACTGTAGGGTTGGGGGAGAGGGAGGGCTTTAAGCTAGGAACAATTCTTAGACCTGACATCAAAAGGGGCAACTCATTAAAGGAAAACCTGATAGGTTCGCATCAAAATTAAAGTATTATTCTGCCACAGACCATGTGTATAAGATGGAAAGGTAAGTGTCCAGGGCCAGTAAGGAGGCTTAGCACGTAAAACCACTTCCTTCCAAGCCTGATGGCCTGAGTTCAGTGCCAGTGACTTACATGCTGGAAGGAGCTGCTCTCTGATCTCCACATGCATGGCACCGCATACACGCATGGGTCAACCCATACACAAATACATCCGTACATCCATAGATTAAATTCAAAAAATAAGTTACAGACTGAGGAAAAAGTCTTTGCAAACCACATAGCTCTCACAAAAGAGTCTCCAACTCAACAGTGAAAAGCCCAATGGTGCAGTTAGGGAATGGGCAGAAGCCGTAGAAAGACCCATGCCTGCAGAGGGTGTAGAGATGGAGGATAAACAGAG
>OU015760.1:13158635-13193433 GCA_907169655.1 Acomys percivali | reverse complement strand
TCTCTCTCTCTCTCTCTCTCTCTCTCTCTCTCTCTCTCTCTCTCTGTGTCTGTCTGTCTGTCTCTCTGTATGGCTCTGTCTCTCTGTGTCTCTGTCTTTCTGTCTGCCTCTACCTATCTGTCTGTATCTCTCTTTCTGTGTGTGTTTTTCTTTCTTTTTCTACATTTCCCTTTCAAACTGATAGATGCATGTTTAGGGGCCTTGTAAAACCACTCGTTCATTGGGAGCTGTTTTCCTGATGTCCCAATCAACCAGTATACCACTGGAACTTCGATTGTGACTGCAGAGGCATGTCTTGTGTGTTCTGGCTCCCCTGGCACTTAGCTGACTAAGACAGCAGCTGCAGGCACACACAGCCTTCTGGAAAGACAAAGCCAGCATCATTTGTCTCTCCTCCACCGCCTGCAGTGCTGCAGCTCCCATTTTCCTCATTAGGAAAATTCCTTTCACCTTAAGGAGCTGATGTGAAGAGTGGAGGGGAGAAATAGCCATGGAGCCCTTGTTCAGAGCCAAGGAAAAGTGAGTCACTGCTGGAGACTGGATGGCGCTCAGCGGAGGGTCACATAAACTCCAGTGCTGAGCTGAGCTAGAAATTCATTTTCTTCTTCACAGCATGAGAGAACCTAAAGGATAGAAAGCCAGACACAGGAAGCCAGATATCCCATGATCTCATCCCTACAGGGAAGCAGAAACAAGCTGAAACCATAGAGGCAGAGAGCAGAAGGGAGGCTGCCTGCAGTTGGGGCATGGGGACATGTTAGTACAAAGCTCCAGATACACAGGATGCATAGACTTCCGGGATAGCATGTGGACTCTAATTAGCAATACTATTTACTTGAAATTCACCGAGAGGTTTTTTTTTTTAATGTTCTCACTACAGAAGTACTATGTGTGAAGGCTGCAGAGATAGATGGCTTAGTAGTTAAGAGCACTGGCTGCTCTTGCACAGGGCCTGGGTTCAGTTCCCAGCACCCACGTGACTGTTCATAACCATCCATAACTCAACTCCTGGCCTCCCATGGACAGCAGGCATGCATGTAGTACACAGACATGCATGCAGGCAAACCCACCTATACACATACACATCAGTAGATCTATTTTTTAATGTCCTAAGTCTGTGAAGCAATGGAGAAGTAGCTTGACTTAGCCACTTTATAAATGCATACATAGGTCAAAGCATCATGATGCACACCATAACTCTAAACAGTTTTTATCCAGCAATTAGTGAATAACCAAGGGCCAAGAGTATAGGTCCGTAGTATTCACAAAGTCCTGGATTCCATCCATACCACCCCATGTCAAAGCAAGATAAAGCAAGTACATAACGTTTGGTGGGAAGGAAGTCTGTACCCTATGTGGCAGCTCCACCACAATGCTCAAAAAGACCCACATTTCTCCCCCTTGCTGCTCCTGGTTGCTACTGATGCAGTATGACAAGAAGAAGTTGGCAATATCCTGAAACCAAGATTGGACTTGCCCCAAGGAACAACGACCCTAAACAGCAGGAAGTAGAGAAGGAGAACTGTGCCCTTCCCCTGCCTAATCTTCTTTATCTCCTACCTGGTGTTGGTGTGTTGGAAGAGACTGGGTTGGAGAAGGGAGGCAGAGGCATAAGAAATCGAAAATAAAATAGATTAAAAAAATATGTGCCTAAAAAAAGTGCCTGGAGCTAGAGAGATGACTCAGTGGTTAAGAGCACCTCCTGTTCTTCCAAAGGTCCTCAGTTCAAGTCCCAGCAACCACATGGTGGCTCACAACCATCTATAATGTGATCTGGCGCCCTCTTCTGGCCTGCAGCTGTACATGCAGGCAGAGCACTGTATACATAATAGTAAATAAATAAAACTTTAAAAAAAATGCCTAAACAGGGTTTTGTCATTGCTCTAAGGTGCCCGCTAGAACTACATAAAATGCCATATGCTTGGGTTTCTGAGTGTGGAGAAATCAAGCTGGAACTGTGCTGGAAGCTTTTAATTTTTTAATAAAAGAAGTTGGAAGCTTTTCTTAGTGCTAGTTAGCTTTCATGGTGCAGTAAAGTGCTGTGCAGGCTGCTGAGGGGGAAAGGTCATAAACAGTCTCACTCAGCTATGAACTCTGTGAGCTACAATACCCATTTGACAAACAAGAGGCGCCCAGGAGTACAATAGTGGCACAACTGCTAGGGGCTAACCAACAGCCTTCTGCCTGGGTTTTAGGCCTCTTCTACAGGAAGAATTTATGCCTAGTACTGTAAACCTAGTCAAAAGCTCATGGCTAGAGAGGCCATAAGCCCTAATAGGGGGCAAGGCAGGGACCTATTACTGTTTTGCTATAGGGACATAATGTCAAACTGCCTTCCAAATATGTTTACACCCATAGCTTAGTGATGCTCTCAGCCTTGGTCGGAGAAGCTTCTGTTTGCTGTAGGCAACAGTTAATGCAGAGATGCATTACTGGTCAAAGTGCTGGTGAGTAACTCAGCTCAGCTATGAATGGAACATCTCTATCATGCCCCGCCCCCAGGGGCTCAGAGAACATGGCAGAAGTAGAGACCAAAAGAATGGAAGAGCTGGAGGGTGAGGAGGGCTGCTGTGACGTGCTCCCCGCTGGATATGATGTGGCACTTGCACCTCTGAACTCATAGCAACAGTTGTTCCCAGAACAATAATGGGGATTCCATAAGAATTCCATCATGGATTGAAGAGGGGCTTATAAGACTCTACCCCCTCCCTGAGTCTGTAAGTAATGAGGGGTCATATTCCCCAGTGGTGTAGGCACAGGTAAGTTGCCCTTGTGCATGTAAGTAACCCCCAACCCATGCCCATGTAAGCAAAGCTAATTAAATGCATGGGACACACAGAGAGACATGGCAGACGGAGGGAGACTTGAAAAGAAGATTGGCTTCATGGGAAGGGAAAGGGATGAGAGAAGGTAGTGTGCCGCGGTGGTGGCGCACGCCTTTAATCCCAGCACTCGGGAGGCAGAGGCAGGTGGATCGCTGTGAGTTCGAGACCAGCCTGGTCTACAAAGTGAGTCCAGGACAGCCAAGACTACACAGAGAAACCCTGTCTCGAAAAACAAAACAACAAAGCAAAACAACACAAAACAGAAAACAAACAAAAAGGGAAGGGAATGGGGATAAATATGATCAAAGTAAATTACAGATGTGTGAAAATTGTGAAAGAATAAATAAATGACTGTTACTATTTTGTCAGTTGCCTTCATCCCTGAATTTACCCTCCATACCAAACACAAGTACACTGGTATTTATTCTGTTTGGTTATATCTCCAGCTGAAGGGGCGAGAGAGGCATAAGCTGAAGAGAAACTAAGATATGTATGTCTCAGCTAAAACCTAAGACGCTATTGCTGTATAGGAAAAGCGCAATTGCAGAAAGAAGGGAAACTGCTACACCTTGGTGGGGAAAGGAGGAAATGAGAGGTTTGCTCAGCAGCTTACAGCAGGGACCCTAGAGGATGGCACTAACTGGTCAAGTCAACAAAAATATGAGCCGGGCGTGGTGGCGCACGCCTTTAATCCCAGCATTTGGGAGGCAGAGGCAGGTGGATCTCTGTGAGTTCGAGGCCAGCCTGGTCTACAAAGTGAGTCCAGGACAGACAAGGCTACACAGAGAGACCCTGTCTCGAAAAACAAAAACAAAAAAATACGAACAGGTAAGAACTGGCAAGATGGCTCAGCTAGTAAAAGCACTTGCCATGCAAGCATCAGGACCCATGTTTGATCGCAGTACCTGTGTAAAAGCTGGGCACAACAGCATGTATCTTTAATCCCAGCACTGGAAAGGCAGAGACAGCATGATGTTGCCTGTTTAAAAAAAAAAAGAAAGAAAGAAAAGAAAAGAAAAGAAAAAAAGAAAAAAGAAAAGAAAAAAGGTGGACAGGCTAGCAAGATGGGTCATTGAGTAAAAGTTTGCTTTCTAAAATTCATGGTGGAAGGAGAACATCAACTCCCAAGAGTTGTCCTTGACTTCATATGCATGCAGTCACAGTCACACCCACCCTACATCTGCCCCTCAAACTAATAAACACAATGGAAGTTAAAAAAACAAAGCGGAGAACGATTGAGTAAGATATCTAACATTGACCTTTGGCCTTCATATGCCTGTATGGATGCAAACACATATGAGCACACACATGCATGCACAAGTCTACTTCTACTTGACGTAGATGTTCTCTGGAGTCATATCTGGCTTGAGTGGAACTTTGTCTTGACATACTCTGCCTGGGCTCGGGACAGTGCTGGGCCTCAGGGCCCACCCAGGATGGCATTCCCAAGGCCACTTCTAGTACTATATGAGGGACACCAAGCAAGGGACAGGAATGGAATAGAGTCTGCCTGCCTGTCTATCTGTCTATCTGTCTCTCTGTCTGTCTGTCCGTCTGTCCGTGTGTGTGTGTGTGTGTGTGTGTGTGTGTGTGTGTGTGTGTGTGTGTACCTGAGGAAGAGCACCAAGTTGACCTCTGGTGTCCTTTCTCAGGAGCCATCTACTTCTGCTTTGTTTAGAAAGGCTCTCCCTGCTGGAACTCCCCAGATAGGCTAGCCTGGCTGGTCAAAGAGTATGCATGTGGATTACTGACTGGGACCTTCTTTGAAAACTATCTGTATCAAGTCAAAGATCTCAGTTTCTGTGGCTTACCAAGTGGACAGGGTGATACCTACCCTCCAGGACTGTTTGGAAGACTAAATGACATGGCTGTACCTGGTATGAAATGCTTTTCTTCCTGTAATTAATAGGTCCCTTAGTAGAAATGTGCTGGCGTTATATATTACTATCCCTAGGGAGATATGAGCAAATGTCTCCTCACTCCAGATAGGGAACCAGCAATAGACCTAAGGACAGACATCACCAAATTCCAACTTGGTGAACCAACTAGTTTTATTGGTGTTAAACAGCTGCATCATTAAAGCCCGCCCCAGCACTAGTGGCAGCTCACAAAAGCTCACAAACCTGGACCATAACACACAGCCTACAGAAAGCTCAACAGGTCAGAGACAGTCTCTTTCAGGCAGCTAAGATGGTCTGAGCCTCACCCAGGCTGCTCTGTTGATGTCTTCTTATTTTGGGGAGAGGGTGGGTCAGCTGGTCTCTGCCTCTTCTAGACTGCTTGACTGGTCTGAGGCTCTTCTAGGTGTCTCTGAGCAGTTATTACTGCTTATCCATGCATAGGGAGGGAGGAGCCTACTGAATCTGGTTAGTTTCAGGGACTTCCTAAAGCCTTTGTGTAAAAGTAACTTTGATTTGCCAGATGCAGCTGTTGTCTCAGGGGCTTTATTGCCTCCTTCTGCTAACCTAGGTCTAGTCCTAGCCTCCATACAATCTAATCCAGGCCTAGAATGTTTTCAGCCTTTGAGACTTACTGCTGAATAAGATTGCCTTTACTTGTTCTTACTGAATTCTATCTGGCTGGTTCAACTCAGCTGTTGCTCAAACTCCTTTCCTAGCTGACTGATTCAATCCGGCTTTTCTCTCTGAATTGCGCTGCTTGGCCCCAAACTAACTCCAGTACTCTGTTTTTATCTCCTGGATTCTTCTAATTCTCTGGGTCTCCACCTGTGCTTAGCTTGTTTTCTCTTCAACCTGTCTCTCTAAAACTCTCCCAGTAAGCCGGGTGTGGTGGCACACGCCTTTAATCCCAGCACTCAGAAGGCAGAGGCAGGCGGATCGCGGTGAGTTCGAGGCCAGCCTGGTCTGCAGAGTGAGTCCAGGACAGCCAAGGCTACACGGAGAAACTCTGTCTCAAAAAACCAAACCCCCCCAAAACAGAAAAAACAACAAAACAACAAAAAACAAAGCAAAACAAAACAAAACCTCTCCCAGTAAAACTGCTTCCCTTCTCTCTCATTGCATTACCTCTTAGGTAGCTTCCCTTTCCTCTCTCTTCTTGTGAGAGTTGGGCGTATCCTATTCTGTCAAATGTTCTCTGGTCCATCACTTTGTCTGCCACTCAATTAGACATCACTTTCAAACATGAGTGCATCCTTCTTCAAACTAATTTTATCTTCATTATTTGGGATTAAAGACGTGCACTACCATGCCTGGATCTAAGCTTTTCTTTGCAAGAAACTTACTCTATACTAGGCTGGTTGCTTGCTGCTGTCTCCTGGGTTTAAAGGTGTGTCTGTATTCCAGTCAGAGGGATTAAAGATGTGAGCTAATGGCTGAGCCACACCACAACTAGAAACAGGCTTTTTTTTCAGTAAACAACACAATCTTGGTGTTCATGGTGTGATCAAACATGTTTGAGCTTAATGAGCATCCCTGAAGGATGGAATGCTTCACCTCCCCTTAGAAAGATAGATGGTTTTGAAGGACATGGCTGAAAATACAAGTGACTAAATTTTTTGTTTTCTTTTGTTGTCTTTCTTGGGACAGGGTGTCATGTAACCCAAGCTGGCCTCAAATTCACTAAGTAGTTGAAACTTGTCTTGAATTTCTGATCCTCTTGATACCACCTTCAGAATGCTGAGATTAAAGGCCACCACATCCAGTGCAGAGGTTAGTCTTGTCTACTATATGGGATTTGGAACTGGTATAGGAGACAAACTTCTGAATAAACATATTTATGAAAGTGTTTCCATAGAGGTTTAACCGAGGAGGAATGATCCACTATGAATATGGATGACACCATCCTATGGGCCAGGCTCCTGGACTGAATACAACGGAAAAAGTGAGTGGAACATTGACATTCATCTCTCTTCGCTTCCTGACTGTGGGTGCTGTGTGACTAGTTGCTCACACTCTGCTGTCATATCTTCCTCATCATGATGGACTGTATCCCTTTGAACTGTGAGCCACGGCGAACCTTCCTTTCTTAAGTTGTTTTTTGTCAGTTTTTTTCTCCCACAGCCACACATATAAGGAGTGCAATAGAGTGTGCAGGCTTTTCCTCTTTCCATTCCTTTCTTTCTCTCTTTATTTTTAAGACAGGATTTCACTCTAGGTACTCCAGGCTGCCTTGCACTTGTCATCCTCTTGCCTCAGTTTCCTGAATGCTAGGATTAAATATACATGCTACTACATTTGCTTTGCTTTTTTGTTTTCTCATTTAAATTTTTATTATATTCATTCATTTATTTGTGTGTATGTGTGGGTGTGAACATGGCGTGGTACAATGTGAAGGTCAGAGGACAGCTTTTGAGAGTAGGTTCTCTCCTTTCACCATGTAGGTCCTGGCTATCCAACTCAGGTCATCGGGTTTGGTGGCCCGTGTGTTTACGTACTGTCAAATCTGTTTTGCTTAAAAAAAAAAAAAAGAATAGTTGTATATATTTCTGGACTACAGTATGGGATTTTGGTGCATGTATACAGTGTGTAATGATCAGATCAACATAACTGGTGTATCTATAACCTAGCTAGATTTCCTTGGTGTTGTTGTTCAGGGAACACTCAAAATAGTCTCTATTAATTGATTGTCCTGAGCCATTGTTAGTGTATCACAGAATAGTAGATGCTATTCTTTATCTCCAGCAGTACCCCTGGATCTAGTAGCGTCCATATATTTTTTATACTTAAAGTAGCTTGAATGGTTTTTTTTTTTTTACTCTAAAACACTAAATTGCTAAGAATGTTTGTCAGGAATGGGGTTTAAACATAACCAAATAATGTTATTGGCTTTTTACTGATATGGATTTTCTATTAAGGTAGTATATTCAAGGAACCCCTAATTGTCCTGGAAGTGCCTCATAATCTCTATAACCAGGCCCAGAAACAGTTACAAGTTATTCTCCTTAAAATGGGGAGCAAGACCGTGGTAAACAATAATGACAGAGATATGAATTATACTGCCTTTGGATGAAAACTTCCATATTAGGAAAATGAGCATGGATCAATACCTATCAAAACCATGACACAGGCCAGGAGTGTGGTACATGCCTGTAAGCCCAGCGTTGGAGAGGCAAAGGTGAGAGGAGGCCAGCGTGGGCTGCGAACTGAGTTCCAAGGCAGTCCAAACTATACAGTGAAAGTCTTTCTCAGAAAGAGAAAGAACCAGGTACTGGAGAGATGGCTCATTGGTTAAGAACAGTTGCTGCTCTTCCAAAGGCCTGAGTTTGTTTCCTAGTACCCATTTTGGATAGCTTACAACAGTCTGTAATTCCAGTTCCAGAGGATCCAACATCCTTTTCTGGCCTCTATAGGCACCTGCACCCATGTGGGCACATACACTTAAACACACACACACACACACACACACACACACACACACACACACACACACACACAATTTAAAAAGAAATCCTTTGTTTTTTTTTCCAAGACAGGGTTTCTCTGTGTAGCTCTGGGTGTCCTGGAACTCACGATGTAGACCAGGCTGGCCTTGAACTCAGAGATCTGCCTCAAAGGCATGTGTCACCACTGCCAGGCAAAAAAAGAAATCCCTTTTTCTTTTTAAATAAAGTAATAGAAAGTTTCTTTGGTGAGGGTAAGAGCTACACTTCTTTGTGGGTATAAGTGTTTAGCATGCAGTTGGGATTACACTGTTTTGGAAAGTGGCAGTAATATGTTCTCTAGGGTGCATGACGTCATCAATCACAGGTCCGGTTTCCAGTACCAGGCATGAATTCCCTCCTTCTAAATGGACTTCACGTTCAATTAAATGGCTGTTGGCTACCCTCAAGGTGTAAGTGCCCCTATGCACTCTATGGGATATTTTGCTGTGCTGGTTATGGCTGTGGTTCATAGGCTTTACAGATGGATAGGACTTTTAATTGCTTTTCTCCCTTGGCACCTTATACAGCACTTTCCAAGCCTGTGAGAGCTAGTCCTTAGGGAGGAGGCTTCTAGGTTACTTCCAATTCAAGTCATCCAAGCCCTGTATCCAAAGCCTGGTGTCTTGAGCAATAGGGTCTTGCCTTTAAGAAACTCCTTTTTGTAGCAGATAGGGACCATCACTGAAATCTGTAAATGGTCAAAATGCAGAGAATAAGTGACCGTGGGATGTCTATCCTTAGTTTGTATGTCTATAACATAACCTCTACATTTATGGTTCAGCAAACATTACCAAAGGGGGGTGGAAAAAACTGTTAGAGGGATGGTTAAATAGGGACCAGTTTTATAAATTACAAGCTTATTAATAAATATCTATATGTTATGATTTTTTTCTCCAAAACCACAACTCATGACAGAGAAACCCTGTCTTGAAATACAAACAAAAAATAATATTAAGATTCATGTATATATGTATGTTTTCTTGGTTAAACTGGAATCCAGCAAGCCCCATTGATCTACCTGTTCTGGTCCCAGTGGAGCTGGGGGCGCAAGTGTGTGCAGGTTGCCTGGTTTGTTCCATAGGTGCTGTGTGGTCTGAAGTCTGGTCCCCAAGTGCATAAGTGCTCTTAACTACTGCACCATCTCTTCAGCGCTCCCAACTTTTGTTTCCCTCTGTGTATGTGTGTGTGTGTGTGTGTGTGTGTGTGTGTGTGTGTGTGTGTGTAAGTGTATGTACCCACATGGGTGCAGGTGCCTATAGAGGCCAGAAGAGGACACACACACACACACACACACACACACACACACACAGAGAGAGAGAGAGAGACAGAGAGACAGAGAGAGAGAGACAGAGAGAGAGAGAGAGAGACAGAGAGAGACAGAGAGAGACAGAGAGAGAGAGAGACAGACAGACAGACAGACAGACAGACAGACAGAAAGGTGGGGGGATGAACAATGTGCAAGAATCAGTTTTCTCTTTCCACTGCATTGTTTTGGAGGCTAGAACTCAGGTTGGCAGTCTTGGGTCTTGGGGCAAGCAGTTTTGCTTGCTGAGCCGTCACCCCCATCCTCACTTTTGTTTAACTGTATCCCAGAACATTTCTTGGGAGACTATTTGCATCTCTGCTTTGAAAGATAACGGTCTCATCTTTTTCCCCCTCTCTGAAGACTCAAAGATTCCACTGGGTGTGGCCAGTGCTTGGAGCCTTGCTCACATACACCACCTGTCAGAGAGGAATGAACAGTCTCATCCTTTGGTATTTAAGGTGGGGAGTAGAACTCCATCTTTCCTTCCTTGAGTAGGAAGGAAACACGTGTGTTTGCCCCCCAAAGCTCACTGAGCTGGGGAAATAGCATCATTCTTGCTAAGGGTGTGAAATGTACCTCCAGGCTCACATGGTACTTTTGGGGGGGAGCTTATGGAATTTCTAGGAGTTGGGACCTAGCCAGAGGAAGCAGGCTGCTCTGGGGGTGAAGCTTGGGGATTCTATCCCCCATCTCTGATTTCTGAATGCCAAAGCTGTATGGCCAGCTGTCTCACATGCCTGCTGTGCCAGCAAGCCACCATGATGGACCAGCTCTCGCCTTAAGCTGTAAGCCGAAAGAAACCTCCCTTCTATTCCATTGTCTCTTGCCAAGTGTTTGATCAGAACAATGAGAAAAATAACTAACACCGTATTAAGCAGTTCAAAAACACACATCGTCTCTCAGGCTTCCACGCCGAGCCTGTTTCTTCCGTCTTCTCCTTTACAACAAATGCCCACCCTCCCTGCAGCCCACCCTCTCGGCAATGAAGACAAGAAACTGAGATGATCTGGAGTTAGAAGTTCAATCAATCAAAGGGGACTAAGTTCTGCTGTTGGTGCAAGAAGCTACAACCTATATTCAAAATGGATGCCTGGCAACATAGGCCTAGGAAACTTTGCTATAAAAGCGCAGGCAACTTTTTGTTTTATTAATATTCATTTACCTATCTTCTTTTGTGTATTCCTGAGGATATGTGTATACATATCCATATGTATACACACGTGTGTCACTGCATGTGCTTGTGTATAGAGTCCAGAGATTTACTTACTTACTTACTTACTTACTTACTTACTTACTTACTTAATTAATTTATTTGTTTTGAGACAAAGTTTCTCACTAAACCTGGAGCTTGCCAGTTAGCCTGCTGGTCAGCGAGCGAGTGTCCATCCCCAGGTTTTCTCTGTTTCTGCATCCTCCTGATGCAGGCTTTCAGTAGCATGCCACCATGCCTGGCTTCATATTTGAGCTGCTGTGGCTCTGAATTTAGGCGATCATGCCCTTGTGGAAGTGCTTTACCCACTCAGTGGTTTCCTAGGGCATCTTGCAACTTTTGGGGTAAGTTTTAAAGTATTTTAAGTGTCTTTATTTTTCTCTTATTTTTGACATTGTAGTACAATTACATCCTTTCTCCCTTCCCTTTCTTCCTCCCAAACCCTCCCATATTCCCCTTCTTCCTGTCTTTAAACTCCATGGCCTCTTTTTTTTAGTTAGTTGTTGCTTTACAAACACACACACACACACACACACACACACACACAAACGTACATATATATTCTTATATATAACCTGCTCAGTCTGTGTAATGTCACTTGTGTATGTGCTTTCAGCACTGACTATTTGGTATTAGATATCGATTGGTATACCATTCCCTGGAGGACACTGTGTCTTTCACTCTGGGCATTTCTCAGTTGCTCATCATTCTTTGTGTGCAGTTGAGTCTTCATGGGCTTTTCTGTGTCCAGTTTGGCATGTCTATTGGTGCCATCCTTGTTCAGCCCATAATTGGGCAGTCTTGTTGGTGAGACCTTATGTGTGCAGCCTCTGGCATTCCTAGAAGACACTCTCACCAACCAACTTCCTGATCCCTGGGCTCTTACAGTCTTTCTGGTCCCTCTTCTGCAGTGTCCCCTGAGCATTAGGTGCAGGAGTTGTTCTGAAGATGTATCAGTTTGGACTGGGCTTCATAACTCTTCATTTTGATGGGTTGTGGTTTTATGTTTCTGTCTTTTGCAAAGAGCAGTTTCAAATGTATTAGGTACCTTGTATGCATAAAACCCTGGGTTCTATCCCCAGCATTTGGGGGTGGTGGTGGTGCGAGTATTAGGGGAGCTCAAGGTAAATCAGATGTTCCCTAGTGAAGAAAAACAAAGCCCCATTCTGCCAGGTGAAGTCAGAACCTAAGTCACCTCTGCCTGACAGCTACATGCCTCTACTGCCACCTTGAGCTCAAAGCTCCCTGGCTTCATTCTTCTGCGGTTAGGTGCCACATGGGCAGAAGCTGTGGACCACAGGTCCAGTCTGTTCTTTACTGCCAGAGAAGCTGAGAACAGATCTCATGACGTCAGCATTGGGAAGATTTACTTACAGTGTTGAAAAGTGTTAAAAGATTCCAGTTCCATTCCAGGGCTTGTCTTTGCAGCGGAGGGTCCCCACCCCCAGCCCCTGCAGCTGAAGATTGAAACAGGGGCCCGAGCATTAACTATGGCTTTTGTTTTTTGACAAATCCATTTGAATTCTCTTTTAACTTTTGGCACAGGATGTCATGCAGCCCAAGGCTAGCCTTGAGTTCTCTATGCCTTGAACTCTTTTGATTCTCCTACCTTAGCCTTGAGTGCTAAGATTACAGGCCATATCCCACCATGCCTGGCTTCTATTTTAATTCTTAAGATCCTAAATTTGATAGTTGAGTTTATTAACCCTTTCCTCTATGGTCTGTGCTTTTGTATTTGTTTGACTTCAGCTTAGAAGTTATGCCCTCATAATTTCCTTTTTATGATTATGTAATGGGGCTCTAGAAATTAGTCTGTTTTCAAAAAATGTATTTTTTCCCCCCAGCTCCATCTCTCTACAGGAAATGCCATACTGGGAGTGAAAATAGCCCATCCTAAGATCTGTGGTGCCAGGAAAAAGATTATTTCCCTGCCTGGGAACCTGAACCCACAGCTAAATCTAAATATGCATATTTTCTATTTTTTTTGCTTCATCTTTTCTATAAATTTTAACACTGCTATGTGGGCAAAGCAGAGGCAGATGGAGAAATTCTGTCTCCCCAGTTTTGGTTAAATGAATTTTATATACCCCCCCTTCCCCGCGCGCGCGCACACACACACATTCACACACTCTGTTAAAGCAGGCTAGTGTTTGAATTCTTAGCCAGGCATTATGTCTGGGATTCTGGGAAGTAGTTGCTCTAGACTACCATCTTTGACTTACAAAATTCTGTTAATCCCTAACCCTTGACAATATAAAGCTTAAGACATGTTAATGCTATCTCCTTCCCAACTTTTGTATCAGAGTCTTAAGGTATTTTAATTGTATGTATAGTTAAAAGTCAAGCAAGATATCATTGGTATTTGTATCTATAGATGTATTCATCTGCTTTCCTATTTTCTCTTCACAGTTCTAGTTAGTTTTAATTTTTTCCCCCAAGACAGGGTTTCTCTGTGTAGCCTTGGCTATCCTGGACTCACTTTGTAGACCAGGCTGGCCTTGAATTCACAGAGATCCACCTGCCTCTGCCTTCCAGAGTGCTGGGATTATAGGTGCGTGCCATGGTACCCGGCTAATTTTAAAATATTTATTTTGTGTGTGTGTGTGTATGTATGTATGTATGTATGTATGTATGTATGTATGTATGTATGTGTGTATGTGTGTTTGGGCATGTGAATGCCCTAGTACATGTCAGGGGACAACTTTTAGGAGTCAGTTCTTTCCTTTCACCATGTGACTTCCATGTATTGAATTTACATCACCAGCTTTGAGAGCAAGCCCCTTTACCGGCTGAGCCATCTTGCTTGCCCCTAGCCTAGCTAGTTTAGTTTTGGTTGTGTGTCAGATGTTGTACCAACAAAATTACTTGAAGAATCTATTTGACGCCTAGGGTGATGTGACTTTCCTTCCTGGAGGAATGAATTTTTCTGTGAAGCTCCTTACGCATAGGCAATCTGGGCTCATGGGAACCAAATGCCAGGACTGGAGCAGATGTGGAGAGCACTGGTCTACTTGGGTTTCATCCACTGGCAGGCAACCTTTTGTGGAAGTGGCAAGTGCCCCTGGAGGAGAAGTCTAGGTTTCCTTCCTGCTTTGTCCCAGGTCCTAGCCCCTTTTCAATCGATTCTTCACTAGAGCTACACTGTTCATTTCTTTTTGTGCATGCATGCATGCATGTATGTATGTATGTATTCCCATATTATGTGCACTTGAATTTGTGAGTTTGTGTGCAGGTGTGTGTGTGTGTGTGTGTGTGTGTGTGTGTGTGTGTGTGTTCTCAAGCATATGGAGGAAAGAGCTTGATTGACATCAGCTGTCTTCCCCCATTGAGTTTTTCTTTTTTTCAAGACAGGGTCTCTCAGTGAATCTGGAGCTCAGCAATTACAGGTCGGCTAGTGTGCTTGCGGGCTCCTCCCCTTTTCCAGTTCTGGGGTTACAGGCCTGTGTGTTGTGGTGTTGTGTCTGGTCAGGGACCTGGATTGAGGTTCTCATGCGTGTATGGTCTCTGAAAGAGCTGCTAAGGATATTTGCATTATGCTTTGACTAGATCCTTTTCAAATTAGGACTTAGCGTTAGAGTTTGACAAATGGTTATTGTGGGCAGCTGCAAAAATGATTGTAGTTGGTGAGTTTGAATTTTTTTTGTAACTAAGATATAGGTTATATAAAAGAAAGCCCTCAGCCCCCAGGTTTTGGCTTTGATCACATATATCTTTTTTATCCCTTTTTTAAAAACAGGGTTTCTCTGTGTAGTCTTGGCTGTCCTGGACTCCCTTTGTAGACCAGGCTGGCTTCGAACTCACAGCGATCCGCCTGCCTCTGCCTCCCGAGTGTTAGGATTAAAGGTGTGCACCACCACTGCCCGGTCCATCACATATGTCTTTGCAAGCACCACCCTACAAGAGAAAGTGGACACTCCTAGCACTCAAGAATGTTCTATGGGAAATTCTGTGAAAATTGTTAATTTGTGGTGACCCTGCCTTGTGCAGTCTCTGCGTCCTCAGCCTCAGTTTACTCCTTCATAGTCAGAAGCCACTTTCCCTCCAGTAGCTCATCAGAATTGAACCAGTTCCTCTGGCAGTGAATGGCTATGAGGAGGGGCCACAGCATCATTGATGGAAACCCCTTCACTAGTCTTCCCAGCCTATAGAGTCAGTCTAGCCCATATGCAATTAAGGCAGCGTTGCATACAATAGTTGGTAGAGTGGCTGATATTCAGGAGAGGTCTTGGGGCCTTCCCCAGTTCTTCATGAGTGGGTGTAAATTGTCAACAAGGCCAGCTAATGTGATTCTTCTGCGAGAAGGAAGAGCCAAACATCCCTCCCCCTCCCCCCCACCAAGATGGTGCCTGCTTGGCTTGGAATAGCTCACAACTGTATGTGTGTGTGTGTGTGCGAGCGCGCGCCCGCGCCATGTGGAGGTCAAAGGTCAACCTCATGTTCCTCAGTAGCTGTTTGCTTTGTCTTTTGAGATAAGGTCTCTCACTGGGGTCTGAGGTGCTCCAGCTAGGTTGGGAGGCCAGCTGAGGCCCAGGATTCATGTCTCTGCCTGTCCAACACTGGGATTACAAGGCAATATTACGATGCCTGATTTTTTATATGGGTGCTGGGCATCAAACCCAGGTTCTCATGCTTGCTGGCAGGCACTTTCCTGGCCAGCTGTTGCCCCACTCCCGTTATGTCTAGACTCTTCCTACAGTGAGCAGTTTGAGTAAAGCATTGCCTCGAAATCACTTGTATTCATTTCCTTATTGCGAATCTTCAAGCGAGTATGTAAAACACACTGGGGCTTGGCTCCTTTCTGGGGTATATGTATCCCAGGCACGTGTGGGTCTCTGCAGTTACATTCTTGAGCAAAGCGAAAGGCTCCTGGAACAGGGAATGTGTCGACTACGTGAGCAGGGCACCCCAGAAGCCACGTCCCATACTCTAGCTAGATACCAAACCAAACCAAACCAAACCAAATCACAAAACAGCACTGGTATCAAGGCAAATGATAAGCCTGGAGCGTGCCCTCCTACAGTTTTCAGTGCAAACGTCAGACAACCACATGTGCTGAACTGCAGCACCTACATCATTAACATCAATTTCTACTTCTTTTTTTTTTAAATAAAGTTCAGAAGCTACTTGCAATGTGCATCCAAATGCAAATTGAAGTCTGTCATAGCCATGGCTGGAGGAGAAGGGTTCCTGGCTGGCTATCGGGAGCCTGGGACATGCTCTACCCAGAGAGGGAGGAAGCCATCCCTCTGGTACAGACCTTTGCACGGGAGTGGTGGTGGTGGGGTGGTGGTCTGTAAGGCCTAGCCATGCAGAGGGTGCAGAATTCCTCTTCTACCATTCATGCTATTTGTTCCCCAGGCTGTTTGGCCTGCAATCTGAGGAGACAACTGCCTTGTCGTGTTTTATACATTTTATTCATACATTTCTCCAACTTTGAAATGACAAAAGCCCAAGTCTATGGTTTCCCATTACACAGCATCCTACAGGTATGTATAGTCTACAAAGAACACTATGCAGTTTCTCTTCTTCCCCTGTCACACGAGATAACTGATTAGGGTGTCGACTGGTACTGTGCTGGCAGTGCTACCAGCATTGCGGCTGTTCAGGTGACAGGGCAAAGGGATTGGGATGGGAGGGCGTGTGCTAAGGCATGTAAATAGATACACACAGAGAGAAAGAAAAGCAGGACGTTTACAAAGAATCCGAACCTTTCCAACCCCTTCAGCTCCTCTTGCAAGCTAAGGCTTTGCTGTACCCTGCGAATACTTACAATCGGATACGGTGAAATATACAACAACCATTAACATCTCTCTCTTTTTTTATCACTGAGACAATACTTCAAAACCTTTTATAAAAAGGCAATAATACATACAGAAAGAAAGAACACGTTGCCAAAGCTTTATGCAAAGCCACCCCAGAACTGATCTGAACGGCCATGCACCTACACTGCACTGGAACAGGATGCTGTGGTCTCAGCACCACCTGCCTGCAGAGGACATCCCAGGCGACATCAAAGACTGGAAATCAACCCCTACCCCCCAATTCTTGGTCTCTGCCAAATGAAAAATAAAGGCAAGGCCACTCTCTGTGGAGGAATGCCTATTTCTACTCCCAAGCACATGTCCCTCTGCTGGGATTCTCTTCTGGGTCCAGAAAGACTCATCCCTGGGCCTTACTCACGTCTCATGCTACAGAGAATGGATTGAACTCTAACTAGTAGCAAAGTGTGAGTTATTTCCCACACACAGAGCTGGAGTTGTGCTTGGGGCCAGAAATGAGGTCTCTTGCGTGGCTGCAAACATCTCCTTCCATTTTCTTTTGCTTGGTCCATTTGCACAGGTTCATTCAAGTGAGTTAATGGAGGGGTCAGATGACAGTGGGAAGTCAGGATGTTCTCTCCCATCCCTCTAAAAGCTAAGACTTGGGGATGCCTGCCTCAGAGACGGTGCTGTTCTTTCCCTATAGCTGCTGCTGCTGCTGCGGGCTGCGGGCACCAACAAGAAATGCAGATGGGAAGGCTGAGACACTCTTCCTCTTTCCCCCCTACTTCTGGATGGATGTGATGGCTGAACTTCACTCTGTAAGCTGAGCAATCTGAGACTTCAAACAAGTTTAAGGCAAATGGACGTGCGCAGTGCCCAGGCACAGGCAATCAGGCCTCTGAAGGATGGTCGTGTAGCCAGTGGTACCACATAGAGAGGAAGACCCTATTTTGAAAGGGGCCAGAAAAGGCCTATTACACACCCCCCCCCCAAACAAAAGCTGATGAGAAAAGCATGCAGCCCTTCTGAAAGCCATAGTAAGAAGCAGGGCATCTTTCTAAAAGAATTCAGCGGAGGCGCAGAACAAGAAAGATGCTGTCGGGGCTTCAGTGTGCCTCGGCATAGACAGCCCTTGTGAAGAGAACAGACCAAGCAGGTCTGACAAACTCAACTCTGACAAAGAGCCACTCGCTGCTAGCTGCCCACCCGGTTGCTGACCTGAAACAAGCAGGGATGAGGGCTGCAAGGGACTTGATTTTGGAATGCTTATCAATGCGTGCTCTAGTCTTCTGAAGGAGACCTTTGTATTAAGAATTCAAGCTGGTTTCTTGATAATGTTAGTAGCAAGCTAAGTTTAATTTGCTCTGTGTGGAAAACTGACCTGAGATGCTTAAAGGAACATCCCATCAGTTGGAGACAAGAGAATGCTTTGGGTTGCCTCATCCTTTAAGGGGCAGCTTCCATTCTGGGTAGCAGCTCCTCATTTCCTGGAGGGTCGATCAATAGACTCAACTTTTGCAAAGAATAGACTGGCAACCTTAATGAAGAGATAGATCCCTGATTGGAAAACAGAACTCTAAGATGAAAAGCTTGAAAAGATAACAGTCGCTTCAAAGAAAGGCTTGGCCTGCCTGCCTGCCTGCTCCCGGGGCTGCTTCCTGCCTCTCGCTCTGCTCTTCACATGCTAGAGAATTCTGCAGCTTTACCTATTCTGCCACCAATATGCTGAGACTTTGCCTTATGAATGCAAATAGCAAGAAGTAGGCCAACGGGTTGCTTTGTTTCTCTGAATAGATATTTTAAGCCATCTCACCTGACTGACAGGGTGCATCTAAAAAAGTTACAATGTTATCTCCACACTGGGAAACTTCCAGATGAATTAAACCGACACTTTCCTTTTCCAGTGTTCGGATAGGAATATGCTGCATGTGAGAAGTAATTACTGCTTTATGATTAGAAAATCAGGCCACTCCATGTTTTTAACAAAGAACTTACGAGATCCAAATACTCCTTCTCCTGTTGTGGGGAGTGGGGCTGGGGTGGCAGAGACAACCCACAATCTGGCTTTCCGACTCTTCAACTGACTACTGATGTAGAAATTTCTGATCATTTGCGCTAAATCTTTAAAAGTGTGTGTGTGTGTGTGTGTGTGTGTGTGTGTGTGTGTGTGTGTTTATGCTGATGAAATGGAGGCAGTCAAGAAGCTGCTAGCAATTTCTTCTGATTGCTCGGGGGTGCGATTGTACTAATAATACTCTAACTTCAAAAGTGTTTTCTCCTCTAGGTTATGAACGCCAGCTTCTGAGCTGTGTATTAGTGGAAAAGAAGAGATTAGCTGTTGGGGAGGTTGCTGTGTTCTAGGTGCAGGGTTCCCACCACCTGCTTAAGGGCAGGAAGGATGCCTGCCTGTGCTCTTCTCTGAATGCCCAGAAGACCAGTGAGGAGAGAAGCCCACCCCCCCAGGCCCCCAAGTACTAGAATACTTCTCTCAGTCGGGGCTCACAGGCATTTAAGCTGGCGTCACTTTCCTATGTTCATTTCTACCCGTAGGAAAGTGGTAGATGGCTACAGCCAGGCCTTGCCAGCATCTCTGGAGAGCTGCTCTCAAGAGTGAGCAGGGGCATGAGGGAGTCTACCAGAGGGAGGGATGGTTCTTTTTCCCACATGTTGGTTGTAGTCTTCTTTGTGCTTTACTGGAAGAGGTAGAGCAAGTACTGGGCCACTAAAAAGAGTGGCTTATGGTCCGTACAACTGCAGTAATGGTGGCTGGCCAGGGCATCGGATCGAGGTCAGCACTATTCAGCCCCAAGCAACTCCTGGAGTTTCCTCTCTCTACCTAGCAAGACTCCATGGTTGAGTCTGTCTCTGGTGTGCTGTTTGGTCACCCCATTGTGGGACCAAACACAAGTTATTCCCACAATATCTTGGTAAGTTGTGACCCATCTGGGCACTGACAAAGAATGGTCTACAAAAGAAACCAAATGGTATCGTGTAATAATAGCTGGGGAGGGTGGGATGCTGAGGACAGGAGAGGACTATGGACGTAAAAATGCCTTTCTCTGCTCAGTGCCTAAGAGGACCTGTTCAGCCCGGAACTCATTTTGCACATTCTGCCAAGGCACAAAGTGATGGAGGCCACCTAACCCGCAAGAAGTGAAAGTGATGATGGGTCTCCAAGGACCAGAGTCATGCCGTGTCCTCTTACACACGAAGGGGAAATACTCTAGTGACCTCTGGCAAAGGATCTGAGAACTCCAGCCTGAAGCTCCTCTAGTGAATCTGACAGCATGGCAGGGGATGAGATGGTGAATGTTTCTAAAATGACAAGGACAGGTGACTCCCCTGTGCCAAGGGATAGAGCAAGAGGAAGGAGAGACCACAGGTGGCCCTTCGAGTCAGATGTGGTCCAAGCTGTGCCCTGGCAGGCTGCTTTGTTGCCCTGCCAACTGATACTCATTTCTGGGCCTTTGATGGGTCGGTGAGCATCTAACAAATTTGAAAACTGAAAAGATTACCAGCTTGGAGGTCTGAACAAATCTATAATGAAATGAAGGACCCAAAGGCATTTAATTATTGAACACATACAATGAAGTATATTTAAAAAAATGGTCAGACTGTCCTGTTAGTTATCATTTTAAAGGAATTTACAGGGCTGTTATAGATTATTCTTTTGGAGTAATTCAGTTTGTAGCAAATGCCTAAACTGGTTTCTTCATTGCACAGTATATTCTCTTTAAATGGGTGCTTAAAACAATTACATACAGATTAAAAATCCGCATTTCTTTGCTTAATTAAAACGTTAATACTCTTAGACAACACAGATCTGAAATGGCGAAACCAGCAATACCCCCTCCCACCTTACAACAAATTAAATTGAGACAAAATTACAAACACATTTCACTACATGATTATTATTAATAAAAATCAGTTTCCTTTTTTTTTCTGTTTTATAAAGTTGCCCGAAATGCAAGGGATGTGCATAGGTTTACAACTTAGTCATAATAGCAATTTATTCTTATTCCCCTGGGTGTGCCCCGTGAACGGAATGTACTTTGCTGTAATTACAGATTGTTTTGTCCAACACAGACACACCGACAGCATAAACGCTCGCGACTGTCCACATGCATTAAGAGTCAAGACCCAACTTCAAATCTCTAAAAGGTTTACAGGGTGCTTCAAAGAGACAGTATCACAGTATCTGGATGTTACATAAAGGACTTAAAAAAAAGAGAGAGAAAAAAGGCCTTTAAAATTTTATGACTGTTTTGTAATCACTAGACTAATTATTTCAAATAAATAAAGGAAAGAAAGATACTCCAATCCATAAAATCAGACTCTAAAGAGAATGTAGTGTTCCACCCCCAGTCAAGGTAACAGAATCATTGTTTATTATTATTAAAATAGATTATAGAAAGCAGCATCTATTTTGTGCAGTTTTTAGGGGCCTTGGAAATAAAAAGCTATGATTTCCAAAAATATAACATTCCAAAGGATTGAATAATACATACATTTAAAGATACATCTTATTAAAGTTTAGGAGAACTGATTAAAAAAGATACTGTCTCTTTAAATTAGTGTGTAATTGATTTTCTCCTCTTATCTATTCGGACATGACAATAATTATAAATGTAGGTCACACTACAACTAGGTAGTCTCTAGGGACCACGACCTGCTGACACAAGGCCGATAACAAAGAGGCTTTTCCACGTAGGAGGTGGCTCCCAGTTTTATACTCAGATAGCCACGGAAAAGCCTAATAGACCCAGGAGACTGGGACCCACTGTGGGGCTGTGCACACGAGCTCGACAGCTTCCTCCAGATGTCTGATTGTCTCATCAATTTCATTGTTGATAATTGTGAGATCGAAGTAGTGTGCATATGTTCTCTGCAAGACGTCGGACTCCTTCTGCAGGCGCTGAAGAGATTCATCCTGCATAGGGTGGCGTGGTGGAGAGGCAGGTATGGGAGAAGGGAAAAGCAAACACAAGAGAGGAATCAGTTGAAGTCTTTCTCTGTCTACATTTCAGCCCATTTCAGGGTTAGAACAGGTCCAAACTAAACCATGGTGGGGTACAAGGCCAAGATGACTGTGTGACAGAAGAGATGATGGTCCCTGTCCTGTGATGACAGGGTTGCAGAACTCCCACTGGCAACTGTGACTGGCTGATATGCCACAGGGGTCTCTGTAGAAAGTAGACAAAGCCAACACTCCAGCAAACACATGCCTCCCACCGGGGGATAGCTGGGGCTATCCCCAGGGCCACCTCAGGGCAAGACCAGGTAAGGCATGGATTTCTAGTGGTTGTTTTTATCATTCCTCTGAGCTGGGGCTGACCAAAATTACTTCCTAATTGGGGGGAGTGCTAGTGAGGCTGGGTTGACCTCTTCTTGGCCTCCTTCTTCTGAACTCTAAAGCTCATTTGAGTCTCATGTATTTGTGCTAATAAGCCTTGTCTTTGGATGACAAATTAGGTTGTATTTAGCCCTCATCTACTTAAAAGGTTTAGTGTGTTCCAGGAATACAATGGCACATAAGAGCCCTCATTTGACAGCAGTCCATGCCAGAGGCAAAGCTTTCTGGATGCTACAAACAATGGCTGGAATAAGACCATTTCCCAAATACAATAGTAACTGGTATCTGAAGAAGGCCCCCAAGTTGGTTTGTACTGGAAATGGTCAGGGAAATGTCATTGTGCACATACTCATGTCTCTTAACAAAACAACTCCAAAGCCTTGAACTCTAAGTAGGCTCACTTCAGGATGACACCCCTGTACACAGCTGGCCTTACACCACTGGAACTCTCCCCAGGCCAGCCAACAACACAAGGGAATCTGGGGTCCTCACCTTGCCCCATGAATATTGCTTTGAGCCAGACTCTCTCTCACTATGTAGCCCAGGCTGGCCTGGAACTTGGGATCCTCATGGTTTAGCTTCCCAAGTGTTAGGATTATAGGCATGTGCCATCACACCTTGAATACTCTAAAGGGTCACCAGAAAGAAGATCTGTTTCTCTGTTTTCAGGAGGTCAAATTTTTTATGCTGAATTCACAAAGGCCAAATTCAAGTTTGAAGTTTGTGAGTAAAATGAACTACAAGCTTTCTGTCCTAACTGCCAAACACTAGGTAGTTGTAAACTATTGGTTGGAGACTTATACACACAGACAGACAGACAGACAGACAGACACACAGACAGACAGACAGACAGACAGACAGACACACACACACACACACACATACACACACACTTACACTTCCCCTGCCCTTGGGATGAGACAGGGCCTCTGTGCAGCCTAGGGCTAGCCTTAGTCCATATTCATATATGGACATATCTATAACTTGTTTATTTGATTACTACCCCCTCCTCAATCAGCACATATAACTTGTATTGTGTGTTCTGCTGTTGCTGTGTCCTAGAGCTAAGCAGAGTGGTATGCACACAGTATGCACCTAGTAAATGCTAGTGAAAGAACACGTGTTTGAGTGATACTGCTCCCTTTAGGATTTTTGTAAGTATTAAGTCTACTGTCAGAGACTGGGTGATTGGACTAGCAAACAGGGGTCAGGGTAATAGAGTCTGATTTCTGAAGAATGTCATAACTGCAATCCTCAGGGACCAAGGAGTGCTGGGTGCCCAGTCTTTGCTAAGGACCCCCTTCCTCCTCTCTGAGGGTACAGCTCTCTGGCAAGGGCATGAGCAGGGAGGACATTCTATTCCAGCCCTGTGCAGTGACAGACAGAGCCCAGGGCAGCCAGGAACTCAATGTTCTTTATCGGGGTACTCTGGCCAATCAAAGTCAACTGGTTTCATCACCCTCTACAGGAAGTTCAAAGCAGGACACAACATGCTTTGAATAGCAGTGTTACCTATCCCAGTGGCTCCAAGATCTCAGTCACTAGTCACCCTCTGAGGTTCTAAATACACACATGCTGCTTGTACCTGAAAAGCATATTAATTTCACTGTGGCTCAGTTTTACGAGAAACAGCCCCAACTTTCAGCAAACATGTGGTTCCCCCCCTCAGAGCCAGGAGCGCTTCCTACCAGTGCCTGGAGGCACAGTTCTGAGAAGTCAGTCTGTATGCCAGGGATGTGGGTGGGAGGGTAGGGGGTGGGGGCGGGGTGGGAATGGGGGTGGGGATGGGGGTGGGGGTGGGGGTGGGGCTGTCTGAGCTCTGCAGTCCTGGCCTAGGACACTGCTGGCAAGGTCTGGTTTGTTCAGAAGACTGGGCTGGTGCAAAAGCCCAAGGGAATTCAGAGGTAGACAGAGTTCTTGTTCCAGAAGAACAAAGCTCCTTGTGGCCCCATCCTCTAAGGTGAGGTGGCTCTGCCAGCTTCTTTTGCAGCAGCTCGTCCCCTCACATGGGAGCAGGCTTAGGTCAGCGAAAACAAAAGGCGTTTATTCCAGCAGCAAAAGCAAGGGTTTATGGGAACAAAACGTCTACATTCTATACCTATCAAAGGACGCGGGCCATATTTCATCAGCTCCTAGCTGGTACTTACAGGCAATTTTCTGCACCACTTTGGCAGCTATGGAAAATTAGTAAAAGGGCAGGACAACAGGCAAAACAAAAACAAAAACAAAGCAAAGATGATAATTCAAGAAAAATACATAGTAACCAAGGAAAAATGTCAACCACAACGAGGAGTTTCAAACACACATGGGAAAGTAGAATTTTACAAAAGAATATGTCTTTTGCCAATGAAATGACAAAGAACAGAGCCCCAAAATATAAGCAATAAAGGTCAACCTAAATATTAAAAGCACACAACTTCCAAGTCTTGATCTAACTGTACTGTAAGAATGGATCACAGGGCACAGTTGAGAGTCTGTTGATGGGTTCTAGAACCGGCAAAATCATGTTCTTCATGCTAAGTTCGTACAGGAGTGTCTTCCTAGCTCAGGGCCACAGGAAGCAGATGTGATTATACCACTGTCAGTACTTGCTGCCACGTCTACCTTCCCAGGAAGAGAGCCTCTGTAGCTTGCTGAGACCTGGGGCCAGCTCTGGAAACTGCTAATGTGAGTTGGCTTGCAAACACCCAGACTCTATTCCTTTTGTGGTGCTGGGGATGGCACCTAGGGCCATGTTCACGCTATGCAAGTGAGAAATGAGGCTGCCTGGCCCGGGCAGCTCAGTTCTAGCTTTGCTAATCTCCAGGGGTTCTCATGAGCAGAGGGAACTTGACAGCTCCATCAATGTCACAGATTCCTTACGGTCCCTCTTGGCTCCAGGAGCTGTCACTGCCTTAACACAATCCTACCACGGAGGCAGTAGACTAGCAGCCCAGGAAGGCAGACTCTGCTTAGAACACCTCAGTCTTTGGGAATTGAGGGGGCCTCCCCTTGTACTTGAGAAATAGATGCATTGAGTATGGCTGCGGGCTGTCCCACTGCTTTAGACCATGTTCCATCTCCTGGAGCAGGCTTCCTGCTGTGCTAGGGATGAGGAGGCTATACTTCATCTAATGGTTTGATCTTGAACAAACACCCTGCCTGTGCAGTCTAATTCCCAATGCTGAACAAGACCCTTGTCCTCTGGGAAATCAGAGTGCTCAGCAAAAGGACAAAGCTGAGTTTTGCTCGGGCGTCTTCAGCGCAAAGCATACACACTGCTTACCCCAGAGTGGGCTGAGCCAGAGAAGGGCGAGTTCACTCTTACCTCATTTAAACCTGGAGTTATAGTTGGCGCCGCAATGAAGACAACAAACGGAGCAAACTCAGCAGTTCTCAGGACCTTCAGTGCCTGTGTGGGAAAGGAAGACGCTTAGAAGCAGAAATACCTGAGATGACATGCGTGCGATACAGCTGAAAAAGTCAAGGCCTTGGCTTCAGTGTTTGGCAAGGTATCAACAACTATACCAACTTTATAAGTAATGTCTATTGTTTCCCTCCTAAAGGGTGGACAACAGCTCGGAAAATAAGAGATGACAATTGGACCTGGTTGTTATGAATCTCACAACGTATTTGCTGGTTAATGTTCATTTAAATGTGGTGATTTGATAGAGCCTAAATTTTAGTTGCTGGAAGGAAAGGCATTCTGGGGAGAGACTTGGATCTGCAGGCTGCTTTGTCACAAAGCAAACTGCAGATTGTTAACCAAAGAGAACAAGTTCTGGGCACTGTCATTGGGTGGGTTGTGTTCACATTTACACAGGCCTTCTGACAATAGGCCCCCTGTGGGACTCATGGGAAAAAGGGAGACCCTTGCCCAGGGCTGCAATCATCAAGTCCTGCCACTAAAGACATTGTGTGGCTGTCATTAATGCCTTGATGCATGTGGGGACATGGCATTCAAGTGGAAGGTCCTCTGAGGTTCCTTCTAGTACATTTCCAAAACGTGGTTAAGCTGTGCAAATGACTAGTTTGCTTAAGCATGAGGCTAGCTGTGATAAGATGCTGTAGGAACCAACTCTGTGAAGGCTCACTGTTTCTGTTCCTCCCCGGGGAAGCCACGATATTCTCAGAGGCTATAAATAACCATCCCTGGACAAAGCTGACCACATCCAGGTACGTAACCCACACATGACTGACGTGAGAGTGATTTATAGGCATCAGGGGGTAAATACCTTGCTATTCTCTTCTTAATTTTAGTTTTCTTTCTCTCGGACAGGTATATACAAGCTGGCCTCAAACTGGCAACCCTTCTGTATCGCTGTTACAGCTATGCATCTTATGTGAGGCTGCTTGCTGCTCTTTACACAAGAACCAGACATGCCTATTTTGTTAACTCTACGTTTTATTTTGTAAATGATCTTTGATTTTGTTTTCTTTCCCCTGTCTCTTGCACTCCACCCTTAGCCTGGTTTATAGTATTAGCCCTTAGACTGATTGCCTGCCTCTAGTTTTGGGACTCTTAAATCCACATCCCAACCTACTGCTAGCTGATCTTTTTGAAAGGCAAGTTCCACTTTCCTCTCTTAACCTGTCAACAGCCCCACCTCTGCACTGCAGGGAAAGCACGTGTTCCTGAGCACAAAGGCCGGGTCCCATGCTTAACTTCTACCTAGCTCTGCTTCATCCCCTGGGTAGATTGGCCTTACTGAACAACCTTTAGTCCTAGAAAAGGCCAAACTCTTTCCAGCTTCTTGGTCTTTTTGCTTGGTGCTTCCTCTCCCTGGAGTTCCCCTCCTCCCTTCTTTCCCATTGTCCTTTCTGTTTTTCAGAATCTAGTTTCTGGAAAGTTCTTTTCTTGAACATGATCTCATATAGACAAGAATAGCTTCATACTTCTGATCTTCCTGCCTCTACGTCCTGATTGTTGGGATTACAGACATGCCCAGTTTATGCAGCGGTAGGGGGTTGAATCTGGGGCTTCATGCACACTAGGCATGCATTCTATTGACCGCATTGGCCCTTGAGCTCCTGATACTCTTGGGCTGCTGATAGCACACCTGGCAGTTTCCCTGGAAAGTTCACCATTGGACTCTGAGGCCCTGCTGTGTGCTCCTGAAGTACCCATCAAACAAACTGGAAACACAGTCACGGGTGGTGGGGGTGGTGGGGGTGGTTTGAGGGCAAAGGCTGTGTCTTGTTCAGTTGTTTCTCTTATACTTGATATGGTGCACCATAACTGCCTTTATGAGTCAGTAAAAATGTAAAAACAGCAAATCTAATATGTACAACACTTATCCTGGCCTTTGAGGCAGGTCTCACGAGAGAGCTGCTGCTCTCTTGGCATCTCTAAGCACACAGATTTCTAAGAACCAATGTAACATTAAAGGTTCAGAGTCTCCTACTAAGAATGCTGTCTAAGCTTGCCCACGTTCACTTTTGATGGAGGCAGCTGCCCACTTCTTTGTTCATCTGTTGTGACTGAACACATGACTCATGTAAGCTAATAGGGTCCTCACTTAGAAATGTCCACTTTGTCACTATTATCTTGAGTAGTTGTTTTTTTTTTTTTTCCTTTCCATGCCCTGGCAGCAAAAAGAATACAACATCAGGCAGGATATAAGGCTTTCTCATCATTTCCTTTGGATTTTCCCCCCCTCACCCCCCCATCCCTCCCTTCTCTTTCAACTAAGATATAGAAACATCCTACTTGCTTTTCTCCCTGAGGTACCTCTGAGTGCCAGCTGGAACAGCCCATAGCCTGCACCCTGAATAGAACTCAGAGAACAATGATGATGATAATCAGGTAGAAGATGGTTTGCTTCTTAGTCACCCACCCTGCTCTCACCCAATCCTGTGAGTGCTTTCAATTTCTAGCCTGCCATCATGCTATTGCACAAACCCGTTTCTTGGAAAGCAGCAGTTTAGCTCCCAGTGCCTTAGCCATACATACATTGTCTGCTTCTCTGCGTCTACAGCCCATAAGGAGGGCCACGCAACTCCTAACTCCGTGAAAGCCCCAAGGGAGGGCATGTTCATCACATTGCCTAAAACTTACCTCTAGGCCCCTACCCCCGTGACAGAAAGTTTAGGACCAAATGTAATGCTTATCACAATAAGTGCTGTAGTTTCCGTGTTAGCATATTTGTTCCTCTGTCTTTTTCATGTCTATCTTATATTATTGCATCTTCCAAAATTCCCATGTGCCTCAAATCCCAATTGCGATTTTCTTGTCTAGTTAGGCCTTGGTTTCAGCATTAGCCCACATTTCTTCATTTCCAACCATCCCTATCCTCGTTTCCTACTCTAGTTCTGGGTTTCAAGCAGCTGCCATCTTAGATCCAGGCTCTGCTTGGCTAAGGTTCCAAGTTGCTTCAGGGACAGGAAATGGAAGTGCTCATAAGGATGCCCCCTCCTGTAGGTGGTTAACATGGGAGGTAAAGATGAACTCTAAACCTCTCATTTAAGGTGACATCCACATTTGTTAATAGTCACAGGTAAATCTCTCTTTCTGTATGTGAGGAGAGGAAGAAAGGAAAAGGCAAAAGGAAAGAGGAAGAGGGAGTTGTGGAAGGGAGGGAAAGAAGTAAGGAGGGAGGGAGGGAGGAAGGCAGGGAGGGAGGGAGGGAGAGACAGACAGACAGAGAGAAAACATACTATAGAAAAACCACTGGAAACGTACTGCATTCAAATAATCGCTAGATTCACACTAGATTTAAAAGGCATCACTCATTTGGGAACGAAGCAATTTATGGAGAGAATTCATTTTGCAGCTCATCTACATATGGCTAAGAATTAATCTCAGGTTCTCATTGCCAAGGAACAAGAGCTCATTTGACTCATTAGGCTACCGTAGTTGCGAAGTTACAAAGTATACAGAAATGCAAGGGCTTTAGGAGGAGCACAGTTACCTCACTGTGCTAACCAGAGAACAGAGTGGCCATGGCTCCTGTCTGTGCTTTGGTCCTGAGGATGGAACCTAGGGTCCTCCTGCATGCTAAGCACTGCCCCAACCACTGAGCTAGGCCCTCAGCCCTTGACTCTGGTTTTAAGTTTAGCTTCCTCCTACTAAGTTTGGGATTCATCTCTGGATGACAGGTTTTCTCCCTTTGGGCAAAGGCAAAGCTATAAATAATCTGCTATTTACTGGGTTTGACCTCGAATCTGGCCTTGAATTTATCATCCTTCTGCCTCAGCCTCATCTTCCTGAGCGTTGGGATTAACAGGCATGCACAGCCATGCCCAGCAGCTAGTATTAACTTTGTAATGCTTCTGATTGGTAAATCAGAATACAGTTCATGTGAAAAACCATGATATTCAGCCCCCATGACCTACTACAGTTATTATCCCACAGTTTCTGCTTTATTGATAGAGATTGGTTTCTTGAGTTATGAGCTTTATAGTATTGTTTCAGGTTTCATTAACTTTCAGGCTTTCCTACATGCTAAAAGAAAAAAAACCCCAAGGTTTAAACTTTAGTATTATGCACAAGGTAGGAGACCTAGAGGGTGCCCTAGGTTACCTCACCAATGATGGCACAAAAGGTTGGGATTTATCATAAAAAAGTAAAAAGCCCAACACAGTTCAAACCTCACTTTCTACGGGCTGGAAAACATTGTTTGATTATAATTACATGAAGCCTGTTTTTTTTTTTTTTTTTTTTTTTCCCGACTATGGCAGAAGATAGTGAAAAGAGTTCCTTAAGGTTACTAGAACTGGCAGTATAGGAATCCAGTCTCTTGCTAGTTTGAAAGCAGCCAGGTTACTAGTTTATTTATTTTTTTCTAGTTTAGTATTGCTGCCATGGTCCTCTAGGTTTGAAGGTGGCTCAGCGCACCTTATCATTTAGTACTGGTACTTAAATTTAGCCTCAATTGTCTGAAATAAATTAAGATGGCAGAAAGCATTAGACATGGCCCAAGTGAGCTGAGCACCAGGCTTAGGTGGTTATACAATAGGCCACCTATAGGAGACGTGGCTCCAGCTGTAGTAGGCGTTGAACAGATTAAAACAAGAAAAGCCACAAGGCACTTTTCCTCCTTTGGAAAGCTTCTGAGGCAAATGCAGGAAGGAATTTCATCCTCACCAGCTTGTCTTCTTAATTGCATTTTTAGCTTTTGGCACATAGCCTGGCATGTTAATGCTAATGTTCAACAAGGGTGTTGAATCAGACTGAAATACAGTAGAGGCCTCAATCTAATCAGCTAGGGTTGGGAAAGGGGCATGAAGGAACATGTTCTAAGGACAAGGGCCTGCCTGAAATAAGTCACTCATGGCCACAGACACCCTGAAAGCAGGGTGAAGGTGCTCCCCGGCCCTGGAGAGAGTGGGCTGAAGGCAGGGAGGCCCAGGGGTACCCTGTTAGTATGGACTCCATAGGTATCCCAGGTTGTAATGCAATACATAGCATCCAGCTAGGAGTCTATACTGGGTAGGAGAGCTTGGGACCAGAGTGGTCAACCAGTCCATACAGGGGCCATATAGCTAGGGTAGAGGCCAGGGTGCCTAGGGCCCGCCCACAGGGGCCAGTGGGATTGAGAGATCACAGTTGTGAGAGGAGGGGAAACAGGAAGCAGGAGAGGAGTGCAGGTGAGCTCATCCAGCAGTCAGGGCAGCAGGGGCCAGTGTGGCCGGCAGGAGGAGTTGCCGGGCCAAGGGCAATGGAGAAAGGATCTGCTGTGGACGTCCTGATGAGGCTGAGAGATGGGTCTCCCGCTCAGCAGTGCAGAGCAGTGCATGGCTGTGCAAGGGCAAGGGGACAGGGAGAGCTGGGTGCTATGAGTGGAGCAGCAGCGGCAGCAGCGGTGGTGGTGGTGGTGGTGGTGGTGGTGGTGGTGGTGGCGGCGGCGGTGGCAGTGGCAGCGGCAGCAGCAGCAGGGAAGGCAGAAAGCCCTTGGAAGTGGCCTGAGGTAATGCAGAGGGATCTGAGGAGCCCTGCAGCCAGCATACTGCTAGAGACATTACTACCAGCAGAAAACGACGTTCAGGTGAAGACCAGTGTGGAACCCAAGGAGAGGATGTCGAAGACCAGGACCAGGATTGAGACTTTGCCTCTAGCCACCCCTGGCCAGAAGATTTTTCCAATCCCTAGTAAGGAGGGATTAGTAGTTAAACAAAGATCAATCTGTGTTACACATCATCATATTTCGTTCTCTATAGGTCCACGTTAACCGTTAAGTAAACTACAGTGCTTACTTTACTGGTGTACTCCTCCCTAGCCCCTAACCAGATCCTATTGTGGTTCCCACAGTTTGGAGGTACAAGAACCCCATTTGGTGCTATAATGGAAATGGATGAACCTGTTGGCCACGGATCCCAGAAATTGAGACATCAGGGACCAGATCACACAGACTGTTCTAGCAATTAGGGATGGCTATGAGACCAAGTCTCATGCAGTGGCCTCTCAACAGGGACTTTCCCTGCCTGGGACAGGTACAGCCTCCTCCTGCTGAAAACAGAGCCTCCTCAACCAGGGGCAATTCTCCACATCTCAGCAGGTGGTACACTCATTCTAATCCAAGTGATAAAAGGTGTGGGGTATAGATCCATCTTAGAAATGGCAGGTATGAGTCACTAAGAGTCCCCATCAGCCTGTCCTGTAAGCGCTGATGCCTGTCACTCCCAAGTCCACTTCCTTGTGCTTTAAGTCTCACTTCTACTTGGCTTATGCTCAGGCATGAAAAATTAGCCCGTCAGCATTTCTGTTTTGCTTGTTCATGCTAAGCATGTGCCCACCCTACCACTGAGCCACGATGATGCCATCCCTATGTGACGTCTCCAGATTTTTCTTTCTCAAGTTCCATCATTGCTTCCTACATGAGACTTGGTTACAACTGATTAAATCAACCGTCTTTCTATCTAGTTCCTTTTTGAGTCTTCTCCAAGTTTTTCATTTCTCTCTTTAGGAAAGGAAATTGCAGAGACTGTGAGAGCCACATGGGCTCTTAATCCCTGCTCCAGCTAACTCTGGGCTCATCACACTTGCTTTCATTAAGCTCTGGCTATTTCACATCCAGACCTCAGGATCAGTTTCTCAAGCGGTCAATGCGAGATATTGGCAGGCGCTCTATTGGCCCAGTGTGGGCTGTGCCGGGAGGACAGAGGTGGACCGCTGTTGATAACAACTGCAAAAGTGTCCCATCCTGAGGTCAGGTAGGATTCCTGGCAGGCCCAGGCCCAGAGCTTCTGAGTAGAAGCCACGGAAGAGAATACTTTGCTTCTTAAATGCGTGCTGTGTATGCTGAGTTCAGTGGCAGGCCAGTTTGCACCCTAGACTGTTGACCCAGGCAGTCCTGAGTACTGAAACTTTTCTGTGGCTTAGAGAATTCTTTCTGTGACCCAAAACTTTCTGATGGAATTTTGGATTTCAGAATCTGAGCTTAACAGCATGCAGGCAAGATGAGAGTGGGTTCAGGGCGGCTTGGACAGTACCTGAGGCTCCACGTCCAGTATTGCAATCAGCCCCTGCTCGTGGATTTTCCGAATGGTCTCCAGTTTTGTTCCATACATAGCATCCTCATGGCTGCCGTACTCCAAGTATTCATTATTTGAGATGTCTTGCATCATTTGGTCATGAGATACAAAGTAATAATTCTTGCCATTTTCTTCATCTTTCTTTGGAGGTCGGGTTGTATCTGCAAAATTCCATTCATGAAAAGTTTAGATGGCTGGATTGATAAGTTATACTACCAATGGACCTACTCAACTCAGTCATTCTGTGTGTGTGTGTCTATGTGCGTGTTCTGGGATCTAGGTCTTTGTGTATGCTAGGCAAGCACTCTACCACTGGGATCTGTAAACTGAGCTCCTCAGTTGTTTCTTAAAAGCGGAATAAGCCACAGCTTAATGTCAGCCCACAGCTATAATGCCATCACTTGGGGTGTGGCGACAGAAGATTACAAATATAAGGCTAGCCTGGGATATAAGAGACCTTGTCTCAAAAGAAAAAAAAAAAGCTGGTGTTTCTTTAAGAGTATCTCATATTCTCTGTTCTCATCTCTAGTAATGTTGCAGAAGCAATTTAAGAACCACATTCATCTGTATATAGCAGCATATCAGTAATTTTTTCTTGCGGTTGGTTGGTGAATATTTCAGTGTTGTGAGATATGTTTTATGCCACCTCGGAAGGAAAGACATGAAGTGACTGTGGTGTTTTGAATAAAAATGGCCCCACTATGAGTCAGGTGTTTAGTACTTGGTCCTCTGTTGATGGAACTGTCTGGGGAGGTTGAACCTGGCTAGAGAAAGTCCTTCACTTAGGACAGGTTTGGAAAGTTTGTAACCCCACGTCTAGCTTGCTCTCTCTTGCTTTGTGTTTGAGGTTAGAAATGTGAGCTCCCAGCTTCTTGCTCCTATCGCTCTGGAACTGTAAGCCAAAACAAACTCCCTTTTTCTGTAAGTTACCATGGTCATAGTATTTTGTCACAACAATAGAAATGTCACTAGTAGGGTGACCCAAGATTAACATAACTCACTATCTTTTCGATTATTTAGGTCCCATATAGAAGGGAGAAAGAATGAAAGAATGGATAACAATGTGTGGTTATTTACATTTAAATGAAGGATAGTGAAACAGTTCAGTTTCTTAAGTCTCAATAGCCACATTTGGATGGCTGAAGAGCCAAAAAGGATTATTCTACTGGACAGTTCAGATACTGAAACAGTGTTATTCTATACCATTCCACAAATGAGAATGTTAGAATAGAGCACAAGGCACACCATATTGAAAACACAACAGGCTTGAAGAGGTGTGGCTATGATTATCATAGAAAAACTAAAACAAAAGGAAGCTGTGAACTGGTCTATAAACCAAATAGTCTCTGAGAAGCGGTTTGTTTTTGTTTTTCATTTTTTGAGACAAGGTTTGACTTTGTAATCCTGGCTAGCCTGGTACTTGGTATGTTGCTCTGGCTGGACTCGGGAATCTGTAGCAGTCCTTCTGTCTCAGCTGCCCAAGTGCTGGGTTACAGGTGTGCACCATTGTGGCTGCTCTGCCTTCAAGTTTTGTTTTTAAGATTTATTTTTATGTGTAGGAGTCTTTTGCCTATGTGAACACTTGTGTCCACGTGTGTGCCTAGTGTCTGCAGAGGCAAGATGAGGGCATTAGATCTCCTGGAACTGGAGTTATAGGCTACTGTGAGCTGACATGTGGGTGCTGGGAACCACACCTGGGTCCTCCGCTAGAGCAGCAAGCACTCTTATTGCTGAGCCAGCTTTCAAGTCCCTGCCTTAAAGTTGTATTGAAACATAGTCATGTATAGTTTGTTGATAGTTTGTCTAGGGCTATTTTCATTCTAGAGTGGCAGAGATGAGTAGTTGTGGCAGGAGTTATGTGGCATTCAAACACTCAAAAAAAAAAAAAAAAAAGATTTGTCACCTCCCAAGTTAGTGTATACTAAAGTATAGACCAAAATGTAGAACATACTGTAGCAAGTATTTTGCTAGACTAACTCGGGAAATTAGTGCAATGGTTTAGAAACAAAATGTCCTCCCTAAAGGCTCATGTATTGGATGATTTGGTTCCTAGTTGGTGGATCCAATCACTGAACAGTAACTGGATCAAGAGGGCTTTGACCTAATCGATGGATTAATCCATTCATGGATTCATAATTGGGTGGCATTACTGGGAGGATGGCAATATTTGGAGGTAGGATTTAGTTGGAGGAAGTAGTTCATCACAAGGGAACGCCTTTGGGCACTATATCCTATCCTGGCTTCTCTGTCGTGGCTGCTATGAGGTAAGCATATTTGTTCTGCTATAAGCTCTTGCCATTACGGTATTCTGTGTGACCACAGGCCCACAGCAAATGGAGCAAACAGGTCACACATGGACTGACATCTCTGAACTGTGAACCAAAATCACATTGTTCCTTTTAAATTGTTCTTTCAGGTATTTGCCATATCAGCAAAAGTCTAATATAGCTGGGACACACACACACACACACACACACACACACACACACACACACACACACACACAC
>OU015760.1:13122062-13158625 GCA_907169655.1 Acomys percivali | reverse complement strand
CACACACACACACACACACACACACACACACACACACACACACACACTCCCTCTATCTTTCCTCTCTGCTTTTGTTCTCTCATCTTTTAACTACCTCTCTTCAATATTGCTTCCATCCTTCCTTGAATAAAGACAAATTTATGCTACTCTTTGCTGAATACATGGTACAAAGCTAACTTAAAAAGGATGCTTTCTCCAGCTACATCAAAAGCTGAAGTTGGCATACCTAATCTTCAGTTATCTCAGGTACTGTACAGGACATATACATGTGGAGTCAAATGTTTAAGATCAGACATGGTTGCTGCCATCAAAACTAAGCTTTAAACCTAAGCTAGTTGAGTAGACATTTAGTAACCAGGAAGTTCAACTGCTATGTGATTAGGATGAAATGAAACATTACCCAAACCCACTGTATTCATACAGACATGAGAACTGAAAGAACATTTCAAAATGTTAAGAGTAGAAAACTACAGCAAGGCCAACTGCAATACTTGTAAGCTTTTCTTCTGCTAATCTGTGGCCTTCTGAAGGCCCCTGGCTCTCTGGGGTGTACCTGAGCACCTAGCAGAAAGAAACCAGTTTTGACATTTTCTTCTGTTGCTCTTTTTGTTTTGTTTGTTTGTTTGTTTTTGGAGGCATGGTCTTGAAATGGCTGGCCTCAAACTTGCAGGGGTTCTGTTGTCTCTGCCTCTTGAGTGCTAGATTATAAGTGTGCGTTACCTTCCCTGGCTAGTTCTGTGGCTCTCGATTCATACTTCATTTGCTCTGCCTACCCCAAACAAAGACTTAACTTCTGGATAGTTTTTGGTATTGAAATGTTAACCTTTAGAATAATGATGTGAGCATTATTATACTATTTGGTAGGTCAGAGAGCTATGACTTAGCTACCTTCTGCTTCATATACATACTCTTTTTTTTTTCTTTCGTTTTTTGAGACAGGGTTTCTCTGTGTAATAGCCCTGGCTATCTTGCACTCGCTTTGTAGACCAGGCTGGCCTTGAACTCACAGAGATCTACCTGCCTCTGCCTCCTGAGTGCTGGGATTATAGGTGTGCGCCACTGCACCTGGCTCATACACATACTCTTGAACCCTTTTTAGAACTATGGAATTATTTCATTTCACAGCTGAGTAAATAAAAGATGGCAAGAGGTTGACAATATGAAATAGATAAGCAGGGATGAAAAACATACATATTTGGATTTCTTATACTAAGCAACAGATAGTATATGGACTGGATTTTAAAAGTGATAAGAAGTCAATAATGTAAATAATGATTGGAGGAAACATGCTTGTATCAGAGAAAATTATAAAACTAAGGCTTTTTAAAAAAAGAACATTTGTCTAGATAATGTTTATGATACACTGTTGGAAAAATTAGGTTATGAACAAAATGAATAAGGCTAATGCTGCAACTCCCCACAGTGTATATGTTTATATTAAGAGAAGCCTAGAAGGGGATTACAATGAATATTTATGGAATATTCTTGGAAAATTAGTCTAGAATTACCCTATTTTCTTCATTGCTTTTGTTTTAGATTTTTCAAATTTCCTATAGTAAACAGTTATTATTTATACAATTAGAATATACACATTACAATGATCAGAATGTGACAGGAGAAAAAGCAATCAAAGAGAGTGATCCGTTGCTTACGTGGAATGGGGTATGCAAACCGGTCCGGGTGCTTTGTGATGAGGGTGTTTTTTATGTGTCTTCTTCCAACACCATGTGCACCTATGTGATTTTTGAAAAGAATGGGAAATTAACAACTAGTAATGACATTTGTAAATGGTTTGGAGGTGAGAATAAGCATACAGCTAAACTTACCTAATAAGACTAATGTTTTCCTTTTGAATGCTGGCAGTTTGACTACTTCTTCATAAGTGACGAGATCTAATTGATCAAACACTAAAACGCAAAGATGTAGAAGAAAGGTAAGTTTATGGAATGGATATCTCATCGAGATGAGTTATTTTATTGGAAAAACTAAGTTACAGTAACACCACAAATCCTGCCTTTGATATGCAGCTTACATAATTTATAGTGACATTATGGGAGAAAGTCTCATTTTTAAGCCCATGAAAATGCACTGGAGAGCCAGGAACAACCAAAGAGATGATGGGTACATGCATGAAAGCCCAATTCTAGAGGATGCCGCATTATTTTTTTTTCATGCAGTATTCTAATAAATCATTTGAATTTACTCAGAACCACATGCTGTTCGTATTTTCACAATTCTACGAAATCAGCAATGCTAAAAAGAAAACGTCTATGGGCAGCAACCAACACACGTAGAGAACAAGCGCAGCTGAAGTCAAGCGGGTGAGGGCCATCTGCAGTACTTCCAGAGATGGGTGAGAAATGCATGGTCACTCAGTTTTTAGTTACTGTCACTGCTCTTTTATTACTTAGGAATTGACGAAGGTGGCATATGAGAATCGGTCAAAGCCAAGTTCTCGAAGGATTTTTACCAGGCTTTTAATTGAACATTTCATGAACTTTATTGTAACTCAGGTCTTGGGATTTTAAGCAGGGAAACATGCATTCCTGGCCCAGAAACCATGTCAGCCGTCAATTATGTAGGAAGCTATGTGATAAATCAGGATGAACAGGATGGAGATAATCATGGACAGTCTGAGCTTTGAGAAGGGCAGTATATTATAGACAGAGAAATACTTGAAAAGTGTGTTCCTGAAGCCTGCCTCTCAACAACACTATGATGAGAACAATTTCAAGCGATATGGGGAAATTATACTGAATGGTCATTGCTATTGAATTTCAACAGGGTCTGATTCTCACACCCATCTGAAAATTCCCCTGAGAAGACTGAAATTGTACATCTGTGTTTCCTGCAATTCCTCGCCCCCACCCTAGTACACAGTGAAATTTCTTCTTAAAATATTGAGTTGTCCCAGGATTTTTTTGGGGGGATAATTCAGTGAAATGGATTCCATGGTTGAATCAGGCAGAGAGCTTCTGCTCCCTGAAATAATATGGCTGAATGATCTTGAGAATCAGCTCAGTTCTTAACACTTGTAATCTGCATAGTAGAAAAAAAAAAACCCAGAACAAAACAAAAAACCAAACCGAACCAAACAAAACAAAAAAACCCAAACCCTTATGATGCAAAATAAGCTACCATGGAATGCAATAGATCACAAACATATAAATGAACAAAAAGTGTCATTCTCAAAATATATAGAGAAAGGAATATATTAAAATAAGGGTCAGTGCATATTAATGGGTCTCTGTGCATTTCTTTTTTTTTTTTTTTGACAAATTGACTCTATAAAAGTTGAGTAAAAAAAAAAGTTAGACAATCTTCTCTAGCAATAGCTTATATTAGAGGAATATTTGCAGAATGGCATGACCACAAAATGAAAATGAACATGTGGTAGCGCTAGCTCGCTGTGCTGCAGTGGTAATGGAATGATGAGAAGTGTAGAAATAAAAGCAGGAGTGCTTATGGCATTGCTTTCTGTACCTACTGCCTTGAATAATATGGCCATCAAGGAAAAGTGTGCTGCTTATGGGAAGAATGCATTAGCAAACTGATGTGTTTTAAGCTATTAAAACCATCAAGTGTTTTATGAAAGAGCAAGATGATGATGACACAAAGTTTCTGAAAGGGAGACATATCCCTCTCCCTCCACAGAGCCCTAGCTTGAGTCTTGCTTATTTATGTCTTTGTCATTTTCTAAAAGTACACGAGGTCGGGATTAACAATCAACACACCACAAATGAACAGAGAGGTTAAACATTAGAAGCGGATCCATGAATGAGTAGCACGAAAGGGTTAAATAAAATTGCCACATAGACACAGGGTTGCAAAACAAGACTAAACAAACAAAACAAAACAGGATATTTCAAAACAAGAGATACAAGGAATATTAGAGGAACACGTAAAGACTGAACTTAAATTGCTTGGCGATGAAAGAAAAAGGATTTAATAAAATGAAATCATCAAAAACCACAGAGGCATAGTCATTCAACAGGTTACTTACATGCACAGAGGCCATTGGGAGTGAGACAGCATGAAAAATGTACAGGGGTCATTGAAATATGACTTTTTATATATTAGTAAAATAAAAGTGTAATAGGTACAAAATAAACTTTATCATGCATTATTTTAAACACAAGGTAAATAAAACACATTAAGGAAAAAACTCATTTTAATACAAATTCAATCATACCCTTATATAAAAGCCGGTGGATTTTATATGCTAGCATGTGTAGAGATGGTTTATGTGGTAATCATAAGGAACCCTCTTTACAGAGAGTAAGTGTAGGAACCTTTCACTTTTCACTTTGTGCATTCCTGTACTGTCTGCAATTTCTAACTATGTGTTCCTATTAGCTTCTTATTATATTTTAGGTGCATACAACCAATCCAGAGCCTTGCACATGCTAATAAAGTACCCCACCACCAGGCTACACCTCCAGCCCTACTTTTATTATTTAAAAAAAACCCCAATGTCAGTGAGGTTCTAGGCCACTTTTCTTCAGGACAGTTTGTACTATCAAGCATAATTTAAACCTAAGTATACTATTGCAGACATCCTCTAAGTTTGTATGTACCCACATAAACAGTATTTCCAGGACACTAAATACAACTGTTCTGATGTCTCACATTAAAAAAAAAATGAATACAAAGTTTGTAATTTGTTAAAAACTTTAAGTCAGTAATTTCAACCAGAAGTGGCTTCTTGAAGTCTTGGGCTTAGGAAGCTACGTGCTTCTAGAGCACAGGTCTAGAAGCTGACAGTGCTGTTTGCATCAGCTGCATGGGGCTAAAGGTCTCACGAGTTTGTAGAAACCGTATTTCATGTAAATACTACATATACCACAATTCAATTTATTCCCAAGAATTCAGAAATATTGCCTGGCATACTTCGTTTATATTTCTCTGATTTCCTGGTAAGCTACTTAATAACACTTAAGTATTTGAGCAACCATATTAGAAAAAAAAGGCAAGCTGTTAACATTGAATCCTTCTTCCATTAGAAGGGCTGTAAATACACACATACAGACACACAGACACACACAGACACACACAGACACACAGACACACAGACACACACACACACACACACACACACACACACACACACACATTCCCTAAAAGACAAGACAGAACATCCCCCAAACCCAACCAACCAATGAACCAACCAACCATCAAACAAAAACTCCAGTTGAGAATGAATTTCTGCTAGTGGCACTGGCTCAGAGTGGATACTGCATGTCTGTAGTGGCAAGATAGCTAATGTGTTGAGTGAAGGGAGCTAGGCAAAAAAGCAGGAGTATGTGGGTATCTCGGGGTACTAGGGAATAAAATGCCCATCCAAAAGGGACCCACAGTCTCTAAGGAAGGAAGTAGCTTAATGGTGTTGCAGTCACAATTTTGCCAAGGGATGTTGAAAAATCAAAGTTTTATGTTATATAACCTGATTTTCAAATATCATAAAATTACTTAAATGCTGTGTATTAATGAAATTTATTTACGCCACTGTATTCTGCAGGCTGCATAGTTTGAGCAGAATTCTGTTTTAACTAGATGTGGGGATTTTCTTGGTGACAGAAACCACAGATTTGGATGTTATGATTTCTAGTCTTGGTGATGTTGATTTAAGTCTCAACCCTTTAGTTTACTTGAAGATACAAGTAATTTTCGACTTTGATGATAAGATTTAGAACTGTCATCAATGTATGATGAACTGCAAAGGCTTGGAACAGGTAGCAAAACCCATGACCTTATTTTGAATTACTGCACACCATAGGAAGGGCAAAGTTGCTGTATTTAATAGTCAATTTCTGAAAGAAATCCTTGAGAAATACAGTTTGATCTGTGAACATCTGGCTAGTTGTTGTTATGAAAGAATATACCATTTTCAAGTTGTCACAGCACATGCCTTATCTAGATGGGGGCTAAGAGTATTTTACGGCAACTCTTTATATGGGCAATATAATTCATGAGGGAATCTCTTTCTAGCCAAAACAGCCATCATCTGTCTGCTGACAGCCTGGTCTCTTGTAAAGCAATGATAAGCAATGGGTTTTTCAGGACTTTAGGATAAACAAGATGGAGACGTTCATCGATAAAGTAGAGGAATGCTGAAGAGATGTTGACAGAAAGGGATGCTAGGCTTAGTTATGAAAGTATATTGCAGACAGGCCAGGATAGAAGCTGGTCACCCTCTCTTGAGAGAGAAATTAAGGGGAGCTCATGACTCGGCAGGGGAAGGAACCCCGGTAGCAATATTCTGACTAGAGACTCGCACACAAGCAGAACCATAAAGGTTTAGAAAGAACAGTAGACGGCTATGCAAAGACCTTCTTGCCAAGGTGCTCAGACTCCTTCGAAGACAGCCAGATACACATGGACAGGCAGGACAACTCCTCAAGCATGACAAGGACTGCTTGGATGTCTAGAAGAGGTCAACGATTAGGAAAACACTAAGGGCAACAATGAGTGCTGCCCCTCTGTCCCCTGTGCAACTAAGTTTACATCTCCTCACTTTGAATGGATGAGGACTTACGCACATGGTCTGGGATAGTGGACTTCATTCAGGCCAAAGGATGGAGAAGAAGACAACTATATCCCATGGTCTAAATTAAGGATACATACTTTTCAACCTGGACAGGCAGTGTTTCTTAGAGAGCTACAGCTTGAGACAGAGGGCATGGCAAGATTACTCAGATCTATCACAAGGGTGCCTGTTTGCCTGACTGAGTGATGAAAGAACCTTAGACCCACTGAGGTTTAGTATTAGAAAGGACCGCCTTGACTGGCTAGTCTGACTGCTTGGTCTGAAGGCCTCAGCAAGCTAAGTGACCAAGTCCTACACTTCCTTTGGTGGACGAATGATCCTATCTCAGGCTGCCTACTAGGCTGATAGTCACGTTTGTAGGAATAGTGAACACTGCCCCCTGGGGATGATGGAAGAAGCACAGTGATGCCCCAGTGCTCCAAGAACAGAAAATGTGAACCACAGGAAAAGAGAACAACTAGGTGTCAGATTGGATACTGATTCCTGGCAAAATTCTCCAACAAATGATGTGACTAAGTCTTTGTCAACAATTGGAGAGGTGGAGTTTTCTGACCAGTTTGCTTAGTTACCCTCAGAGCTGAGAGAAAGAATATTGGCAAATTGAGTACTGATGTCTACATGCCTTCCAATTAGTAGAGTATAAAACTAATGGTACATTAGCAGATTTATCGAGTTATTTCTTTGCTTTTCTAACTTTAATTAAATTGAGTGTCGCCAGGATTTATATATCATTTAACACTGTACAAATGACAAGTTGAGCTAGATAATTTTCTCTTTCATTTTGATGCTAGGGATGGAACCCAGGGCCTTGCACATGCTAGGCAAGCACTTTGCTACTAAGATAGATCCCCACTGATTGGTTTTTTTTTTTTTTTTGTATTTAACTAATCTGATTTAGATTTAAGTAATATCCTTGTGAGCTGGATCCATTGTGCTAGACTGGTGAAAGCAGGCAGGAGAGCAGCCCTGGCAATAAGTGCTGATGTCTCAGGATTAGGCTGCCTTCTGCGCTGATGCACCATTTTCCCAACAGCTGCACTTGAACACAGTAGTTTCTGGAGCCTGCTTAGATACTTGGCTTTCAATATTTCTTTCCTTTGTGAAACTAACACAAAAGCCATTGTGAGGCTAGCGCACTGTGGGAGTACATATGAAACAAACTATGTTTTTAATTGGGAATAAGAGTGTGTACAGTGGAACTGGTGGGAAGGGAATTATACTCCTCATTTAATTGAGCCATTTCAACTTAATCCATGTAGACATTCCCACTCACTCTGGATTATATAGCATTTCATAAATGATAATTCAGAAGCCCTATGTAACTTTTCCCAATAAATGCTGAGGCATGCTAGAACACTGTGGAGAGAAAGCTGCATTCCAGATTTCTTAGAAGCACACTGAATTGTGTATGAATGTCTGGAGACACTTGATTTTGTGGGACCACATGTTTGATATTTTGGAGCTATTTCTGAAACCTTAAGAATCAATATAATGTCAACTTTCTATTTCTCAGGAAAAGTCCCTTATCGAAGGAGTCACATGGAAAAGTCATTGAAATGAAGTACACTACCACATAGCTTCTTTCAGCTTAAATGACATCCCGTGAGTCTTCTGGGAATTCAAGTGCAATAAATAACACATCATGCTTTCTTGGTATGCATTTCAGTTTTTCAACACAACAGTGAACCCTGTGATTCAGTTAAACACCAGCTTCCATACAAAGGGAAGGGAGGGCCTATGTAATGAGGATCTAGACAATGTTCTTGTGTTTTTAAGAACTAGAAAGTACAATGGGGGAAGGTGAGCAGTCACAGACACTGACTAACTTAAGTATCATCCATGTTACCTGTGCCCTTTCAAATCCGTTACAGAACCCTCTGCAGCATAGCCCTTCTGTGTACCTTTGTCCTTAATATATTGGTCATGGGTCCATAGCCAAGGACCCAGTGGAACTAGGATGGAGGGTCATCCTCTCAAGGACAATCTCAGCCAGAGAGGAGAGAACCCCAGGGACTCAGCACATTGCCAAGCACTTGTTTCTCAAGGTAGGACTTAGCATGTGGAGTTCCTTTCATCATAGAGGAATACTACCTCCAAACAGCACCTTTATCCTATAAAGTAGAGCTCTGCAAAATAACTGGTAGGAGGCAAAGGTTCATAACGCATCTGCAAGTTGGTCAAGGTCTTAGAGGATATCATGTTCTGGAAAGAGAACTCTGAAGAGCAAATGTAAAAATGCTGTATCTGTTTAGGTCTTGGGGATGTTTAAGCCGGCCTCAGAAACAGACGTGCTTTTCCTACCTGCATTGTGCTTTGCCAGATATTTATCTTTGTACTGCTTCTTTTTCTTGCCAAACCAAGTACAGCTGGCCTGCTGCTCTTGTTTGGTCTTCTCCATGGCAATGCAAGCTACTCGCCTAGTACACAAAGAGAGGATGAAAGAGAGAGAGAGAGAAAGGGAGAAAGGAAGAAGGAAGAAAGAAAGAAAAGAAAAGGCAGGAGGAAAGGAAGGAAGGAAGAAGGGAGAGAAAAAAAAAAGAATCCAACAAAGTTAATGCATAGTTTTATGCTGAGAAAAGAGAAAAAAGTCATTAGGAGGCTACACAAAAATAGCATGAATATTTCTCCTCAGTTCTTGAAATCACTGACATAAAGGGAGTTCTTTGACTTTTATCACAACTTCCTAGAAATGGTTTAGACCTACAGGCTTATGTTAAAATTGCTTGGTGTTCCTTAAGCCCACATTAGCTGATAATAAGGGTCAGAAGTCTCAACACGTGATTGAGATTCACGCTGATGATCAAAGGATTATGAGTCAAGGAAGGTCTGTTTTGCATCCTGGATTTGTTACTTATTAGCTTGTTATTTTACGTGCTTAGTGTTAGGCATGTTTCTAGGAATTTTCCATGTATCAACCCAAGCAATCTTTCTGACAAACTCAATTACATCACAAATTGCACAAAAAATTCTTAAAGTTTATAGTTTTGTCTTTCATATTTTATTGTATGAGAAATGATTTTTTTTACTTCTCACATGAAGTAGGAATCCAATCTCTTTTGTCTCCCTTATGGATACCCAGTTGTCCTAGCACGATTTACTGCAAAGTAAGAACATTCCTCACTGCCGTGCAATGCAATTTGTTACATAAAAAGTAGCTGGTTAGGTATGGGAGTGCTTCAGGAGTCTGTCTCTATAGGTGGTCTATCTGAGCATCTCTGAACTACTATACCTTAGTGGGCTTTGGTATTTGGTTAAGACCTTGTTCCTTGTTCAAGAACATCCTGGTTATCCCTGAACTTGTGCTTTTCCAGGCAAACTAGATAGATAATTTATGTATGAATGCATGTATGCATATAGGTATATACTCATGTATGTGAGTATGTATGTATGTATGTACGTATGTATAAGTTGAGTGTTAGGTATCCTCCTTATCCCTTTCCACCTATTCCTTTGAGGCAGGGTCTTTTTCTGACCCTGGAGCTCATGTTTTCTTGGCTAAGCTGGAAATCAGCAGGCCTTAATGATGCTTCTGTATTCACTTTCCTAGAAGCTAGGGTTATAGGGATACACCTGGCTTTTTATGTGGGTGCTGATATGAACTCTGGGATGCATGACTGCATAGCAAGTCCTCTTAGTTACTCAATGAATCATTTCTCAATGCAAACTTTAAAGTTATTTTTTTCTTTTTTTACATTTTAATTTATTATAAAGTTAGTTTGTCAATTTAAAAACTTGAAAATTTGGGTGATATTTCATTGGTAATAGGAGGGATAGACATCTTTACAATATTGAGTCTTATTGCCCATTAATGCCTTAGTAAATTTTGTTTTGGTTTGTTTGAGACAGGTTCTTATGTATCTCAGGGTGGCCTCAGAGTCTTTTATGTAGCCAAGGATGACTCTGAACTCCTGATGTTCTTGCCTGCACCTCCAAGTGTTGGGATTGTAAATGTATACCACCATGCCTGACATTTTGTTGTTTTTTTTTCTGAAACAGGGTCTCTCTGTGTAGCCCTGGCTGTCCTGAACTTGCTTTGTAGAGCAGGCTGGCCTTGAACTCACAGAGATCTGCCTGCCTCTGCATCCCGAGTGCTGAGATTAAAGGCGTGTGCCACCACGCCCAGCTCTGACTTTTTAAAATAAAGACTTATTTATTTAATTTATGTATATGAGTACACTGTCTTCATGTACACCAGAAGAGGGCATCTCAGATCCTATTAGAGACAGTTGTGAGCCACCTTGTGGTTGCTGGGAATTGAACTCAGGACCTCTGGAAGAGCAGTCAGTGCTCTTAACCGCTGAGCCATCTCTCCAGTCCAACATTTAAAAAAAAAAAAACAACCAAAGTTTCATGCAGCAAACGCTAGCCTCAAGTTGACTATGAAAATGAGGCTGGCTTTGAATTGATCCTCCTGCCTCCCCCTACCCAAATTCTGGGATTTACAGCTGTGAGACACTACTCTCAGTTCAAAACTCCCCCGAAGGTCTTGCACATGCTAGGGAAGGATTCTTCCACCGAGCTCGATCCCTAGCCTGGTCTCTGTAAATTAGAAACCACTTGTTTTTCCTGTAGTTTCAGAAGAGTCTATTTGTTTTTCATTTTGTGAGAGGGTCTCTGTAGCTCAGGCTGGCCTGGATTTCACTATGTAGACTAGGTTATCCTTGAACTCCTGGAAATTTTCTGGCTTTAGTATGAGGATTCAGATGGGTACTACAACACCTGGATGGCTGAGTGGCTTTAAAAATCATGCTTCTATGTCTTTAGTATGCCCTATTTCCCTGAAAACTGGGAAATTAGAGTCGTAATCTGCTGCTGTTTCTTCTACCTCCTTTTCCCCCCTTTTTTCTTTTCTTTCCTTTCTTTCTTTCTTTCTTCCTTTTTTTTTTGAGACAGGGTCTCCTGCAGTTCAGGGTAGCCTTGAATTCACTATGTAGGCCAGACTGGCTTCAAACTCACAATCCTCCTGTCTCAATTTCCTGAGTGCTGGGATTACAGGTATATGCTACCATGGCCCAGCCTCTGTTTTTCTTATCTTGAGGGTACCAAGTTTTGTAGTCCTAACAATGTAGGGAAAGGTTCCTGACAGGTAAGCCTTGGGTCTTACTCTTGGTCCTCTGGCATAATAGCAAATGTCTTCTTGGGACTCTAAGGTTTTACTTAATAACTTAGATGAAAGGGTCTCAGAGAAGACCTGGCTGCTGAGCTCGCCAGTACCCTTTGAGCTAGTAAGTGCTTTTATGCTCATTAAAAACCAAAACCAAAACCAAAACCAAAAGACAAAACAAAACAAATAAACAAAAAACCCAAAGGGGGAAATAGGCCTTTTTCTGCAGCATTTTCTTTGTAGCAGGAGGATTGATCTGCACAGCCTAGACCTCAGCAAAGACAAAGAGCAAATTGCTTCCACTGAAGCTTCTCCAGATTCCTGCAGAGGACTAAGAGCTCATGATTTATATAGCTGCTCTAACTAGGAAGAAATTGGGAATCTCTATAGTTATTGTTTTTGTTACCTTAAATGTTTTTCTCCAACACAGTCTCCTGTACCCGAGGCTGGCCTCAAACTCTATATAACCAAAGATGATCCTGAGCTTCTGATCAGCCTGTGTAAGCCTCCCAGGTGCTGGATGGCAGGCCTGCACCACAACACTTGCTTTACTCGGTGCTGAGAATCAAACCCAGGACTTCCTCATCTGATCTACTCCATCCCCGGCCCACACATGATTATTCTGAATGCTTCTAACATATGATTGCTCTCTAGAAGACATTTTATGAACTGTGTCATGCACAGCAGCAGCATCGAAAAGACTTAGAAATTGCTTTCCTCCTGCTTATGCGAAACTGTCTGCACAAGAGCAGACTGAAAGACAGTACCAGATGGCAGGCTGTAACTTCTCTGTTTGGGCCCACGTTCCCCCATGTGTAGCATGATGGCATCCGAAGCCCTCATCCACTTTAAGACTCTAAATTTAGGACATTTTTGGGAAACATGAGATAGTTGAAAGAGGCAATCAAGCCACAGAGATCAACCAAGAATACTTTTAAAATAGTGAGAAGGACTGGTGAAAAAAAACGGAAATATTTAGGGATCCACTACTTTTGGTTACTTTTAACTAAGTTCAAGTGTTTTTGAGGGGTAAAAGGGGTGGAAGAATTCCAATTTTTGGCAGGTTAACCTCAGGCATTAAATTATCTTTTTTGATAGCAGACTTCTGGTAGATATTGAGCAAATATTAAGAGGGTGGATTATGGACATTTAATAGGTGATACATATCCTCTCTTCTCTCAGTTAAAAATGGGGTCTGAAATGCTTGTCTCACCTCATCCTGTTTCATAGCTTAAGCCTTTTTGCAGAATGGGTCATCTTTCCCCTCTCTGTCTCTTGTTCTGTAGTTGAGGCCCTGGGCAACCGCCTCCTTATGAGCCCCCCCACCCAGAAACACCATTCTTAAAGAATGATAAGGCCAAGAAAAAGCTCCTGATTGTCTTTTCTTCCAACAGTGGAACAGGCTGCATCTTTAAATACCCCGTCTGACACTGAATCATGGCACTTAAAGGGGTTTTTCCCCCTGCTATTGAGGTAGGATGGCCATGAAAACATACAAGGGAGGTACATCCTGAAGAGAATGCCACTCCAAAAAGATGAGAATGGTTTGTAGGAGTTGAAGGCTCTGCCCAAATGATCTGAAGCTAGCTACTCAGTTTGTCTCCTCCCTCCTTTCCTTATACAGAAAGTGCACATCTAACTGGAACCGATATCTGAGTGTAAGCTGAAGATGGAGAGTTCTTGGACAACTGATTTTTGGATTTGATCTTAGAGAACTTGATTTTGTATAGTTAGCAAAGCAAAGGATTTATCAAGCAGCTTTTATAATATGAAATTGAGAACTGGAAGGGACAGCTCTGTTTCAACATAAAACAAAAAACATACCATTCCTGAAGTTCAGGAGAAGGAATAAGACCTGCAGTTCCATTTTTGGAGTTTTCCAGTTTACCCTGCCACCAGTTGTGGTCATCCTTACTAATAATCTGGATGATGTCACCAACTCGGAATCGGATGCCAGCTTCTTTGCAGGGGATGAGGTCATCCTTGGCTGGATCATATTCAAATTGTGCTCTTACATAGATCTATAAAACAGGAGTTTGTAAGAGAGGAGGCCACAGGGACGTGAAGAAGAACAGTGAGCACTACTCTAATAACCACACAGCAACATCTACAACACAAACAGGACATCAGATGATGAAAGCTGAAACGATGTATGGAGATAAGACATAAGAAACATCTACCACTAGAAACAGGGTGCCACATCTGATGACTAGAGACTCATTTTTTACTATTTATATTTGGAAAGAACACCTCAAATATTTATTGAATAAATTCTGCTTTTAGTAATAGGATAGGTATATAATTATAGAGTAGTAAGTTCATCGATTTAAAAACTTGCTATGGCTATGTTGTCATGACCATGAGGCAACCTTTAAGGCACGGAGACTAGTACTCAGGGGAGGTTTTCATCTTAAAGTAGCAAGAACTCTGGTTTGGTATCTTGCTTTCATGACATTCGATGTCATGCTTTCATGACAACTGGCAGTGTGTCTATACACTGCAGACAAAGCTATATGGAACTCAAACAATATTAAAAAGTTCAAAATCCAGCTTTATTTCTTTAGAGGGATTTGGGGTTTGTATCTGTGCTTCTGCGAAAATAAAAGGTGAATCTAAACCCTTGTTTTGCCAATGTAACACTTGAAATCAGTACAGAGCATCAAAGCATGCATGGTTCAAGGCCCCGAGCTTTATGGTGTATGAATTTAGGAGACATATTAGCAGACAGAGGTTATAACACAGCAGCGTCATATGAATGACTGGAATTCTAAGTGCTTTAAAATATATCCAAGGTTGCCTCAGTTATGAAGTACTGAGACTAATCTATGGGCATAGTCTACCAATTGCTAATTTATACAGTTCTTAACTTAAATCAAAGTTATTATTTTTTTTAGTATTACATCTCAAGAAAAAAGTCCCATGATTCTACATCTTGATATTAAGTTTGAATATTCATATTTAAGTCACTGTAAAACCAACCTGTAGGCTTTGGAACTATTGTGTGCTACTTTTATCTTAGCAATACAGCCCTTAAAATGAACAAATCTCTGCATTTGTACCTAAAAACCCAAGCTTTAAAAGTGCTGGCTGTTTGTATTTCTAAACTAGCACAGGCATATCGAGATGAAGGCCAAGTACGGATGCTCTTTCACTGTATGTAGCTTTTAGAGACATACAGGCAAACACAAATTTAATTTTAACTCAGCTTTCAATGTCAGAAAAGTACCTTAAAATGTTCATTAGGGCATGACTTTGAGTTATATTTAGAATTCTATGAATTCTATATGCACCAGAGGCAGGTAAGACTCCCTAAGACCAAACTCTTTACTGCCAGCAAAATATGATCAGGTTGAAATTACAATAACCATCACAGCTACAGAGATGTGAGGAAAAAATCTTTATAGAGAATTAGTCATGTATAATGTGTTAAAATGAAATGGTACAAGCTTTCAATGCTCAAATGTTATGGTCCAAAATGCAGACATTATGGAATGGAAAGGGTTAATAAAGGATCGGCTATTAGCTCAGTTTAGAGAAGTTTCTAAAGAGGGTATCTATTCACCTGTCGTCCTTTTGGTTGGGTGGTTGATGGCAAGTCCTGTAGAATAAAGCCAACCCAGGAGAAAAATTTTCATTTACTTGTCAAGAGTACAAAGTAATTTGTGTGTTTCTGTTACAATATGGTTAAAAAATGAACTAGATTCAAGTTGTAAAGAGATCATATACATTATTACATTTCTTAGAAATGTTGAGTTATTAAAAAAAAAATCAAACCCAGGCCATTTAGCAGCAAGCTGAAGAAAGCAGGTAAGTTGAAGCAGAGAGAAAATGTGTTCTTAAGAAACAACTCAGCATCTTCAACACAAAAGCCACTGCGGTTCAAAGAGCCCATTACAACCCCCCTGAGCACAAAAGAACGGTTGTCCTTTGCAACCTCATCACTGCAACCATTTCAACTTTTGAAAGTTTGAATGGCTCTATGGATTTTTACATGTTGATGGTAAAAAGGAATTCTTTGAGAACCTAGGCTCACATTGGAAACACAGTTATGAACAATTTTTCTCGCACAATTTCTCTTACTTAGATATTTGGGATATCATTCCATTTGAGATGATTGTTGAATGATTTATGATTTTATTTCATAAGAAAGTTGATATGTTCTTAAAGGGCAAATTAAAAGTCAGAACAAAATGCAACTCTGCTGCATTCTTAGAGGTCTCACAATTGCAGCTGCGTGACAGGCAGCAGCGGCAGCAGCAACTAAAGGAGATATTTGGCTAGCCCGAAAACCTGCAAACTGGTGCACTGAAATGCTTTTGTTTGTTTAAACAATCCTTTCTGTAATCCAAAATGGAGAGTTCTGAAAAAAATGCCAACTTTCCAAGTTCAAGTTCAATATGTACTTTGTGTTAAAGATGTGATACCAGCGTGGCTTAAGTGCAGTTTGAAGCCAGTTCCTTTTGCTTTTCATATCCAGGCAAGGCTTAGAATTCACAAAAATATGTGCACGTACCACAATAACAAGAGGGCACACCAATTCGTAAACTTAGATAGCGGAAACTAAAATACGTTGCTGATATCCCTCGGAATGGAAAATATAAAGCCCAAGAACACCCAAATACTTATTCTGCTCAATCCCTTACCATTGTTTTTTAAATTAAAAAAAATCTTGAAGAAATTTAAGCACATTTTTATTTGAGCAGTCATACATATTAGTGGGGTGGCAGAGGTATTTTTAGAACAACTATAGAAGTCTTGAACTATGTTTCTTCAAATGTGACTGATTTTTTTTTTTTTTTAAGGAGAAGGAGATGAGGAAAGTTTTCCAGGGGTAAACTGCACGGCTGCTGCAGTAGCTTTGTGCATCTGCAGAAGACAATCTTTCCACTGAACACATGTAACTAAACACTCATGGCAGGTGAGCACCAACAAAATTGTCACACTTGGCTGTGTGGAGCTAGAGTTCTTACCGAAACAGAATTGTTAGTGCTGCTATGACCATTAGCAGGGGACTGTCTGGAAGTGGAGGGGGAATCTCTCTGAAATAAGACACAAGGTTCATTAACACAGAGCACCAGCACAGAAACACATATTCACATCAACAGTCGCAACCACAGTCTCACGACCATTTCCTTTGAGGTTAATCTATAAAAGGTGTCATTCTGACTTACTTGCATGACTTCACAGAAGTATGAAAAAAGTTTTTTTTTTCAGTTTAAAGATTCCCATATAATAACTGAGGGCTGTATTGTCATTCATTAATGATTATCTTTCTCCTGTATCCCACATTCTACAATCTTTGCTTTTTTTTATTGGGACCCCAGGAGAATGCTATTAAAACCCTATCAAATATCTCACAATGATAAAAATTATAACACTATTATCTCAACTGCTTAGTTTTGTATTGAAGAATTGGTTAGCGAATGGGTTTGAGAAGTAATTAATGGTTTTTAGGTTCCACACTGTCAAGAATTACTAAATAACACCACTGAAAGTAAATGAACCTAAGAGAAAGACTACACATGTTGTAATTACCTTGGACCTTTCTAGAAAAAAATATTACTAATCAGGTGAAAAGACAAAGCTGTACCAGAGAGCAACTTGGATTCTAGCAGACTGAGTAAGATAGTAACTCCAAGCAACAATGCTCTATTTCTGGCCAAACACCCCAGAGCCACAGCACTCTCCCAGGAGCCACACTCCTGCACTCTCTGCTGTTCAACCCGCTCCGAATCCTTTCCAGGGTTCCACTCCTTCATGTCCAAATCAACTTTAATGAAAACAGCTATCAGAAGAAGAAAGGAAGTGCTTTCAAACATTCCGTTTTTAGAGTTCTTCATGAACTTTTGCTCAAATGATATGTTTCTTTCTAGAATACTGAAAGAAAACTTTTGGAATGTGTTAGGCTGAAATAGAATGTGATCCTTTAGAGGAACATTCTCAAACATTACTGAGTAGATAGAACTCTATTTGTTCCCCTCAGGGCCTCAAATCAGAAGGGCTAGGGGCTGGGGGAAGCAGATGAGAAGCCTTGCCCTAGCTAGGGAGAGACCAAGCCCAGAAAGTCTATTTATATGTTGGAGGTGAACAGAGCAAGAGGAGGGAATCATTACTTTTTCTAATATTCAAAGATACAGAATTTATATGTATAGTAATGGTGTCTCCTTCAAACTAGTTCAGCTACTTGAAAAAAAGAATCTTGGATTAATAACTAACAACATCTTCTGGTGAGCACCCCCTCTCCCAATCCAGGCTAATTGTTCAGTTTCTTCAACACATGAGAAATAGTGTGAGGAACACCTATGGTTTTAGAATATTTAAATTATTTATAGAAAAATGTATGCATGCTGTTCTCTAAGAAACAAAATTTAATGCTCTAAATCTTGAAGCTGGAGAAGTGCTGCATATTTTTTGAAATGTATTATTAATTGACATTCCATAGGTAGCCACCAAAAGGAGGCCAAGACCCAACAAAATAGACACTTTACTTGATAATGGCCCACTAACCATCTATTTGAACCCTCTACTTGTTTTCCTGTGAAATTCAGAGTGCCACTATATGCTTGAAAAGTATAATTTCTCTTTCAAATTCTCTTGAGCACAAATCCAGTAGGTTAGCTACCAGCCCTTAAAAATCAGCTTTTGAAAATATACACTTCACACCTATTTATTTGCAGTGGTAGGAACTGAACCCAGGGCCTCACACAGCTAGACTAGCATTCTACCACTTAGCTATATCCCAAGCTCTTGTACTTCATGTTAACATACTTTGGAAGACCCACAGGAAAAATTCTAAAAGAAGCTTCAATAAGTAACACTTGAGCTGAATGTGCTACAGCCAAAGAATGACACTCTTAGGATAATTTATGTCCCCCAATACAGAAAGAAGAGTTTTTGACTATAATGAACAACATAAAACTGAAAAAAAAAAAGTGAGTTGAAAGAGTTCTAATTGCCGGAGGATAAATTCGGTTTTAAGAAACTTGGGGGTTGTTATTCTACAAAAGGTTACTTGTTTAGGAGTCATTTAACATTTCAAATATGCAGATTTTTTAAAAACAAAGGTTGTAAAAGCCTATGTCCCTGCAGTGAAGTCAGTTACCAATTCTTCAGGGTCTTAATCCTCATCTTGAGATCTGTCACGCATTCAATCACCAATATCTCAACAGAAGTTGATCACTTCTCAGATTCTTGGGAAGAAGAACCACTTGTGGGATTTCTTAACAAGGGAAGTGAATGGACTTCCTGGAAATGCTGCTGCATTTTTTTTGCCTCAGGGATTTCATTTTTTTTTCCTTATCAAGAGCTATGTTATTGTAGCGTTTCTATATTTGGCTTCGATTTGGCTCCAGAAAGGCTGAAGATATTTGTATGGAAGTGGGGCTGAGGAGGTGGGTAGGACCTCCTCTGTTCCGTTATCTTTGTTGTAAAATTGGTGTGCAGTGATCTAACAGCACAGGCAGAAACAATTTCCCAGAAAGCAAAAACATTCAGCCATCAGCAGACAGTTAGTTCAGAACTCAGGAGATGGGGAGGCCTGTTAGAATTATTACCTCACAGGACGAAGACTGTGTGCGGTAGCTTGGCACAATCTTGAAGGTGATACTCCCCCGCATTTCCCTCTGGGGGAAGAAAAGAGGAGAGTTCTCATGCAAACACATGTTGCACACAAAAAACACAGAAGAAGCCATTCAAAACACATAGGTGGGATCAGTACACACCCCCTGACAGTACCCAGCCCTAAAAAAAAAAAAAAGAAAGCCCTAATTAATTATAAGGCTGTAATAACCATTTAGGTTACCAGTAGAGGTTTCTGGGAAAGGTCTCTTGAAGTCAAGGCTGACTACCTGGTATCTGGCAATAAATGGTCTCATAGATCTCTGATGGTTACCTTTCTGTACACATGAATACAAAAGGAGTCAAAATGATATATCTTACAAACATGACTATACACTGAACTGAACAAGAGACTAAGGAATCACATACAAATCCTATTTAATATGCTCCTCTCTGATGCTTCTCCATAAAATTGTTTTTACATTTTTATTAACTCTGGCATTCTTTTCTATTACAGCAAGCCTGGGATGCTTACGTTATGTCTAATAGGTATTCATCACACGGGAGGCTGCTGTACTGTAGTAGGAAGAAGGACCCAAGGCATAAAAGAAACGTTTCCCTCTGTTTGCTTCAACAAAAGACATAGAAGGGGTCTGTCAACAGATGTCAGTGCTGTTTATTGAAGGCCTAATTTCAGTATAGTTTTTTCTTAAAGTATAATCAATAATGGCCTGTCCCACAGTGATTGCCTTCCCTTGGTGCTGTAGAAAGACACACTACAGCTGGCCATGACTCAGCTAAACAGGAAAGAGGTTTCTGATATTGCTTATGTCTGGAGCCTTTTGAGGTCAGTGAGAAACTAGTTCACACGAGTATATACCAGAAAGGTTTTTCTGTAAATATCTTATTGGTAAGAAACGGACGAAGGATAAAAGTGTGAAAGCCCACACTGTTAAAGGCAGGTAAAATGGTTCCAAATACCACTGCAGTTAAAACATTTTCCTAATTGTCAGTTTTGTTTTGTTTTGTTTTTGTTGTTGTTGTTTTTCCGAGACAGGGTTTCTCTGTGTAGCCTTGGCTGTCCTGGATTCACTTTGTAGACCAGGCTGGCCTTGAACTCGCAACGATCTGCCTGCCTCTGCCTCCCGAGTGCTGGGATTAAAAAGCGTGCACCACCATGCCTGGCCTCTAACTCTCAGTATTTAATGAACATTGCACAAGTTCAACTTCACATAAATGGTGGCATGATACATATTTTGATTATGATTGAAGATCCATTGGGTCTATTTTCTTTATATCCATTTAGCTGTGTGTTAGGTGTATGTGTGTTGCTGTATGTATGTTCGGTGTATGTGCATGTGTGTATACAGGTGCCAGCACCTGTGTATATGTGCTTTTGGATGCTAGGAGAGCATGTTGGGTATCTTGCTCTATTACTCTCTACCTTATTTCTTTGATACAGGATTGCCCATTGAACTTTAAGCCAGGCTAGTGGTTAGCAAGGCCCAGCTATCCTCATGTCTCTACCAGACACAATGCTGAGGTTACAGGCGAATGAAACCATGGCCTGTTTTTAATGGATGAACGAATGCATGAATTAAATCACTTTACAGCCTGATCCCAGCCCCCTCCCGCCTCTCCTTCCGGTCTCGCCCTCATGCCTCATTGGCCCTCCCCTTCTCAGAGAAGGGAAGGCCCCCATGGGTACCAACCTACCCTGGCACATCAGATCTCAGCAGGACTAGGCACACCCTCTCCCACTGAGGCCAGACAAGGTAGCCCAGCTAGGGGAAAGGGATCCAAAGCATGCCTTTCTTTTTACATGGGTGTGGCATCCAAACCCAGGCATTCCCACAAGTGCTTTTATCCACTGAGCCATCTTTTCATCCCCTGTGTCTTGTATGTTTTTTACAAAATGAGTTAATGGAGCTTTTAAGGTGGCTCAGCCACAGGACCTACACAATAAGAACAGCAATAGACATGCTATCATGGGAGAGGGAAAGCTCATGGGGCCCTACCCCTAGACACAGAACTACAGGCAACTACAGAATGTTGAAGAGGAGAATCAGTTGTTCCCAGGGATGAGCCTCCCACTTGGGCATCCAATTCTAAGTGGTTAGCTCTGAAAGCATATACATACAAGCAACACTTAATGGACCCAGCCGGTTGTATTTATATGTGTAAACATTTACACATGTCTGTAACAATAACAAAGAGAAAAAGTCCATGAAAGAGAGCGATTAAGGGAGTGGTATATAGAAGGGGTTAGAGGGAGGAAAGGGAATGAGGCAAATGATGTAATTATATTTTAATTAAAAATATAATAGTAAAGAAAAAAGATGGCTCGGCATGCAAAGGCATTTGTCACCAAGTTTGATGACCTGAGTTTAGTCCCTGGGGCCCACATGGAGGAAGCAGAGAACCAATTTCTTAAAATTGTCCTCTGAAACCCCCACTTATGTAGAGGCATGTGTGTGTCCACACCCATACCCAAACACATAATAAATCAAAATCTAAGCCAATGAACTAAAAATTGATCTTAGAAAATGGAAAACTTTCACTTACAAGCATTTTTTGTAGCTGTTCCACTGTTTGGTTAGCGACACTGATGCCATTGATTTCTCGAATTTCATCACCAACATGAAGTGTACCTAAGAAAACCATACACAATTATAAACATGAAATGACTAAATGTTTTTAAAATAGTGAAAAGTCAAAAGGTAGCAATGTAATAAAGATAAGTTACAGATCTAAAAGTCAATGTTTCAAAGACAGGGCCACGTTTAGCTGCAGAATTACTTAACTTTTATGCAGTAAAACTATAAAACAGATACATCTACTTGAAGAAAGCACGATTTTGATGGATGGCTATGGAAATTTGTTGACTACCCAGTAAGAGACGACCAGGTATGAGCAGACAGAACTGAAAATAAAACAAATGAGAAGTACTTCTAAAAGAAAAACATAAATGATGACATAAGCTAATCAATGTGTAAGTTGAGTAAGAACCAGACATGGCTGAGGAGTTTCAATGAACTTGAAGACAAAATAAATAAATAAAATAAATAAAGACAAAGAAAAAAGGAAACAAGAGAACATACACACACATATGCTATGGAATACAGGAGTGTTTAGTGTACATCGAACTGAATTTCAGAAAGAACAAAGAGAATAAAGAGGAGACAGTGTTGGAGCAGTTGAATATTTTCTTGAAGAATAAGATAAGAAATCTAGGCCAGCAGTAAATGGCTCTTGCCACCAAGGCTGACAATCTAAGTTCAATTCCTGGAACCCACGTGGTGGAAGGAGAACTGACTCCTGCAAGTTGTCCTCTGACTTCTACATGCACTGTGGTGTGTGTGTGTGTGTGTGTGTGTGTGTGTGTGTGTGTGTTGTGTGTGTGTGACACACACAGGGAAATAAACAAAATAAAGATACTGTTTAACTTTGATATATGGAAACTTTAAAATTTCAAGGTAGCCACTAATATCACAGAAATAGGGTACTGAAATTAAAAGCTAGTAATTAGGGGATAATGAAACAGCAACAACAAGAAAATTAACACTCTAAAAAATGAACAAGGAAAGCAAAACATAGAACCATCACAACAAATGTTAATGAACTATTCTATCAAAGAGCAGTGATCAAAACTGATCCCAATAGTACATGACCCTTAATCTCAGCACTCAGGTGTTAGAGGCAGGAGGATTACAAGTTTAAGGTAACCCTTGGCTACATAGTGAGCTTGAGGCCCATGTACCTCATTCATATAGTCAAATATTTAAGACCAAAGAGAGATTTATAAATTGACATTGAAAAAAAATAAATTGACATTGAAATACTCTACTATGATAGATATTTTAAGATGTAATGGTAGGTCAAACATACAAAAAAATTATCAACACATAGGAGAGTTAAACAAAAACATTAATACCACCAAGGCAATCAATATATAGGGAACTCTGTATGCAGCAATTAAAAAAAAGGTTCTTCCTAAATTCACATTTACAAAAAAAAATATTCAAGTGCTATGCCATGAGGGAAGTCTTAACAAACCTCTGAGAAATGGTGTACAGTGCTTAGAGGTTTTCTTTTATTTCATTTCTGGCGGTGGGGATGGAATTAGGAACAGGGTCTAACAATAACTAAAACTCAAAAACAAGCAGCTTTTACATGAATCATAAAAAACAAAACAAACAAAAACTCCCCACCCCACTTCCATCAATAGGTATAGGAAGAATTAAGGAAGGTAAAGATAAAATTACAGATGGAACTCACCTTGCCTGTGAATCATACCCCCGTGCATGATTCTTGCAACAATACAATGATTTAGCTCATTCATTTTCAAAGTGATCCCCTGTTAAAAACAAAACAAAACAAAACACCAAAGCTGTTAAGGGTACAATTAATGAAAACACTATTTTATATTTGTGATTTTACTGTAGGCAATTTCAATTAGAAGAGTTATAAAATCATTAGAGAATATATAGAAAACGAAAACCCTCTATTACTTCACACACAAATTGTCCTCCGACAGAAACGGTATTTGTTGGTGTTTTGATTGCTATAATAGCATGAATACATTTTGTGTTGTACTTCTAATCTTTTAATTATGATTATTTTTCATATCACTTTGTTTTTTATGTTGCCAATTATTTTTCAAAGGTTTTTACTCCCACTAAGGGTATATACTTTATATTCATGTATCCTTTATATTTATTTCACAAAATAACAGTTTTGGTTTATAAGTTTAACATATGCATGCGTACATATGTGAATCTGTCACCACTGTGTCTCCTACCCCCAATTTTCCTCTTGTTTGTTGGTAATCTACTCCCATCAGTATGCTCTCTAGTCATGCCCAAAGAGTCACTTTTCTGACTATAAATAAGTTGGTATTATCTTATAAACGGAGTGACATTCATTTGGGTTGTTTCTTTCATTTATCATAATTATTTTGAGATTTTTACCATGTTGTTACATTATTAGTAGCTTATTCTTTGTCTTTGCTGTACAGTATTGCGTTGCTTAGACACACCAACTTGCTCATGCATCCTCCTACTGCACTCCTTACAGTTTTGGCAGTTATAAATAAAGCGACATTCCTGGATTAATCTGCACTTACCCAACATTTTTTTTTAAAGATCTGGAACATTTCATGTATTTGTGTACCATCTTTCTATTGACACCAGGATATTTTTTTTCTGTGTTAACATTTTAGTATATACACTGTTGAAATGAGCATATATTAATGTATTCATATTTTGTTAATTGGCTTGGCTAAAATTATGTTTAGAAGTTTTGCATCTATATTCATGAGGGATTCTAATATGCATTTTCTTGTAATATATTGCGTGGTGTTTATAGGGCAGCACTGGCCTTATAGAATGAGTTGGGAAAAACTCATTTCTTTTCATTGTTGTGGGAAAAGTCTACGTAGAATCATCTGTAGCCTGCATAGGACGCTTGTTCACACGTCTTCAGGAAATGTTAATGTGATAGTCATTCTTCAGGATCAGTCTGATCTTCTGTTTGATGCTGTTGACTTTCTGTCTTCTATCCCACTGGTTTTTACTTGTTTGTTTTTTCATGACCCAGAATTGAATTTGGGGCCTCACAGATGCTAAGCAAACACTTTACCACTGAGATATAGCGCTATTCTCATTTATTTCTATTGATTCTTATTATGTCTTCTACTTATTTGGCTTTAATTTGTTCTCTTTTTGTCTTGATTTTTTTAAGGTAGAGACTTGAAGCAAGGTCATTGATTTTACTACTACTACTACCACTACTATTTGTTTTTTTGAGACAGGGTTTCTCTGTAGCTTTAGTTGGCCTGGACTTGCCTTGTAGACCAGGCTGGCCTTGAACTCACAGTGATCCACCTGCCTCTGCCTCCCGAGTGCTGGGATTATAGGCATGTGCCACTATGCCCAGCTCAGGTCACTGAATTTAGACCATTTTGTTTTATTAATATATACTTAAACATTAAAAATATATTTAGTGTTACATCTTTCTCCTTATTAAGTACTATTCTAGTGGCATCATATAAAATTTGATATAGTGTTGTTAATTTTAATTAATTGCCAAATGCTATTTACCTTCTAATTTCTTATTTTATCTATGGGTTACTTCAAATTGTATTACTTAGTTTTCAAATATTTGAGATCTTTTCTTTCTTTAAACATTTTTTTCTTTAACTTTTTATTTATTTTTGAGACAGTCTTGGCTGTGTAGCCCAGCTAGCCTCAAATTCACAACCCTCCTGGCTCTGCCACTTGAGGCTGGGGTCACAGGTGTGCAACACTATGCCTGGCTTCTGTCTATTATTAAGTCATATCAGCCTCATCTGAATAATGTTATAGTGGTACAGCTTTTCTTTTTTTTTAATTTATTTTTATTTCATGTGCATTGGTATTTTGCCTGTCTGTATGCCTGTGTGTGGGTTTTGGATCTTCTTGAACTGGAGTTACAGACAGTTGTGAGCTGCCATGTGGGTGCTGGGAATTGAACCTAGGTCCTCTACAAGAGCAGCTAGTGCTCTTAACCACTGACCTGTCTCTCCAACCTTAGTGGTATAGCTTTTCTACCCTTATTTTGAAACTAATTTTTTAATATAAAGTGTCTTTCTTTCAGGTAACATGCAATTGAATACTTAACAATCAGACAACCTCTGCTTTGTGTGTGTGTGTGTGTGTGTGTGTGTGTGTGTTTCCAGACAGGGCTTCTCTGTGTAGCCCTGGCTGTCTTGGAACTCGAGTTGTAGACCAGGTTAGCCTTGAACTCAGAGATCCACCTGGCTCTGCCTCCTGAGTGCTGGAATTAAAGGCGTGCCAACCTCTGCCTTTTAATAGGAGAATTTAAACTGTTAAGATTTACTATGAGCCAGGCATGTGGCACAGGCCTGTAATCCCAGCACTCAAGGAGGCAGAGGCAGAAAAATCTCTGTGAGTTCGAGGCCAGCCTGGTCTACAGAGCCCAGGACAGCCAAGGCTACACAGAGAAACCCTGTCTCAAAAAACAAAGCAAAACAAAAAAAGATTTAGTCTGATGTTAACATAGTTTGGTATAAATACAGCTTCGTCTTGTGTTTCACTTAGTCTGTGCCTCCTTTTCTGTGTTCCCGTGGATTTATTCTCATTCTGTTGGATTTCTTGTGTTGTCTCATTAGCTACAACTTTTTTTTGGTATGTGTGTGCATGTGTCTAGTGTAGTGTGTATGTGTGTAGTATATGTATGTATGTACACATACGTGTGAGTATGTTTGTCCGTGTGTGTGTGTGTGTGTGTGTGTGTGTGTGTGTTTAGGCCAGAGGATGTCACTGGTGTCCTCTTCTATTCTTCTCCACTTTACTACCCTGCAGCAGGGTCTTTCACTGACCTTACAGCCTGTGACAGTTTTGGCTCTGCTGGCAGACAACAGGCCCTAGTGATGCTCCTCTGTCTTTCATCTCCAGTGCTGTAATTACAAGCACATCTGACTTTCTACATGGCTGCACCGGATCCCAACTCGGCAAGCTCTCTTACCCATGAAGCCATATATTCAATCTCCCCCAACTCCAATAAGCTGCAACCACTCATGTTGCTGTGTTAGAGGCTGTATTTGTTTGGCTTTATTATACCTCACATATCAATTTGCCTTTGAGTGATACTATACTACTTCATTTAGAGAACTTCCTAATAGTACATAGCCATTTCTTTCTACTTGATTTTTATGTTACCCATGTAATCCATTTTACATACGCTATGCATCCCAATACAAAGTAGAGATAATGAAAAAAAGTTATAGTCCTTTTTTTTTTTAAGCTTTGGGGTATCTACAGATGTTTTTATTTGGCCTTTTGTTTTGTTTTTTTTTTTTTTTTTTTTCAAGACAAGGTTTCTCTGTATAGTCTTCTTGGCTGTCTGGACTCGCTTTGTAGATTAGGCTGGCCTTGAACTTACAGAGCTCTGTATTTGCCCTATTTTTGAAAGATACTTTTGTTATCTCCCCAGATTATTAGCTCTGTTCCCTCAATCTAAGGACTCAGCCTGCTTTGCTTCAGAACTCCCTCCCATGCACTGCCTTGGGAACTCTCTGAAAGCAGTAAGGTGGGACAATTATACGCATTACTGTCTTTGCCTATTCTCTCTCTCTCAAAGATCTTTGTCCTTTATTGCCTGATGTCTAACCATTCTCCCATGTAATTTAATATTTGTTATAATTTCATGTTTCAAAGAAGACACCCAGAAGCCCAAGTTTCATAGTTATATTTAAAGCCATTTTCTTTTTGTTTTGAAAAATGATTATAATGCATTTATTACAGTGTATTTTTACTTGTTACAAAATGGAAATACTCATGTGTCAAGCTTCTTTATGTATCTACTGACTGGTGTTTGATTAATACCAAAATTAATACTAAAACATTTAAGTAGTTTTTAATTAAAAATATTTAAACTAATATATATGTATATTATATATATCATGCATATTAATAAAGACCACATAGGGTTGATGCTTGTATACATTGTATAACATTTAAATTAGGTTAAATACTTTGTCTCTTCAAACACTTTATTTTATATTTTAATATGATTTTTAAAAATTTAATCACTTTACATCCTGATAACAGCCCCTTTCCCTCCCTCCCACAGTCCTGCCCTCATGTCTCTTCCCTCCATTTCCCCCCCTACTTCTTTTCAGAGAGGAGGGGCCCTAAGAGGTAGGAACCCACCCTGACACCTCAAGTCACAGCAGGGCTAAGCGCATCCTCTCACACTGAGGCCAGACAAGGCATCCAAAGGCAGGCAGTAGAGTCAGAGACAGCCCCTACTCCCATTATCAGGGGACCCACATGATGACCATGCTGCACATCTGTTATATACGTGTAGGAGGCCTAGGTCCAGCCCACGCATGCTCATACTCTTTGGTTGGTGGTTCAGTGTCTGTGAGCCCCCATGGGCCCAGGTTAGTTCAATTATTTGCTATTAAAAGACAACCTTCCATAAACATATTTTTGCAATAGATCTGGTTGATCCTAAGATTCACACAGGGAGGTGCTATATAATGGTGACTCTTACACACACTCTTTAGATTTATATTCATGGGAACAGGAATAGAGCCCAGATTTATGCATCTTTTAACAAGGTCACTTTATAGGAAAGTGGTCTTGGATTTGAAGAGGTTAGTAAGTAGGCATTCAATTTTGTCTCTTTGGAGAATAACATTCTGTCAGAAAGCTTCATGGAGTTATTTGGGAATTTATGTTCTAGCTTAATTAGAACTGTGCAAAAATATATTTTGTGGCATGGCTCTAATTTTGAAGCTGTCAGAAGGAGTTAGGCAAGCATTGTGAAAAGTATAATTCACCAAAATGATTTTGGTCCTAACATTCTATTGTAATGTTCAAGTTTCATTTCCAATTTGTACATTCAATCAGCATATATGGCTTCTTAGAGAAGTACTATGGGAAAATGTCATAAATGAATGCATATGTCAAACTGAGTTTCATAAGGGAAATAATGACAAAACAGAGATTCCACCCTTAAAGCAAATAGGTTTCTATAGTAACTCAACTAACGTGAATGGGACCCTACTATGTGGCAAACACCCTTTTAGGCCTAGCAGTGAAGGAGCCAGACAGCATCTTCATTTCTAGGGAAATTGACTTCAAACCAATTATAGTCAACATTTTTCATTTTGTCTTCCCCAAAATTCCTCTGCAGAGAAGTGATTCATGTTCTTTTTTCCAGGGATTGTTCCGGCTCAACTCGGGATGGGTATCTACTCCTAAACCTATCAAAGCTTGAGAACTTGAGGGATGGCATATATTCCTGGTCTTTCATTGTTTACACAAGTGTCTTTGTCATTTTTAACTAACAGAGTTGCAGTTAATAGCGAAATAATTCTGACTACAGTGTTACAAACTAGGAAAACACAGGGTATAAAGGAAGTGTATCACCCTTGGGGAATGTTTGTATTATAGAGCTCCCAGCAGAAAAGGTCATGTAGATATAATCTACAGAGTAATACAGAGCTATGAAAAAGATAAGTGAACAGGCAAATAGCCATAGTAACTGTCATACAGTTATATTCTAGGATTGTTACTATATATTTTACATGAAATAATTCCTATTTTCATGGCAGCCAGTGAAAATATATGCCACCACCAAAATCACATGAGTGAGACTAGCCTTTAAAAGGAGACTTTAAGGAGTGATTCAAGGTCATTTTATGCTTTCTGAAAAAACTAACTCAGAGACAGATGTGTGTACTTTTTCTCAATCTATGTAGTCAGCCCTAATCCAAAGGACAATCAATTTCCATTAGCTTGCTTCAGATTATATAATCACAAAATAGTTTGGGACTTCCCTGTGGCCCCTTACACCTTTCTGTCTGCTCTGCTTGATTGAACATTACCGGTTTCCGCCTTTCCGCAACAGCTTTCTAGCTTTGTTGTAAGTGGGCTGGTCAAATTGTGCTAAGCTCCAAATTTACTTGTTTTAAATGTGGACCACACTGTGCAAAGTGAGCTCCAGGAATGGACCATGTCTTATGTTATGTCACAGGTATCGGATGCAGTGATGTAGCACATGGACTTTCAATGTTTCCTCACCGGGTGAATCAAAGTATAAAATGAAAGGATGAAATTTTGGACTTTCGCAATTGGGAGGCACCTCAGGGTCATTTAGTTAGTGTGCTTCTAGAAGTTAGTAACGTGATGTCCATGGATACAAAATGATGTGCACAAAGCCTCAAAAGGTGCTTCCACCCAGGCCCTTAAAACCAAGGGGTGTTAAGCCTAGAGAGCACCAAAATGGGTACCTGATTTGCATGTCCCCTGTGTGCTGCCAGATAACGCTAAGGCAACCGACAAAGCACAATGAACAAGAATACACACAGCAGTGTCTAGAACTGAGGGCTCTCTGGAAATGTGGTCACAGACCCACTCTTCTGCATTTCTTCCCTATCTGGAAGGCAATTGGTCAATTTCCTTTTTTTGGGGAGGGGGGTTTTTGAGACAGGGTCTCTCTGTGTTAGCCATGGCTGTCCTGGACTCACTTTGTAGACCAGGCTGGCCTGGAACTCACAGTGATCCACCTGCCTCTGCCTCCCGAGTGCTGGGATTAAAGGCGTGCGCCACCACGCCCGGCCTGGTCAACTTTCTTAAATTGGTATTTTGGTTTTGTTTTTTTTTCAAGGTCTGAAGAAAAGATATAAAGACATATATTTGAATGTTCCCCATAGAAATGTGCTCCCATCTCTAATCTTGAAAGGTGCCCAATGTTCCGCCTCAATGTCACTATCTCTGTGCATTCAGTTGTATAAGCCTGAAGCTTAAAGGTTCATCCTTGATTCTTTTGTTTGTTTTTTTGAGACAGGGTCTCTCTGTGTAGCCTTGACTGTCCTGGACTCCCTTTGTAGACCAGGCTGGGCTCGAACTCACAGAGATCCGCCTGCCTCTGCCTCCCGAGTGCTGGGATTAAAGGCGTGCGCCACCACACCCAGCGCTGATTCTTGCTTCTTATTGCAATCTACTGTTTGCCTACTGACTTACCTTTATTCATCCATTCCTTTTCTGAGCCAGGATCTCAATTAGCCCAGGCTGGCCTTGAATTAGTTGATTCTCCTACCTCCCCAGTGCTGAGGTTACGGGCATGGGTTACCATGCCTAGCTCTTTCATTCTTTCTATCTTGATGTATATTCTGCTGGTTCTGAGTACCAGTTTCTCTTCCCTGTATCATGGCAGTGCCTGCTTTGTTATCTAGTCTCCCTAGACTATAATACAGTTTCCAGAGTGCCAGTTTTAACATGAAAACATGATCCAGCTCCATGCTTAAAACCAGTCAACAACTTTCTGCTATTTTTAGGCTAAAAACCAGACGCTAGGCTATACTGTTCCGTTCTTGTACGGTCCTAGCCTCAGCACTTGCCATGCTCTCTGTCGGCCAGCTGCGCTGCTTTGTTTACTACCAGGTTTCTACATAGTTTCTTTTGTTTGCCTGAACCATGTTACCTTAGTTTCCTATCCTTTTGATCTGCTCAGTGACTACCCCAGAGCCCTTCCCTGACCACCTCAGTCTTTGATGCTCCCTAACTGTATGCCTCAGCATGGGAAAATGGATAAACAGGGTGATGTAAAGGGAAGGAATTTTATTTTAGTAACATTATTCAGGTCTCTGAATGTATCCTGAATGATGAAAGCAAAAGATGTGCAAAGTACTAAAATTTCTATTTTACTTATTTTTTTTTACAATGTTAATACTTCAAATTCCCTCTTTCTTTGCTATGAGAGCTTTTTTTAAAAAACATTCTTGGAAACTTGAAAAGTAATTGTTACAGTAGAGGTGTGATGGCCAGCATGTCTAAGACATGGTGTTGGGCAGAATAATTCTTGGAGAAAAGTGTAGGAGAACTGAAGATAGAGAAAATGATTTCTTTAGGACCACCCATGACCCATCTCCATCCTCCCTCCCACCCTCCCTCCCTCTTTGAGCAGCAGTCTGTACAGAGTGAAGTTAGTTGATGGTAACTCAAGCTTTTCCCACTTACCATTGGTTCATCTGTGTTCTTTTGGAACTGAACCAGGCGGACTCTGGTCACATTCTCCATGTCCATGTCTCCGTTTGCACTTTCTGGAGAATCGCCGTTTAAATAGGGAGAGGTTGGGGGAGGTGTGACCCTTAATGCCTCATCACTGTAAACTTCATGTGCCACTACGTCATGAGTCTGAAGTAAGGCCTAGGATTTTTATGAGAAAGGGAAAATATTATGGTACCATTCCAGCAGAAATCTGTTACATAAACACATGTAAAATCGCTCCTCAAAGGTATTTTTTTTTTCATCTAAAGAGACTCCAAATGAACTACACCTCTAAACTATGAAACCTCAATTTCTGTGTGGCAAATTATCATGGTAGATGGATTTCCTTTTAAAAATGGAATGAGAAAATGAGGGAGCAAATCAATGAATGGAGAGGCCCATCAATTACCAGAGTTAGCAGTGTCATCTGATGTTAGGCTACAAAACTGTGTCTAACTCACATGTTCAACTCAGAGCTGATATACTGCGATTTTAAATACTTTAGCAGAAAGAATTACTTATTTAAAAAAACTAGCAAATTTGCACTGGAGCTTTAAATTGACATAAAATTTAAAAGACATTATGTAATAATTACTGTACTGAATAAATATTTTCTGTGATATGAATGAAAGGATGAAATTAATATCGCCTACTAGTAGGTTCGGTAATGAATATGAGGGAGAAGCAGGGATCAAGGAGGAAACATAACCTTCAGGTTCATATGACTGACTGCAATTACATAGTGACATCAATGGCGTCTACCATAATATTTTTATATAGCCTAAAGGATAGAGATAATTTATAACATGATTTAAGAAATAAGGTGAAAAGTGCACAGATGTAGTTAAGACACAAATTTTCTAAAATATCACACACATTATCGAATTCAAAATAAAAATTTTTTTATACATTTTTATTTACTGTTTGTATATCTACGTGCACACATGCATATGGACGTCACAGGGGTGACCTGCAGGAGTAGTTCTCTGCTTCTATCATGTGAGTCCTGGCAATTGAACTCAAGTTGTTAGATTTGGTGAAAAGTACCTTTACCCAATGAGCAATCTCACATCAAAATGGAAACCTTTGAAATGTTTTGTTCAAAATTTTTTAAAACTCTTGGATAAATCTGACAATTATTATCATTGTTTAGAGATATCATTATCTCATGTCTTCCAGGTTGGCCTTGAATTCACTATGGAGGAGGAAAGGATGACCTTGACCTCGGGTATACAGAAGACAACAAAGATTAAATGAGATCACAAGCTCAGGAAGCTAAACTGAGATTCGGGCAGACACAGGAGAACTGGGCAGGCCCAGTCTCCAGAGAAAGGACCTGTTTCATCAGGCCAGTGTGTATTAGGATACCACACACAGGAATAGAAAGTGGAAAATAGAGAAGGTCAACATGGATTTAAAGTAACTCGGGATGACTTTAACAGCAAAGGTGGGATTGGGATTCGAACTGAGCTCTGCATTGACACATCTCATCTGTAGAAGTGCACTAATAAGACACAGAACTATATTTCTAATTCATTACCATCAAATAGAATGGAATTAAGCCAGGCATGGTGGCGCACACCTGTAATCCTAGCACTCAGGGAGGCAGAGGCAGGCGGATTGTTGTGAGTTTGAGGCCAGCCTGGTTTACAAAGAGAGTCCAGGACAGCCAGGGCTACACAGAGAGACCCTGTCTTGAAAAAAAGAAAGGGTGGAATTAAACACTCTCAGAGATTTGCTTGAGTTTGGCTACTAAAACTTAGGAAAATTAGGGAAGAGAAATAGAAAATTGCTTCTTTCAAGATGATTACTTAAAAGGACAATGTTAAAGTTTGAGAAAAGTGACATGTACAATGAAATATCATGTACTTAAAGACTCACAGGTATCCATATGATACATATATTTTATTGTAACTATTATTTTAAAATTAGCATTTAAAACAAATAGTTGTAATCCGAACAACAAAGTTTTTTAAAGTCACATTTTTCTTCCAAAGGAAAGTTTGTGGATTTTCAACTCTTTGCATATATTTCATATCTACAGCTGTGACTATTTAAAATGTGTTATATTCAGCATGGATTTCCATCTGTAATTGTGCTTTTTTTCCTTCAGAAAAAAATCTGTCTTATTTTTATTTATGTATCTGTGTCTATACACCTGTGTGTACATGACTTCGGAGGCTAGAAGATGTTGGATCCCCTGGAGCTGGAGTTACAGCAGTTCTGAGTCACCTGACATGGGTGTTGATAACTGGCCTTTGGCCCTTTGGCAGAACAGCAGATATCCTCAGCCACAGAGCCATCTTGTCCACCCCTGCAGTTCCACTTTTCAATTGCAGATAAGTAGATAGCTGTGAATTTTTTTCTACAAACAAGTTTCTTAGCTATTTCAAGTTTCTAATAACTGGCTACATGCAAGCGCTATTCCCATTTTTCATAGAAACCAATGAAAAGAGTGCAGGAGTTCTACATGGTCTAAAACAAAACCACCTTGAGTCTAATCTCTGAAAGCACATGGTGAAAAGAAGACTCCTTCAACTTGTTCTCTGACCATGCATGCATTGTGGCACATGTGCCCCACTAACTAAATATAATGCAAAAACTGAAGCCAGTTTTTTTTTTTTATTAAAAAGAATTGCCCTCAATTTTAGCTTTTTGTGGTTTAGGTAGCATAGAGTCCCAATGAGTGATGCAAGAATTATAAGGAAGCAGATCCTTGTTTTAGGTCTACATAGCCCTCAAAGAGCCACTTTACAAGCGGCACTTTTAGAACTGTGATCCACGGTCAACAACAATAACAAAAAATATTTGCTACTGCTTGGCATTATAATCTTAGTCTGGTGCTATAGTCACGAGCCATGATGACATTTCAGTCAATGATACACTACATAAACAACATTATATTGAAGCTGAAAATTTCCTAGGGCCTACTGGCTTCATGGTACAATGCCTATTACATGGCTGTGGTGGCGTTGCTAATGCAAACCTACCGCACACTTAGTCAGATGAAAGCATAATACATCCTGTTATCTATGAAACATTAGACTTGAGAGCTATGATGTTATTGGCTTAGGTATACTTCTTATCATTATTTTATAGTGTGTTCCTTCTACTTAGGAAATGTTTATCATGGTAGCACATGTTTATTATCTTAATACTTGGGAGGCCAAGGCAGGGGGGATCCTGAATTCAAGGTTAGTCTGGGCTACCTGGTGAGATCCTACATCAAAAATAAACCATACCCAAACTAAAAACAAAATTAAAACAAAGAACATATTTCCTGCAAAAATATATGTTGTATGATCCTGGCACATGCTAGTGTTTATGGTGGCTTCCGGTTTCATCATTTCTCTAGTGCTTGTTAAATTTCATGTGGTTTTGCTCATCATGAATCTAAGTGCCTCCCATGCCATATTCATACCTATACACTGTGCACCCTGGTGTACACTAGTAGTCTATATCACCTAGGCTCTTGTAAGGACACTACAATGTGCATACAATGACAAATTGCCTAGTGACATATTCCTCAAAATGCATCCCAGCAGTATTTGACTGTACAAGGATAAAAATACATTTGATGACACTAGCAATATTTTATGAAGGTTATTAAAAACTTCTTGTGAAACTATAATTTATGTTTAGTGATGCATTACTTACCATGAAATGAGGCTGTGTTAAAATACGCTTTAGTTCCTTTGCATCGTTATTCTCAGGGTAACATGAAATTTCTTCCAATACCTAGAAAACAAATAAGATACATACTAGTACAAAATGATATGAGCTTTACAAAGCATGGAACTCCTTTAAATGAAAAATCATGAGTGTGGCTTTGTAGCAGGAAAGGCAATTACTTTCAAAACATTTATTGAGTTCAAAGGTTATTAAAATATGAGAATAATATTGACAGTAATAAAAAGAAACAAATGCAGTAATAGTTTACTTTCATTACCTCGAAACAAAGGTAACAAAAAACTAAAAAATGAAATGAGAAGTTTGTAACATATTTATTACAGGCTCAAATTACTGAAATAGTTTAATGAAAAAATGTCTTACAAATTCATCCCCCAAATCAATTTGTACTAAAAGTTCATTCTTGCCCTTTAACAGCAATTTTAACTTGCAATTTAACAGCACTGCTAGTTCCTTAAAAAGATGACATAGGTTTAATGAAAGCAATATACAAAAGTATGCTAGTTAACTACCATAATTAATTAAGAAAGACAAATAATTTTCCTTGCTGGCTGGTGGGAGTAATGCTGTTTCCACTCTTATCTTCCAACATAGAGAAAACCATGCTTATACCAAAGGCTCCTTTGATGAAATTCCAGTGAACCCAAGACCAATTTAAAAAGTTTAAACACCATCATCAGCTTTTCTTCTGCACTCAAATTTTCCTCACCAATTAGGTATTAACATTTCCTCTGCCTTGGTGAAAATGCTGCTTGCAAGTAAACTATTCATAAAAACTTCTCCCTTTCACCCAGCAATGGAGCTTAAGCATAATCTGGGGCTACCAGCCCACAGCAGGGCCTCTGTTTTTCTGAGCAGGCACCTGTTAGTACTCTAACTGGAGATGGCTGGCTTTACAGAGACCTCTATCCTGCACTCAACTGAATTCTAACCATTTAGGATTGCCTTAGCCCCTCAACCAGAACTTCTGAGAGGGGTTCACTCTGTTACTAACCACAGGGAACAAACAAAACACACACAAGGAATGAACAAATCACTCCCCAAACAACCAATAAACACACACACACACACACACACACACACACACACACACACACACACA
>OU015760.1:13078719-13122052 GCA_907169655.1 Acomys percivali | reverse complement strand
CACACACACACACACACACACACACACACACACACACACACACACACCTCTCACATCCGTACGGGCGTTTCTTATTCAAATGTCCTGTTTATGACTGGGGTTATGCAGCTGTTTCATATTGCTTAATGATATTAAAGTAGTTCTCTTTGGTGTAGTTTCAACTTCTCTTCTAGGAAACAAGGGGAAAGCATAAACTCTCTCTTTCCCTTTCTGCTTTCACGGCCTATGATCTTAAGTACAGAGTTGTTATCTCTTAAGCTAGGGGAAATTCTTCAACTATATAGTTAGGACAAAGGATTGTCCCCAGAGTGCTTCTGCTTCTGTCTATTTGGGTTTTGTCAAGATTGGGCAGTGACTCATGATTCCTGTCTGATAGTGTAATTCTTTCAAAGAATGCTTGACAGGCAAACCAAGACAGATTTCTCTTACTCTAGCCTCACCAAGAGGGTAAGCCTGGCAGCCACCATGGTCTAATTTCTCAGGGAGTATATAAACATATAATATATATTTCAGCAACAGTCATGTTTAACATCTGCTGGGAAGCTGGATGGGGTGGTCCAAACTGTCATCCCAACACTGGGCTATATGTTGAGATCTTGTCTTAATGAAACAAATCCCAAAACAAAATCTGCTAGGAAAGGCATTATATCTTCCATAGTCTTTCATTTAGTAATCACATCCTATAAGAAATATTTTTAAAAGGAAATATTTATTTGCACAAAACTTTTTAAAAAATCCAACAGTGGAAAAAAAAACAAGGTATATACTAATGAGGTAATTTCTAAACCATTCTAATAATAGGAAAAAATTACACAGTCATTGAGCTATACTTATAAAGACCAAATAGAGGCATAAAATGCTAATTACACAATACTATGCACAAACACATTTTGATTGGCAATACATCAAATTCTATATGCAAATGAACAATGAAAAAGATACAAAAATGGAAACTATCGTAGGGTGATTGGATTCTGGGTGAGTTTTGTTTTCCAAGCTCTCTGCAATGCCATGCTTCTATAATAAGCAAGTATGAAAAGGCTTATGGTAAATACTTTTATACAATGATTATGTATAAAAATGACTTCTTTGAACTCAGTATATATAATTGTTATAGATAGTCAATTAACCTCCACATAGTACCACATTAAAAAAGCAACTCAGATTTTTAATGCATGTCTATTTCTACCAAGTGCAGTAAAATAACATTTAAAAAAGATAAAGACTATATTAATATGTTCATTCACACAGCAGAACCAGAAGGAGAAATCTGAGAACTGCTGTTGCTGAGACTCCCCTCTGGCCCGCCTGGATGTTCAATGATAAACTTAGCAATTGGAATGTGAGTATGAGTCAAACTGTGATCCTAAAGAATGTGCCTCTTAACATGTACAAATGTCTTTAGTAAGTAAAGGTAGTAGATGTGACGATGCTAAGTACTTTGAGAAAAATATGTCACTTACCTCTTTGGCTCTCTGTACAGCATCGCTTGGAGGATTCCTGATTTGTGGTGAAGACTTTGTATTAATTTTGTCATATAGCTAAGAGGCAAAGGAGACAATCCAATCAATATTCATCATGTCTTACTACAGTTTATGGCTTTCTGTTTATTATTTCAACAATCTCTTTCCTCATAAAAAGTCAGGGAGATGATGTCAGCAGGTCTTCTTTGCGATTGCTCATCATTCAAACAACTTATCAGAATGAGTTTCTTGCATATCTTTTACAGTAAATGCTTTTAAAGACAGGAGCCAAAATTCTACCCTTAGACATTAACATTTGTCAAAACAGCAGCAATCCCAGTGCTTTCCTCCAGACAGAAGCAACATTCACTAATACGAATGTGATGTAAAATCAAAGAACAAATTCTGGCCAAGAGTCTGAAAGAATTTTTCACAGAAACCTAGATCTTGGGAAAGGGCAAGGCCAACTCCTTCTAGGGAGGAATGTTCTCACAGAGGTTTCTTCTTGTCTTACTAGGCCTATTCATTAACAGAATCAGTGCTGGAGCCTTCAGCAGGGTGCCAACGACAGAAACTTGGTCTCTTTTGACTTTGTGAATTCAAGGAGTGTGAGAAGACTGAAAAAAGATCTAAATATATTTGCAATCTCTCTGCACAAACCTCAAAGATTCTAACGTTAACTTGCTAAAGGACATTTATTTAATTTGTCATAGAAAATATACTGCAGTTTAGAAGTGCAATGAAAATGGTAGTTCTACATGAAATGGAATGGCCAACTTTGTAAGATACAAAGTCCAACCAATGCCTGGTCCAACTTGAGACTTGCCCCCGCCTCCACATGGTAGAGAGCCAACCCCTGACACTATTAATGATACTCTGTGATGCTTGCAGACAGGAACCTGGCATAACTGTCCTCCGAGAGGCTCCACTCAGCAACTGATGGAAACAGATGCAGAAACTCACAGCCAAACATTAGGTGGAGCTTAGAGAGTCTTGTGGAAGTGGGGGGGTCAGGACAGAAGGGCCCAAAGGGGACAAGAACTCCATAAGAAGACCAACAGAGTCAACTAACCTAGGCCCATGGGGGCTTACAGAGACTGAAACACCAACCAAAGAGCATGCATGATCTGGACCTAGGCCTCCTACATATTTTTAACTGATGGGCAGCTTGCTCTTCATGGGGTCCCCTCACAAGTAGAGTGGGGGCTGTTTCTGAAATGGACTCTGTTGCCTGCTATTGGATCACTTCCCCCTAGCAGGGCTGCCTTTCCAGGCCAGAGGGGAAGAGGACGCGCTCAGTTCTGATGAGACTTGATATGCTGTGGTGGGTTGATGTGGGGGCTGGGGGCTCCCCTTTTCTGAGAAGGAGAGGGGGAAAGGGGGAAGAGGGTAGGAGGGTGAGACCAGGAGAAAAGGAAGGAGGGCGCTACAATCCAGATGTAAACTTAACAAATAAATAAACTTAATATAAAAAAGAAAAGTACAAAGTTAAAAATGACCTCAGTTAGTCCGATGGCATCTATTTCCTAACTTCTCTAAGACATCCTGAGATTTGGGGGGTGGTTTTGTCCCCCTTTTTCTCTCTGCACACCAATGCTAGTCTAGAGGCGAAGTATTGCCTGTAAATATTCATCAAATTATAGCTAGATGCAAAATGATTTGTAAATATCTATACCATACCATACCTAAAAATCCCTAGTAAAGCATTAAAAACTGACCAAGAAAAAGTGAAACTAGAGGAGGGGCCATTTTTACATAATGCCACTGATTAATAAAGTGCTACTAAATTGAAGACTGAATAAATAGTTAAAGCACAACAGTAAAATGCTATTCAAAACATTTTGTTAACATTTTACTATAGAACTGGTGATATGCTGTTTGACCAAATCCTTGGAGAACATATGTGGATGGTCTCTGTCTTTTTAAGGTTTCCATCTCTAGAGATTGCTCACTAAAATTTGGAATGAAAAAAAATGCACTTTTTTAGAGAAATTGATCTAAGTAAGGTCTCACTGGCTGGCCTGCAACTTGCCGCACTTGTCTTTGAACTCAGAGAGTTCTGTCTACACTGCCTCCCAAGTATTAGGATCAACGGTGTGTACCAAAATGCCCAGTTTACAGAAATAATGTAGTGATTAGTTCTCCAGACTAACCTATGAAAAGAAAGGAAATACTGAATATATACAAGATTAAAATGAAAACCTCAAAGTGAATGTCATCTCTTACAAAAAACAAAACAAAACAAAACAAAAATGACACTATCAGTGAATGAATGAATAGATGAATAAATCCTGTAACATTATGCCTGTAGATAACAGGCTTTTGCTGATAGTAAATACCATGTTCTTAGCAAAATAAACAGTATGTATAGACAGTGGGCTTGGGAGATGGCTCAGTATATAAAGACACGTTCAGCCAAGCCTGTCAATATGAACTCGATTCCCAGGACTTACATGGCAGAAAGAGAGAACCAACTCTCCAAGGTTGTCCTCCAAAATCCACATGTGTGCACTCCCATCACCCCGCAACAAAACATGATTTAAAGAAATTTAAAAAAAATTTAGTGGTGCTGGGTGTGTTGGCTGCACACCTTTAATCCCAGCACTTTGGAAGCAGAGGCAGGTGGATCTCTTCGAGTTTGAGACCTGCCTGGTCTATATAGTGAGTTTCAGGATATAACAGAGATACTCTTGTCTCAAAAACCAAAATAACAACCACCACCACCACCACCACAAACCTTTAATGGGCTAGCAATGTGGCTTAGTGGGCAAAGATGTGAATCATCAAGCCTGAGGACTTGAGTTCAGTCCCTAGAACCCACAATGGTAGGAGAACAGACTCCCATAAGTTGTTCTCTGACCTTCACACATGTACTGTGGGGCGTGCACACCCACACCCACACACGTAATTTAAAAGATACTTAGTTAACCCTGATGTCAAAGTATTAATAACCAAAATTTAAAGAACTTAGATGAAGCTGGTCATGGTGGCCTTTAATTTTAGCACTCAGGGAGGTAGGCAGGTAGATATCTGTGAGTTCAAGGCCAGCCTTGTCTACAAATTCAGTCCAGGACAACTGCTGTTACACAGAGAAACCCTGTCTCAACACACACACATACACACACACAGATACACACACACACACACACACACACACACACACACACACACTCTTAGATGAATAATAACAGTACGAAAAATCTCAAGGCCATTTAAAAGAATAGCAAACCTGGGAGGCAGAGGCAGGTGGATCACTGTGAGTTTAAGGCCAGCCTGGTCTACAAAGTCCAGTACAGGCAGGGCTGTTACACAAAGAAACCCTGTCTCAAAACACAAAACAAACAACCCCCACCCCAAAAGAATAGCAAACCTATTTCAATGCTTTCTAGATTTACTGCACTGTCACTTTACATTGTCTACACTGCAAGTTCTTTACCTTAAAGAAGCTTTGCCTTTTTCCTAACCAAAGCCTCTTGCTGACACTACCTCCAACCCTTTCAAATATGAATAGTATTGCTATTTACATAACTAATAAATGCAAACCAACTTTTACTTAGAGCAACAAACACCCCCTCCCCAACTCCTGAACCTGGAGCCTTGAGTTTTATTAACCTGCTCTTACTATGCGAAGTACAGTCCTTTAGCTCTTCTCTAAGTAGAATTTCTTTTAGAAAAAAACTTTTTTCTTGGTGTTAGGCACCACACTCAAGGCATGGACTCTGCTAACATCTAAGAACTGTATGTCAGAATACAGTCTTGGAGTCTTTTAGCTGGTGCCTAGGAGAAATTCTTGGGCCTCACTCTAGACCTAATAAAAGTGTTCTTGTATGCTCTGTGGGCTTTTAAAAAGAAATATTCTATTCAGTACTACATTTTTTTCACAACAACAGTCATTGTAGTTGCCCACTTCATGAGATAGAACCCATGTCTGACATTGCTTTGGTGACTTAAGAACCTGAGACTACACAGCCCAGGAGCCCAGGGACCCAGGGTAAACCAAATACTACAGTTCTTAAGAAGAAAAGTAGCAATGAAACGACTCCTACTGATATTCTTCTATATAGTGCCTTGTTTAGGCATCATCAGAGAGGGTTCCTCCGGCAGCAGATGGGAACAAATACAGAAACCCACAGCCAGACATTACATAGAGAGACCTTGAAGCACACGGTTCTAAATGGGATGTCTCCATCAAATCTCTGCCCTCAGGGATCAGGGGGCTCATGGAAGAGGGAGCTGAAAGAGTTAAGAGCCAGAGGGTAATGGGGAACACCAAAACACAAGGCCATCTATATCAACAGGATCAACAAGCATGTGAACTCAGAGACTGAGGCAGCATGCACAAGGAGAAGTGGACACGTGCTCCAATCTCTAACCCAGAAGCTACCTCCAATTGATAACCACTTGCAAAGGAAAATTTAGTGTGTTGTGCGTCTTGGTTTCTTTCTCTTTTTTAATTAATTAATTAATTTGTTCATTCACTTTACAGCCCAATAGTAGCCCCTCCCGCTTTTCCTCTCAGTCCCACTCTCCCTCCCTCTTCCCCCCTCCACGCATCCTGCCTCCCCTACCCCTCAGAAAAGGGGAGGCCCTCCCCCTACCTACCCATCCCAGTACATCAAGTTGCATCAGGACTGAGTGCTTCCTTTACCACGGTGGCCTAGCTAGGCAGCCCCAACAGGGGGCAGTGATGGAAAAGCATGCAAGAAAGTCCTTGTCAGCAACAGCCCTGTTCCCCTTATGAGGGGGCCCACATGAAGACCAAGCTGCCCATTCGGTACATATGTGTAGGGGGCCTAGGTCCACTCCACACATGGTCCTTGGTTGGTCTTTCAGTCTCTGTAAGCCCATCTGGGCCCGGGTTAGTTTACTATGTAGGTTTTCTTGTGGAGCTCCTGTCCCCTCTGGGTCCTTCTATCCTTCCTTCCAGTCTTCCACAAGGATGTGTTGGTTTCTTTAAAAACTTAGTTATGTTATGTGAATTTGTTTTTGTTTTAATCCCAGATGTGGGCTAAGAGGCTGCTTCACAGCAGGTGACTATGATTTGCCTCATGTACTAGCAGGGGACTCTGGAGAGGGCCTGTGGTGGCTGCTCCTCCCCCTGCTGCTGCTGGTTCATCCTGCTGCTGTGTTTGCTATTGCTGGTTTGCTGGATATTCTGACAATGACTACTGGACTTGCCTCAAGGAATTCTTACATCCCTAATCAGCAGGTAGTAGCCTTTAGAGGTCTATGTCCCCTTGCTTCTAACCTTCTTTCTCTAGTGTTGGGGGTTTGGAAGGGATTAGGGTGGAATAAGGGTTGGAAGTGAGGTAGAGGTATAAGAACCCAATAAAATAGATTAAAAAATTATGCCAACAATTTAGTTTCCTCTAAGGGAGTCTCACTGGGTAAACAAACAACTCTTGAGTGTAGGCTGCATGCCCAGTAGTACATGGCCAACAGAAAACAAACTCAATGTCATCTTTGGAGGTTCCTTGTCTTACAATGTTGTATCAGGGCTTTTCCTTTTTCCCCCTTTTAAATTTTTTCTTATTATTTTTAAAGTATATATTCTCTTCTTCTTCCTCCTCTTCCTCTTCTCTTATTTCTTTTCTCTTTTTACCGTACAGGTCCTTTGTGTATACATTATGTCCCAGTTTAGTGTTTTTATGGGATTCCTGAGTGTGCAAATGAATGGGTCTGTTTCTTGTGCCTTCTCTTGGGTTCTTTTCCCTCTATGTGTTTGTTTTGTCCCATTTTGATGTGTTAGTTTTTGTTTTATTTGGTTATATATATTTATTATTATCCCATAGGGATCTGTTTCTAAAGAGAAACAGAAAGGGGTGCATCTGGATGGGAGAGGCAGTGGGGACAAACTGGATGGAGTAAAGGGAGGAGAAACTTTATGGATATATTATGTAAGGGAAAATCTATTTTTAATAAAAAGAAAAAAATCACACATTTGGAATGCTTCAAATTCAGAAATGCTCCAACATCTGAAATGCCCTGAAGTCTGAAACCTTTATAATGCCAAACTGACTGGAAAATTCCACATCTGACCCCACATGAGGGGTTGTAGACAAATTCCAGGCACACTAAAAATGTTGCATAAAGTTATCTTCAGGTTGTGTGTACTGTACATGCTATATGGAACATATCTGGATTTTATGTTTAGACTTTGGTCCTAACCCCAAATTATCATTGTGTACTCAAATATTTAAAATTGGAGAAAAAAAATCCTCAAATACAAAAAAACACTTCAGCTCTCAAGCATTTCAGATAAGAGGAACTCAACTTACATTATTAGGAATAATGATGACCACTTCTTTTATTGAGCAGTTACTAGATGCTAATTTCTAGTCAAAGACTTTAGTATGGATGTACTTACTTAACATCAGCTAATCTTCCAACACTGGTGCCTCTGTTATGCCTATTTTACAGATGAGGAAAACAGACCAACAGTGAAGAACCACAGTTCTAGCTGTAGGATGACTTCATGAGTGGTATGCACATGCCTGGAGTCTCAACACTTTCTTGGCCATATTGTAAGGAAGGCGCTCAGATAAACTCCTCTGTGCCTTTGGTATGGTCTCCCTCCCTCCCTCCGTCTCTCTCTCTCTCTCTCTCTCTCTCTCTCTCTCTCTCTCTCTCTCTCTGTGTGTGTGTGTGTGTGTGTGTGTGTGTGTGAGAGAGAGAGAGAGAGAGAGAGAGAGAGAGAGAGAGAGAGAGAGAGAGAGAGAGAGAGAGAGAGACCCCTACTCACCCACTTCAAACTAAGGCCAACAGGAAGTCTACTAGGAAGCTACTGTGCTGCTGCAGGGCTTGCTGCACAGCAGTCAGTGTTCTTTCCACACTGGCCTAGGCCTTATTCTGCCTACAGAAGCAGAAGCCTGGCATGTATAGGAGTCACAGAATTGAGGAGAGCACACATTTGATTTTCTCTTCCCCTTCTTCTTGAGAAGGGAAGAAAAGGGAACTGTTCCTTCCCCCCATGCAAAGTGAAGGGTAGAGGACCTTCTAGAAAAGCTTGCATGGGAACTGGAAGTACCAGACAGGAGAGCCTTGGTCTCTGGCCAGGGCTTGCCAAGTCATAGCAGCTTACAGGCCCACATTGGTGACCTAGGCAGGATCCTGGGGGAGGCCCAACAAGTGATATTTTCGGTCTTAAGTGAAAAGTGACTAGTGTCTGTTTCTTTTATGCCTCACCTGTGATAGCCCACACTAGCAATACATATTAAGGTAAGAATGTATGCTTCTTGTAAGTAAAAAAAAAAAATCTGTGACAAGTCAAAGAAATATTTGTGAGGGTAACCTGCCCAAGGCTACTCTGATGGAGTCCTGCCCAAGAGGACTGCCTGCACAGAGCAAGAAAACCCAGAAATAGGGACTATGGTAACACCATAGAGAGGAGACACGGATGTGCTGCTGAGGCTAGCTGTAGCCTGTGCCAACAATGCTAAAGCTGTGCTTTTGCAACTCAGGGATGCCTGCCACACCAAGGGCATCAACAGCGAAAAAGGAAGTGGCTGTCTAATGTTCATGATTATAGAACACGCTGTGTAAGGGCTTATTTTTCTTCTCCATGACCTTTGAGCTCTCCCATATAAGGTAGCAGGACACAGTATGTGTGCGACAATTGTTTCCTCAAAAAATAAAAAGTTGAAAAAAAATAAAAATAAATAAAAAGTTGAACTTGCACGTAGAAATTATAAATACATATTTGTAAAAAAATGTAGAGTACGACAAAAATAAACACAGTGGGAATACTTATTTTAGTTTGTTTCTTTAGGAACCAGATACAATTTCTATTTGATCCTCATAGGACACTAAAAATTTCCCCCCCTGAAATTAAACACATTTTGGTCATATTGAGTTCTTTTGGGAATCTTTCAAGTCTTACTTACTAAACAAGGTTTCCTTAAGGCAGAGAAGCCCTTAGATAGTAATACAACTCTATTCCTTCATTTTGAAGAGACTGTTATAGTTTGGATAAATGTCCGCCTAGGTTTTAAAAGGCTTGTTTGCCTTTTGGCACTGGTGTGAGGTGGTGGAACCTTTAAGAAGTGGGGCCTAGTAGGAGGAAGTCAGTCACTGGGACTATGCTCTTGACGTGGGTAACAGTATTCCATTCCCTTCTTCTCTTTGCTTCTTGCATGTCATGAGGTGGGCAGCCTCTTCTGCTGAGATTTTTTGCCTTCCTGTGGGCCCAAAGCAATAGGGAAAACTGACTGAAATCTCTAAGATTGTGAGCCAAAATAAGTCTTTCTTCCTTTTAAGGTGATAATCTCAGGTGTTTTGTCATAGCAACTGAAAGCTGATTAGCACAGAGGAGAAAATGAAGGTCTAGTCAGGTGAAATGCTATACTTAGGGTTATACAAGCAGCATAGCAGCTAATGGAAACTTGGCCTTCTGTCTCACAGCAGATGTCTTCGGACTATATTAGAATTTAGTAATACATAACACCTTGTGCCAGTGGGATGCCTTTAGTAAAATTTAGGGGAGAAACTGCAGAAAATGCTATTCATAGGCCATGGAAAAATAAACTAAATATGATTTGGAAATTATTGGTCAATCACATGCTGGTTTTATTATTTATTAATATTAAGATCTTAATCTTATCTTGGCTAAATAGGAATGTTTTAGGTTTTTTGGGGGGCTATTTGGTTTCTGTTACTACTATTAAAACCTGTTGTGTTGTGTAAAAGCAGCTATTAACAATGAATAGGCATGACTGTCTTTTCTTTCTTCTTCTTTTCTTTTCTTTCCTCTTCTTTTCTTTTCAAGACAGGGTTTCTCTGTGTAGCCTTGGCTGTCCTGGACTCACTCTGTAGACCAGGCTGGCCTTGAACTCACAGCGATCTGCCTGCCTCTGCCTTCTGAGTGCTGGGATTAAAGGCGTGCGCCACCACGCCCAGTAACATGGCTGTGTTTCAATAAAATGTTTATCAAACAGTGGCCAGCTGGATTTCGCTTCAGGGTGATAACTTGCATCTTCTGCTCTAGAAATCTAAATTCAGAGTAGACTGGTAACACTAAAATATATTTTGTTTTGTCATTTGCATTCCTTAAATCTGAAGATAATGAAACATATTTATAAGACTGACATGCTGAAGGAGTTGGGAAAGGTGATAGAGGAAAATTTTAATGTTAATTTCCTAGAGGGAAAACAAGGATGTAGAACTCAATGACCATTTGCATTCTTTTTCTAAAGAAATTAGTTATCCAAGTTCAGCACTCTCTCTCTCTTTCTCTCTCTCTCTATATATATCACCAAACCACATACATAGAATCAAGGCAAAAACAAGGAAATGTGAACAGCTGCAAGGGAAGCAGGCTGTCTCACACTGTGTCACTCCCAGACAGGCCTGCTCCCTGCCAGTCTTTGGCACTGGGTCAGATACAACCACACCCAGCTGCCCGGACACACTTCACCTCTGTGTCAAGGAGAGAGTCAGCGCAGTTCTACTGGGAAGTTGCATATTCTACATTGCAGATGGTTCAAACGAAGCAGAGGAAACGTGGTGGGAATATTCAATTCCTAGCTCCTAAGCACGTACTTTTCAACCGAAAGATGAAATCAATCATTACATCATTTTAAATTTATGTGCAAAGCATTAAATGAAGCTTCTTTTTTTTACATTTCACTCTTAATGTCTTAGTCCTCAAATATAAATGATTGTTCATTGTTTTACTTATCACAGATCCTTATTTAGATATTTATTCTGTATCTATTTTAACTATTCTGTAATGAAAATTAGTGGCAAGACACGATTCCTTGATTGTGTAACCCATTATCTTTTTTTTCTTCCACAGAGAAAACCGTATCAAAAGACAAGAATTATACCATTTGAGACAAGATTATAACTTTTAGAACAAGACTCTAAGCAGTGGATCAAATAATGAAGGGGCTTCTAGAGCCTCAGAGACCAGTGAAGTTCATTAGCATCCACTTACTTTAAAGACACTGAAGCAACTTCCTGCTGGAAAAACACTCAAGTTCATATTTAGTTGCAAATAAATGAAATGTGCCTACAGTCCCAGTAAGACAGACAATAAGAGTGTGAACAAGAGTGCATGAAATGGCAGTGATGAGATGAGATGAGGGACAGGCTATCTTACTAGAAACTTCCTTCAGAGTTTGGGTGAACTATCTATGAAGAAGCTAGGTGCACAGGAACCAAGTTCCAACGTCACACCTTAGTGAACTGAGAACTGAGAGGCAAAAGAACTTCCTCCCCACATATAATACATTTGAAATCCAGCAAAATGTTAGGGGAAGGTAGATGATTTCATACTAAAATATAGGGAACTGACAAGCAGCTATCACTTTGAAGATGCTTTTTGGAAGTTGTAAGTTGGAGAAAAATTTTAGATCTAAACTTGTTTTCCTGCCCAAGTTAACATACCAATTTGAGATCTTCAGCTTAACCACCTACTCAGGAAGCCTGAACTGAAGAGTTCCCGGACAGCCCGGGGAAACCCAACTTTTAAATATATGCAGAACCAAAAATGAAAGGCCCTTTCAAACATTAAACATGAGCTAGTGCAAAGACAGTTAGTTCATAAAGGTCCAAAAGACATATTGCGAAAACTAAAATGGCATTTTCAAAAAAACCAAGGAACTGTAAATGTATGAACTGTAAGAAAAATGTCTTACCCATCTAAGAATGAGTATGCATTATTGTGATTCCATGATTTTCAAAAATGATTTATAAAGCCCACCAAGGTGTTTTTTTTGTTAAGAGTAAATATTTGCCTATCTTATCAGCATCTTTTGTTTCCCCTAAAAACTTAAAATCTACAGGATTTTCTAATCTGTTTAATTAAAAAAATACTCTGTTCTCTATGTGTGTCTGAGTATATTCCACATACGTTCAGGTGCTCATAGAGTCCAGAAGAGGGCATGAATCCCCTGGAGCTGTTGTTACAGATGGTTGTGAGTTGTTTGACATTGGTTCTGGGAACTGAACTCTGGTCCTCTGGAAGAAGAGCATGTATTCTTAACCACTGTGCCATCTCTCTAGCCCCCAGTTTATTTTGAATAGTTTAAAAGCTAGAGTAAGTAGCACAAATGAATTTAAAAAGAGACCAACACAAAGTCTGGCAGAAGTGGTTTTATGAGAAGAAAGCAGCATGTTGCAAATGTTGCTAATGTTGCAAACCACCTCTCAGTCTTTGATGGAGCATGCCACATCCCTTTCTGGAGAGAGAGCCTTCTTTTCCTTGAGACTAGCATAAAGAACCGGTGCTTATTGCACTTGAAGGCTATTAGAAGATTCCTTTGCCTTCTGATAAAGTAAAATATAAACGGAGAATCTCACTGAGAGTGGGTGACACTGACACTGGGGCAAGTTGATTTAGTACTGTAGTATCTAATTTATTATTATAAAGTCAATTTCAAACCCTGATTTATGTAACCCACCTAAACAAATAGGAACTATATAAACCTCTGTAATCCATAGCACACTCAGAAAAGATGGTGCATTCCTTTAACAATGATAGAGAATATAGGAACCAACTTGGGATCTAGAAAGAGCAATATGTGAAGAAAGAGCCAAGGCAGGAATCTGTGTGATTAGCATTTTGGGAAGCTATTTTTCCTACTATATATTTACCATACAACATTGATAGTGGATGGTGTGAGAGGATAATTTAACATTTTTGTTTCCAGCCTTCATGCTTTGAGTTTTTTTTTAAACCTTATTGAATTGCTTAGACCCTCCATTATAAAGTTGAATAGGAGTGGTTAAGAGTAGATGATCCCTTGAATGGATAAATAAAATGTAGTATATAAATATTCTCTAAAACTCTGTTACAAGGCTTTAAAATCATGTCGTTCACAGGAAAATGGAATGAACTGGAGAGTGCCAAGGTAAGTGAAATAAGTTCAGAAAGAAAAACATTTTTTTCTCTCACATGGAGAATTTAGACTGAAAAAAAAAAAGGGATGGGAACAATAAAAGAAGGACAATAGAGGATGGCGGGGAATTAAACATAATCAATGCATAAAAATGTTAGAATGGAACTAATAGTTTTGTATAATTACTATATGGTAACTTTTAAAAAGTAAGTAAAAAGTAATGGACAACCCTTGCTTTATTCCTAATTGCATCTGCTTTTTTGTTGCTTCTTAAAACCTGAGCATATTGCCAGTAGGCTGAAAATGGTCCTCCAAGGTTACAGAGAGAGAATGGGTGACTGACCAGTCAGTAAACCGCTTTTGTCATTTCTTAGTTTTGGAAGCTGCTTGCCTGCACTCCTAGTTAAGTAATAATTTTATTCCTTCTCAAGTCTCTGATGGGGTTGAAGACCAGATAGTTACAGTTTCACAGTTAGGCTTAAGTTGTTTAGGATTTAAGAAAATGTTTTAAGGTCTAGAAAGATGTTTTTAAGTTGATAAATACAAGCTATGATAGAGAATGGTTTGGGTACAAAAGTTTAGACCCACGTAGATAGGATACATTGCATTTTCTTCAAGGTTGCCAACTAGAAATGAGATAAACATTTTGAATGTAACTTTTACATAGGGCTTTCCTGATTGTTTCATACCTGTTCTTTCTGTAAGGGGTTTATTATAAATAAATAAGGTCCATATGTATTTGGAAATAAAAAGAAAATGCATTGATAAGATCAGAAAAAAGTGACCATATCAAGCTTAATGGCACGCTTAAATATCTACATTAAAAAGCACCAGCTAATCCAGCTCTCAGGGATCTTGTTTCTGGTAATACTTTCCTACTACAGAGATGGAAACACAAGGAAGTTTTGTGTAGCCACTTAGAAATGGTAGAATAGGTGACTCCCAAAGCAAAAAGCACTTTGATCTTCAGCCCTAGGAAGTGCACAACAGCACCAAGAGCACCTGCCACTGGGCTGGGCCCAGCACCCAGCTGACTTGTACCTGCCAGAGCTGCTGACTCTTTAAGGCCGCATTGGGGGTGGGACGGTAACTCTGTCTCCAAAGGTCCTCAGGGCTTCTCATTCCAGACATTTAAGTCCAGAATTCATGAGAAACCCAGCTTGGCATTTCCTGATTGGTAATGTCTTTACACATTCAAACTGTTGTAACTCATTTCCCCAAGTTGCAAAAAAAAAAAAAAAAAAACAAAAAAAAAGCAAAAACAACCCCCCCAAACAACGCCCCAAAAACAAAACAAAACAACAAAAAATTAAAAAACAAAAACCCACAAAAAACAAACAAAACAAAAAACAAAACAAACAACTAAAAACAAACCAACCCACCCATCATCAGCAAGTTACTGTAAAACTTCTACTTCTTTTTCCTTTAGGAAACTTCTGAGTTCAAAAAATATTCTATTCCAAACATGCCTACTAAATTAATATCATCTCAAAAACACAAAACAGTAAATCTAGAGTTGTGGTTTTGCAGGCTAGATGGGAAAAAATTCTCTCCCTAAGCAGTAAAGCATTACAATAAAGATGTCAGCCACATGAAATACGATGGATTCCAAGCACTTGCTTATTTCTAATGCAATATTTTAAAATATTACTTAAAAACAGCACACTACTTCATCTATGAGATCATCCATTTTATAAATCGACATCTAAATTAAGTTACTCCTAGAGTTAGCTTTGTGGGTTTAGTAATTCATTTACTGGTTACAGTTTTAGAGAACAAGCTGACAATTCCTACAAAAATCGTATTAATTAGGTGGGGGCATCATATCTACTACTAAAATGGCAGTACATGCTAGCAGTCAGAGGTATGGCAGCCAGTGAGTGAAGTATTGAAACTTAGTTGTCAAAGTGTGGCAGAGAGAGACGATTCCCCACTTTTGTAAATTCACACACAACAACTGGACACATGTGATGTGTTAATATGCAGATTTTGGGTAGCAATCAAATCAAGGTAGTTAGTGTATCTGCCGCCTCATACCTCTATCATTTCTTTGTGGTAAGAATACTTAAAGTCTTCTCTTGTGGCTATTTGGAACCATTCAATATGATATGGTTAAGCAAAGCCACCCTACTGTGCAGAAGATGACCAGATCACATTCTCCCCAGCACCTGTGGATTACTGGTCAACCTCTCTTCATTCTTTCACCACCAGCTTCCCCTGCTGCTCAAAATGATTATTCTTTCTACCTAGTTTCTGGGAGACTAGTCCTAGGGCTCTAACATCATGCTGCAGCTGTCTTTCTGTGTAATCGTAATGCTCTCCAGGTTCACTGATGTCACTGCAAATGACAGGCACTTCAACACTATGGTAATTTTGCTCTCTCCAAATTCTAATGATGTCCTTTTGGATGCCAAACTTGCTTACATTTAGAACCATGACCAGGACAAACAAAGCTCTCAGATGTTCTTCAGTCAGCCTTAGGAACTCACTCCTGTTTGTTTTGTCAGCTTAAAACTGCTGGTCTCGGACTTCACATATTTAGAGTGTTACTGAATTAACAAGAATAACATAAAACGGTTCCCTGGTTGCTCAGCAACCTGAATCAATTCATGTCATTGTTTGTCACTACTAAGGACCCTGCAAAACAGAACAATCCATACCAAGCATGGGGTGTGGAGTTAGTGAAAGATGGAGAAATGGCAATGAGTTTGAAGTTTCTCATCCCTACTTTGTGGAGTCAGTTTATTATGTGGGCTTTGGACATCAGGCTTGGCAGCAAGTGTGTTTACCCTCTGAGTCGCCTCGCTGGCCCTTTTCTTTTGGAGACAGTCTCACTATTTACACCAGGCTGGCTTCTAACTTGTGATCCTCATTCCTTAGTCTCCTATGTGCTGAGGATCAAAGCAAGGATATTGTACATGCTGAGCAAGTGTTCTACCACCGAGTTCCATGCCCAGTCTGTGCCTGGGTCTAAACTGTATTTTCTAGGCCATGCACATTGTAAACTTAAGAGGTCAAAAATGACTTAGAAGAGTTGATTATCTCCTTCCACCATGTAGGGTCCCGTGGTAGAACTCAGGTCATCAAGTTTGGCAACAAGCACCATTACCTGCTGAGCCGTCTTCCCAGCTCCACATTCATTGTAAAGATTTTATTTTTAATTATGTGTAAATGCAGGTCTATGTGTGAGGATGTGCCTGTAATGCAGTTGCCTATAGAAGCAAAAAGAGGGTGTTGGATCTCCAAGAGCTAGAGTTACAGGCAGTCATGAGCTGTTTCATGTGGGTGGTGGGAATTGAACTTGGGTTCTCTGGAAGAACAGCAAGTGTTCTCTCTCCAATCCCTAGACCCATACTTTAGAATTGTTTGTTATAGGAGTTAATGGGCTGATTCATATATGTACTATGTAAAAGGCCAAGCCAGGGGAAAAGGTAGATGGTTAGTGACTAAAGTATGTATTGTGTAAGCACTGAGACTTGAGTTTGGATTTCCAGAATTCACATAAGAAGCTGGGCTCAGCACTCTATTTGTAATCTCAATGCTGGAAGGTCTCTGGAGCTCATTGGCCAGTCAGCCTAGTCAAAAAAAAAAAAAGCTGCAGAGTTAGTAAGAGACCCTGTCCTAAATAATAAGGTATATCGAGCAAAGAAGACAGCCCCCCCATGTCAAGTCACTCTCTGGCCTGTACATGCATGTGTATACATGAGCAAATGTACCCACACAGTCTCAAAAGCCAAACAAACTAAGGAAATATAATTAATTTTACTTGACCAAATTTATGAAGAGAAGCCACTCTTCAATAACTACAATTATACAGTGTGAAGTTGAAACATCATGTAATATTTCTAGCTCAGCTTTCCCTATAGTGTTCCTCATCAAAATAGGGCTCTACAGGATTTCAAAGTAAAACATTTGCACCTGAGAAATGCTATGAACTAAATCTCAAAAGGTTTCTTTCCTTCAAGACATTTTAGCACTTTTGGTATAATAATAATAATGCACACCCAAATCCCACACTTAGTTTAGTAGTCAACTAACCAATCAGTTAAAGTTCTTTTTTCCTTTTCTGCCATAGTGTTACCTAGCAGAAGACTATTCTATGGAATATCCTATAAATGATATTTTGCTCTATTATAATCTGCATCTTACAGTGGGTGAGTCAAGCAGTACCAGACAGTTCTAGGTCTCCCAAAGCAAGTTTTGCTCTTTCATTAAGGGAAAGAGCTTCCTGTAAAACAACTGAAATATACTATTACCATCAGAACCATCCAAGAAAATGTTCACTGTAGAAATCAACCAAGCTTTCTGAGGCTACATTGAAGGCAGGCATGAACGGTCAATTTCTGTTTCTATTCTTTTATTTTTTTGCAACAGGGGCTCACTATGTAGTCTTGGCTGTCCTGGAACTCTCTATGTAGACCAGGCTGGCCACAAACTCATAGAGATCTGCCTGCCTCTACTTCCCAATGAGACAGCTGACACCACATCAGGCTTAGCCAAATTTAATAATTGGAACATCCTCTCATGTTTGAAGAAGACACCAAATTTACAAATATCAGTGTCCCAAGGATGTTAAATATGTATGTGTGTGAATCTATTCCACTGCACTGTATCTCATTAACACTTCTGTATACATGCTTGAGAAATAATGTGTTAAGGCAATAGAAAGAAATCACTGTTAAGACTGAGAATTTGGCCGGGCACGGTGGCGCATGCCTGTAATCTCAACACTCTGGTAGGCAGAGGCAGTTGATCTCTGTTGAGTTCAAGGCCAGTATGGTCTCCAAAGTGAGTTCAGGACAACCAGGGCTACACAGAGAAACCCTGTCTTGAAACAAAACAAAATAAAACAAAACAAAACAAAACACTGTTAATTTATTATAACAGAAAAAATACCTTGGTAAATCAGGGTTGTGCTACACTCTATAAAAACAACTCACTTATCACTTGCATGCACAAATTATTTATAAATATAAGTATATACGATTTCTCCATTGTAGCTGGCTAAGCTATACTGCATTTGCACTTCATATATGTTTTATTTAGTTTGGAATCTGTACTAGATAGTTTCTCCCATTTTTCCTAGATCCAAAGAAATTGAAAAAGGAGTGCTATGATGGGGATCTGGAGATCCCTATAAAGTAAAAGGGTCTGCTAAACACTAAATGCTCCCCAAAGAAGGAAAATACAAAAAGACAAGACTTACATCTAGCAGTGTGTGAAGATGCTGATCCTGGAAAACACTGTGTAGAAAATCTAGGTCCTTCTCACTGCAGTCTGTAAGTGCGTGAATCTCTTCCAGGCTGTCCAGCACCTGAGAGACGGCTCCTGGAGGGACAAATGGAAAGGTAACTGCTGATACCTAGTCAATGCCACACTATCTTTTGCAATCTTAGGCTTGCATTTCATAACAATGAGTACTGGAAGTCAGAAGGCATGTGTTTTTATGAAGGAGAGGTTAAAATGTACCTTAGATAATTTAAGGGTGGAAATTTTATGTTTTTGTTCTCAACAAAGGATTTCTGCCTTTTGTTTTTAAAAATGAGCTTGAGCTTGTATATTTAAATTTAAGTACTCTGTCAGCATAACTGGAATACTATGATGGAAGATCTGGGTGCAGCAAATTATACATCAGCTAGACAGTAAAGGTACCAGGACCCTAAGGCATTTTGCAATATTTTAGAAATAAAACACAGGTGGGCCTTTCATATAAGGGCATTCTATCAAGAACCGACAGTACAGCAAACTGTAGATAAAAGGCACAGACTGTCAACTGAGAGTTCTTGTTGCTTAAAGTAAGCTTGGAAGAACTGTTTTTTAAAAAACAGTTTTAGTTAGCAAAGACCTCAGTATATTTATTCCTTCTTAAAAATTTACATACAACGTCAAAAGAACCAAAGTCATTTTTATTGTCTCAGGAATTTATACAGAACCAAAGACAAAGGGTTGGTAAACTAACAGACATAGGCATAATGGACTCATCCAAATACCACATGAAATTTTAAGGAAAGTCATTTTGTAGGGCAAAGAGAATGGAAGTGTAATCAGTTTCCCTATATTTCCTCATGCTCAGCACCTGAGGCTGGTTATCAATGAAAGAGACATCTGAGCATTATCAAAGTCATTTACACAGCCTTAAAGAACCAATCAACCTATTTTTACTCTACAGACAATATGCAAATATATGTTCCATAAAAAATCCCCAAGAGCCTTCAGAATGTGTGTGTATAGATGAAGAAAGTCTGAGAATAGCGCTTCAGTTGTAGTTAAGTCTTCAGATCACTGTCCCGGACTGGGTGAGGGGTTTGGATTTTGTTCTCCAAGGAGACATTTTTTAGTGTCTGGGGATATTTTGGGTTGTCACAGCACCAGGAGGGAGGGTGGCTATTGGTAGAGGCTAGGGATGGCTGTCAATATTCTCTAATGTCTAGGATAGCACCGCACCATAAAGAGTTATCTGATAGTCAGTGCTGAGTTTGAAAAATCCTAGTTTAGACAAAGCCAAGATATTCCTTGGGAGCCATTTCGAGATCTTCTTGTCTCTGACCCCATCCATTACAATGCACTTATTGGTGAGAACAGAAGTCAGGGTTATTTCTTCAGAAGGTAATCTGACAACATATATAAAAGAGCCTTAAATGTGTATGTGTTTCAATTTGCTAATTTCATTTCCCAAATCTACCCTAAAGAGAATAATAGAAGGATTCTGTATGAGGATATTTATCACATAAATGGAAGATAAATCTAATAGACAAAACCCTGTAAAGCAGCACATAGCCAACTTAGTTCTCTTATTAAAAATACGTAAATTATAGGATGTTCACCTAATGCTGAATAAAGATTGTTTTTTGAAACGTGTAAACATATAGGAAAATTCTCATGATATAAAAAATTTAAAAGTAGACATAAAACTATGGAACTTATATTTTCCTAATTAAGATTAAAAACCAGACAGAACACACCACACACACACACACACACACACACACACACACACACACACACACGAAAAACAGAACTAAATACACCAGAAGTGTAACAGTAGCTATAATTTTCCTACTTAATTCATCCTGTTCTTGTCCATATGTTCCAAGGTTTCTACAACAGCAAAAACCAAGTTGCTACATAAGTTACTTATTTTTGTAGTACCATTTAGTAACATTAAGGTTTTGGTATTTATGTCACAAATCATATGTCTATCCACATGGCTATTAAAGAATTTGTCTTTATTTTGGGACAGTTATAGGTACAGTAAAAAGAAAAAGACACAAAGATCCAAGTTTCTCCAGTTTCTCCAATACTACCATATGAAAAAACCTTAGTACATATCACAGTCAGGATGGTGACATAGGTACAATATGCTACAAAGCATCCATCCCCACAAGGCACCTCCATGATGCCTTACAACCACTTATTTGCCTCCCATTCTGCTCCTTCTAATCCCTGACAACTACCAATCTTCTCCACTTTTACAATTTTGTCATTTTAGGGAGGCTATATGAATGAAATCACATAGCATATACTCTTTGGGGATTGGCTTTCTTTTTTCTTTCTTTTTTTTTTTTTTTAAACCTAACATAGTTCTCTAAAGTTATCCAGTTTGTTCTTTACTGCTGAGGTGTATAATCCATGGCACAAACATGCCAGTTTAAACATTTACTAATAGAGAAGTAACTATTGGTACTTCCTTAAGATGTATGGACACAATCTATTGCTTTTCATCTACTCTTAGGACCTTTATTTTGCTCAGTGTAGCAACAAACAAATAAACAAATAAACCAAAACCAAACAAAAACCCCAAAGAATAACAAAAACAAAACCCTGTAAAGTAGCACATAGCCAAACTTAGTTCTCTTATTAAAAATTTGGAAAGAGAACATATAGAAAAAATTAGGCTGCACTGACTCTCTGATTTCCCAAAACACATCAGAACACTAGCAGAATTAAATGATACTGGGGTTATCAAATTGTTAAATCAGTCCTAAAGTCCTGAACTGATGAAACTAATATAATAAAAATATCAAGGAAATAGGGTTTTTATATGAAGTCAGCAGATAACATAAAATCTAATTATCTCCATTCAGTTATTTTAGTAATTATTGTGCATATATATATGCTATATAGTAGCTTACTAACAAGATTAAAACAAAAAAACATACATTAAGTGATTAATAAGATGGCCAGGCTGGTGATTGGGAAACACTTGCACCTGTACTTGACCAGGGACATATTACTGATTGATCTGCGAACTCCCTAAGTACTTGTGTCATTTTTATTCTGTCAGCACAGTCTACAAGTTACTTACTTAATCTGGGTATCTGTTTATTTTATATAAGATCCCCAAGACAGGTCTGTTTGCTATATATTTTATAATGTCTACAAGCCTTGCACCGAATTAAGCCCTTTAGAATGAGTAATAAGAGCTAGAGAGATGGTTTTGGTGGTTATGATCACCTGCTGCTCTTATAGAAAACCCAGGTTCAACTCCTAACTCACAACTGCAACCCCAGCTCTAGAGAGATTTGATGCTTCTGGCCTCTGTGGGTACATGTACTCACAGCATATATGCCCTCCTACACACATATAATCAAAATAATAAAAATAAATTAAAAAGAGAATTCATAATAACAACAATAGAAACAACAGTTTCTATTATTGGCCATCACAGAAAGGCAGACATCATCCCATCTTTCTAGATTGGAGATCTACTTTCGGGGGAGGTCCAACAAAGTTCCAGCTAGGAAATGGTAGAACTAGTGCTCAGCTCTGGGCTTGTCTAGCTTTAAAGTCTGTGCTTTGTCTGACTTCCTACACTAACTGGCTGTGCTAGGAAGCCTAGAGGAAACTTTAACAGTTATGGTTCATGCACAGATAAGGAGGTTGGAAAAGAACTTTTCCTTATTGGTTCAAGTCATAACCAAGTTCCTTTGTGCCAGCTGCTAGGTAGGGGCTTCAAGGAAAATAGAAAAATACTCTTAGGCCTCAAGGGGCTCTCAGGTTGGTGCATGCAGGAGGCAAACTACACCTTGGGATAGGGTTGGAGAGATGAATTTGCTGATGGGGCCACTGGATGGATGGATGTCTTTCTAAAACCTCGAAGATATCTGTTAGCCTGCATTCTCACGGTCTCCAAAGGTCTACTAAGCCTTCTCATCCGTCACTTCTGGAGAGGTTTATCGTCATAGCTCGTATGCACAGGACTCATTTAATAGACTTTGCCTCATGAAAGGCAGCATTTCTTCTGTTGCACACAAGTCTTCTGTTGCCAGCTCCAAAAATGGTCCCTCATTTGACCTTTCTACAATTGTGTAGGAGGATTATTGTTTCATTTTATTTCTCTTTCTTCCTTCAAGTTGAATAAATGTTTTTGTCCAATGTTAAAATCTTTCTTCGCCTTTGGCCACTGTTGCTGTTGTTATTATTATTATTTGCAGAGCTGAGGATTGAGCCCAGGGCCCCATTCATGGCTGGCAGATATTCTACTGAGCTACACTCCAGCCCAAACCATGGCCATTTCAATAGCTTCTTTTTAAAGAACCTGTTCTAGTCTTTTCTTTCTTTCTTCTTTCTTCCCTTTCTGTTTCGTTTTGTTTTGTTGGAGACAGGGTCTCATTATGTAGCCCTGGCTGGCCTGGAACTTATAATAAGAGATCTTCTAGCCTCTGCTTGTGCCATCATGGCCTGTAGTCTTATTACTTCTTCCTTTGGGTTTGACCAGCAGAACCACAAAACACATTTTAGGCCTGACAGATGTGTGCAACTGGTATCTCTAATCATGTACCAAGGCCTTCTAAAATATCTATATTTTTCAACAACAACAACAAAAGAGGTAACAAAAACAAATGGACACAAAGACTTTGGTAGGACTTCCCTATTGCTATTCCTTCAGATTTTAAATACAGGCAGTAGTGGTAATTACATACTCACATGATTAAGCTATTATCAGTATTCATTTTGTAGATCAATATTGTCATATAAGAACTAATCATTCTTTTTAAAGGTTGAAAATTTTGCTTTCCCTATAAAATCCTAGAGTAAGTTTCTAACTGCCTTAAAAAAATCAATCAACCAATAAGTAGTCCCTACGTTCTCCCTAGGAGAGAGCTATCTAATGGCATAACAGCGGGCATCCTGCTTGCTTTTGTATTCTGGGCTGTACTTTGTAGAATGTGGCTCAAAAGAATGCTTTATCAAAGGACCCTTGATTAAAAGATTTTTTTCTAAACAAATTTTGAAGGATTTAGAGTTAAGTACTGGAATAGATGAGTTAGCCATGGGAAATAGTTTTCCTTTTTGGAAAGGAAAAGAGTCCCGCTCTGTAGCTCAGGCTGGCCTCACAGTCCTGATTCTTATTATCTCACTCTCCTAAGAGAATTACAGGTGTGAGCTGCCATGCCCAGATGAAATTCATAATGGGAATTATCTTCATATTAACACATGTATGGTAATTTGTGTTTGTACCCTTGTTATCTTATGTGATTTTCCAATCACCTGTTATGCAGGCAAGAGCTTTTATATTTATTCAATGACCTAGCCAAGGTCCACAGAGAGAAACAGAGCAGAGGAGTGAATCCCAGCACCGCACTGTGGCTTCTGTTACAATGTTCTTCTCTCCAACCTAGAACCACCTGATTCTCAGCAATGCTCCCACCTGAACCATGCGCTCAGTAATGCTGTGCTTTGCAATTTCTCTTCTCTTCTTAACCCCATTTGCATTTACTACAAGAGGTTCTTTTCTAGTATTTGACCCAAACTTTTACGGTGATAAATTTATTAAAGCAATTATACCTCACTTAAGATAACATCTTATGCAGTTTATTCAGTCATCAAGCATGTGTCTAAAAATTCAGGTTGAAAATCATACAATTGGATTTTAAACATTTCTGCTTTTCCAAAGAATCTCACTTCTAAGCAAGCTTTTCGGAAAAGTCTTTCTGATACTATTATGAAACAATAGTCAAATTAGCATAAATATATCAACTATTTCAAAATGTTTTCTAGGCCTATTTATTTAAAGAGGAATATGCTTTTAAAGTCAATAAAAGCTTTGGATATAGAACAGTTTCATGACAAGAGTGGAAAAGTCACACACACACACACACACACACACACACACATTTACCAAGTAAAAATAAACTCAAAAGGACGATAGAAAAATAAACAAAATGTTTAATCTAAGAGGTTCTCAGCATTCCTCTCACAACTCTCCCCCCACATAGCAAACTGTAAACAATTCCAAACAGGCAGAAGTCTGACAACACCTCCCCACCCCTCCCCGCCGCAGTCGCTAGCAGCTTGCTCTAGTGCTCCATCACATGTATAGCCCCTGACTTTGAGGAGAATGAAGAATGCAGAGTGGCTAACACCAGTCACGTCGCTCTCAAACAGTTCAGCAAAGAATTCAATTGTCTCTCAGATAAAAGTTAAACACAGCAAAGTACACAAATCTCAAGTTGACCATTCAGTGGGCTTTGGTGCTCCCATGTTTACCTGGCAGGTATTTCAAGAAAGATCTGTGTGCATTTCTTAGATACACGAAGAGCTATGCAACTAGGTAACAGTAGCAAATGCAGCAGGTGAATGCAATCTCGAATCTTCTGAAGGGTGGCAATACCCTCTATTGCTGACTTCATGAGTGGCTCAGTAACACAACACCGAACCACTGCACATACACTGTAACCACTCAACCAAAGCCTCTCCATTGCAAACATGATACCTTTTTTGAGATGGGGTTTCATTATGTAGCTCAGGCTAGCTTCAGAGTTATGCTTATCCTGTTCAGCCTCCTTGGGTGATGGGATTATAGGTATGAACCCTATCCCTAGCTAAGAAATACAATGTTAAAAAATTTTGTTTTGTCAGGTGTGGTGGCACATGTCTTTAATGCCAGCACTCAGGAGACAGGAAGGCAGACCTCTGTGAGTTCAAGGCCTGCCTGGTGTACACAGTAAATCCAAGGCCACCCAGGGCAACATAGTGAGATTTTTTTTCTTACTCAAGTGTACTTTATTAAGTTAAACTCACCAATTTAAGTATACACTGTCATCACTCAAAAAGTATTCCCCGTTGTCTAACTGCAGCCTGACTCTCCTCACCACCATCCGCCTAGCCAACAGCTTTTATTTTCAATGCACCAAGCAAATTCAGTCTTTTAATCATGTGATAAGCAACAGCGCACTCCACAATGGAAACGTATTTTGAACTCTGGCGGATGTACTATATCCAATTCCAGGTGCGAAAACTTGTCTATAATGATAAATGTCTCAGATTCTTTATGTGTACATTATGGTATAAGTACTTAAAAAAATGTATTAGCTTAAGTTTCTTAAAGAACTTTACATATATATTTCATCAGTATACAGAGGCTACAATCCTAGTGACATTATGTTTATTAAAATAGTCTGTTTCCAAGTAGTAACATTCCTAATTTTCTTTTAACGAGACAGGATCTCTAGATGCTCACTCTGTAGAGCAGGCTGGCCTCGAACTCAGAGATCCATCTGCTTCTGCCTCCTGAGTTTTGGGACTAAAGGTGTGTGCCACTCCACACAAGTAGTATCATTTTTGAGCACCATATTTTTTAAAGCACTTTAACACTATCCTGCTAGCTTTAAATGCTCATTAGCATAAAGTTTTATACAGATTGGTAAGTATGACTGATAGGATGCTCATGCTCAAGATGATAGGTGTGGCTGACTAAAAAGGATAGAAGAGAGAGGAAAAAGAGAAGAGAAGAGAAGGAAGGTGGTAAGGAAGGAGGGATAGATTGCTTGCTTGACTGAATTCCATTTTTATTTATTTTATTTTATTAATTTATTCAAAACATATCTCAATTGTTATCCCCTCCCTTGTATCCTCCCATTCCTCCCTTCCTCCCATTTTCCCCTACTCCCCTCCCCTATGACTGTTCCTGAGAGGGATTACCTCCCCCTGTATATGCTCATAGGGTATCAAGTCTCTTCTTGGTGACCTGCTGTCCTTCCCCTGAGTGCCCACCAGCATGGATATGTAGCCTCTGGACCCCTAAGATCTCGTCTCCTGATAACCCTACCATTTGTGATCAACTACTTCTCCTGGCATGGAGCCTGAGCATATGGAATGTTATTTCTGAGGTGAGGGTAAAAAACTGTTTGCTGTCTTGGGAACAACTCGTGCCTTCCCTTTAGTTGAGGCAGCAACCTGCCAGGCTGTGAACAGCCTTGGTAGACAAACCCACAGCCAGTGAAGAACAGAAATTTCTTATTATTCACTGGGTGAGTGTCAAAGATTTCTCCCATAATCACGCCTTCATGCTCTGGAGGGCCATCACAAGAGATCTTGAGGCAGAGGCATTTAGCAAAGCTATGCTCCTACCTCTGACCCACAGCTGCTTACAGTTGTCAGCCACAAACCACTAGTATATGATGAGATTTTTGTATCAGTTGTACATTTGGCTATAAATAGCAAATGCAACAAAAGTGACAACAAATTTATTGGTTAGCATCCAGATTTTCTGATGTACATTGATTTTCCTTTAGTAAGTATTACTTTGAGATCAAGTTTCATTTTGCATGTTGAATACTGACATTGCTGTAATCTATGCACATTATCTGGACTGTTTCAGTTCTCTCTTCTTCGCTCTCTTGTTTTTTGAGACAGGGTTTCTCTGTGTAACAGGCCTGGCTGTCCTGAACTTGCTCTGTAGACCAGGCTGGCCTCGAACTCACAGAGATCTACTTGCCTCTGCCTCCCGAGTGCTGGGATTAAAGGCGTGTGCCACGACACCTGGCTCAGTGTGCACATTTCTTACAGTGTAATTTTTTCACATACTCAAATTACATCTCTTTGTACTTAAAGAATATCTGTCATTAGTCCAATGTTTGTTTGTTTTTTCTTTTTTGAGACAGGGTCTCACTACATAGCTCAGCCTGGTTTCCACCTTTCTGCCTCAGCCTCTTGAGTGCTGGGACTGTATTAGTGCATCTCTATGCCTTCCAGCATGTATCTGATGGTGGGAATTCAGAGTTTACATCACAGTCCATCAGTGGGAAACTGAGAACGGACTCTGTATCAGCAATAAACACCACTCATGCGTAACAAAATTGTCAAATGAAAATTCACACTTACCCTAAAAGTTTTCTTAAAAGCCAACTTCAAAATAAATTGTTACCTTTTTCCCCAGAATGAATATATTTGTGTTTGAATTTCGGATGTGACATACTATGAGGTGTGGCTGAAATTTTAACACTGCCTTCTCCTCCCCACCCTTGGAAGAAGTAAGAAATGAAGTTAGAGAACAATGCCTCAGGAAATCAGAATGTACAAGTTCTCATTTTATGGTCAGGCAGTGTTAAAATTCACATTTAAACATCAAAACACAAACAGCCATGGAAAAAGTCAAGCCGATTATGAACCATGCAAAGCCAAACACTTTTGCATAAAGATAAACCTTAGAAGAAAACAAAGGGATACCTACTTTCTGCTGCTAGAAGTCCTAGGAGGAAGGCAGCATATGGACAAAGGACAAACGTGATTTTAGAGCAAGCAGGTCATCAAGCCATCGTCAGGCCCACTACATAAGGAACAAGCATAGCCCCCTAGCTAACACCCTCCCCCACACCCAGTTTCAGACATCAATTTTTTGGGATCTCATTTTAAAGTCTTTGCTTTGAAATAAGAGAATAGGCTCTTTCCACTCTGAATTAAGTAGCAAAGCAACATGATACTGTTTATTATAACAGTAACCTTAGTGAATCTAAAAGCATAATGAAGGAATTTCGATAATCTAAATGGAAAAGTATTTTCCAGAAAAAAAACTTCTTCTACATTACAATGACACACCTAAACATGTTCAGGTCTTCTTTGCACGACAGGCTGGGGAGCTGGTTAATTTTTAAACTGTAATTTTAAATACTCACACTTTCTCAAATGCATACTCATTACAATAATACATTTAAATTTACGGAAATAACATACTGTATTTTGTGGGCAAGCAGCTTTAGTCACTGTCCTCAAACATAAGAATGCTGTAGAAACAATTTTAAGAAATTTTGGAAGACAAAATTGAAATTGCCAATTATTACTTTTGTTAGGCCCATTTTCAAAAAAAAAAAGGCCTACCTATCATTTCATAAGAATAGAAGATGTATTATATAAGGTGGAACACAAAGACAGTCAATGTAAAGAAGGGGACAGCTGGTGAGATGCACTGTTCTCTGTCCTCCCAGCCCTTTCGGCCTATCTCCAGCACCATCCTATAAGCACAGGCGCTGCAGTCAGTTCCCTGGCTCTTGTTGGGCTTGGATGCACTTGCAGGTAAGCGCAGAAAGTGCTTCTGGTTTTGTAGTGTAAAACAAACCCATACAAATTCACACAGAAAGACAGTGGAAAGGGTAACTTTAGGAGTTTAATCATAAACAAGCATAAGGATAAGAGAAAGATTTTAGGTTTGGAAAGTAATGAAAATACCAAAAATGAGATGGAGATAATGAAAAACAAATGTAGATATTTTCATTTACAAAAGTGCAAAGCTTTATCTGAGCCAGATAAAATAAATAAATGGCTTCTGCAGCCGATGTACTCCTGTTGGCTGCAGAGAGGCTGTGGGTTGGCAGATGGCTATAGATCAGTAATGTTGATCAGGACAGAATGCCTTCCTCAAAACGGCTTAGTATTAAAAATTAATTTTAGAAATGTATGAATAATTTCTGATAGTTGTGTGAAATGCTTGGGAAAATGTTACTTTTTTTTCTTTAAACATCTCCTTTGCTTTTGACCTCTGACTACATAAAAAATTTCTCATTTAGGGTAGTGATTTGCATTTAGATTTTAATTCCTCTATGGTTTGTTTGTGGTACCCTAATAGCATCGGTGAAAAAGGCCTTTAGAGATATTTCCCATGGCCACTTAAAATATATACTGTTTACAAGATCATAAAGTTCCAGAATTAAAGAAAGAAACAGAATCTGACAAGGTGAGAATGCAGGAGAGGGAAGCCAACTGTGAAGAATTAATGTGAAACCTTACGGGTAGTTTGTAAGATGATGGAAGAAGGTTTTTGTTTGTTTGTTTGTTTGTTTGTCTGCTAAGCAATACGGTACAACACTAAAAAACTGTTTCAACCAGATCATTTAAAAATTGTACTGAAGAAGGGAAAAAGCAGGCTAAAAAATATATTTAAGATAAATAGACATGTCCATAAATATAGATAATTTTTTGTACAGAGAAATTTCATTTTTTTCAGGAAAAGAACACTTAAGGCTTTATTAAGTTCTCAGATGGCAGAGGAAAATATCAATTAAAGTCAAATTTTGAAGACTATGGACCATACTGTTTTCTAGGCCCATTTCAATAGATGAAAGTGATAGTATAGACATTGACCATAAATCCACAAAAGACATTTTATTCTAAATATAGTACAAGTTGTAACTCTATCATGTCATCACAAATATGAACTAAAAACCATGCCTGGATCCACTCTCCCTAAATAGTGTCAACTGTAATCTATGTTGAAAGCCAGAAGACAGATGCTTAAGCTCTAAAAATGGTCCAGGGATGGGAACAAAATTTAGTAGGAAGAACAAAAAAAAAGGGCAGAGATGAAATGACCCAGAGCACATGTATTATCACATCTGTGCCCTAGCCCAGTGCACAATAAGGGCTCAGGCAGCTCTACGGAAGCACAAGAGGAAGCCTCTGGTCTTTTTCCCCCAATCACTTCTCTAAGATTCTGAATGTGTCTGGAAATCACCTTCACTCAAAAGAGGAAGATTCATATCCTGATCGGTAAAAGTCAAAAGGAGGAAGTACACACATGTTGGACTAGGAAACTCACTTCTGTCATTTTGTATACGGTGTAGACACATCCCGATTGGTAAGAGATTTTGAGTCTGTATGTTACATGCATATCCGTGAGGAGAGGGCAGACGCACAAGCACTGACACTGACATTTCCAGACCCTTGGGGGGGGCGGTGAAAGCACTTTTTATATTGCCGACTGTGGGACATACTACTTACTCATGCTGTAGGAAGGGTCCTGAGTCAGGATTCTAATGCTTGTACACAAATATTAAAGAAGCCAGCTTAAGACTAGAAAAATATCAAATCAGAGGGACAAATTCCACCACATAAAATGTTTGTCTCTAACAGAAGTAAAGCTGAGGCCAGATGACATATGACTCAGGAGTTAAGTAAATAAACAAGATGGAGCCCATGCTTGACACCACCTAGATGGCCAGGATCAGGAAACTGGATAGCCCAGAGACCTAGGGTAGAACCAAAGACGACTGACCAAGAAAAAAAAAAGCCAATGAAATGATTCCTAACGATATTCATAGATTGGTGCCTAGCCTAATCCTCATCAGAGAGGTTTCCTCCAGCAGCTGTTGGAAACAGATACAGAGACCCTCAGCCAAACATCAGGGGAGACCCACCAAACAGAGGGAAGAAAAATTGTATGAGCCAGAAGAATCCAGCCCACAGAATCAATTAATCATAGCTTGTAAGGGCTCACAGAGACTGAAGTGGCAGTCATGGAGCCTGCATGTGTCTGCGCCAGGTCCTCTGCATATACCTTGTGGCTGTTTAGCTTGGAGCTTTTGTGAGACTCCTAATAGTGGGTGTGGAGAGTGTTTCTGACTCTTTTACCAGCTCTTGGGACCTTTTTCTTCCTACTGGGTTGCCTTGCCCAGTTTCAATATGAGGGTTTTTGTGCCTAGTCTTATTGTAACTTGTTCTGCCATGTTTGGTTGCTATCCCTGGGAGGCCTGTTCTTTCCTGAAAGGAAATGGAGGAGCAGTGGATTTGGGAGGAGAGAGGATGTGGGAAGGGTCTGGAAGGAGAGGAAGGAGGGGAAGCTGTGGTTGGGATGTATTGAATGAGAGAAAAATAAAAAAGAAAGAAAGAAAGAAAGAAAGAAAGAAAGAAAGAAAAAACCATCTAATCACTCTGCATCTAAACTGATCATTTGGATTTTTAGTCAATGGTCCTTGAGAACTCTTCATGGGTCAGATGTAAATGTGTGCATCTTATAGAATGAACACCAGCAGGTTCTTTTTAAAGGAGTACTTGCACATCATTCATTAAAACAGAGAACTCTTCTAAAGCTTCTTCCTTGAATACTTGCATTCATGAGTTAAAGACTTTATAGAGAAAGAAACTTGGTGACTCTAAGACAGCTTTTACACGGAAAGACTTCATTTCAAGCAGTGCTGTCTCAGAATCTGATCCCACGTGGTTGACATGGGGGAAAATCTAATGCTAGACGGTTTTACAGTGGGAGAAGATGATCATCAATATCCAGCGAGTCTAACTCCGACATTGGCGTTGATGAAATGGAATACAGAGTTTGGAGTATGCAAAGGGGAAGAAGTGGTGAGATAAAAAGAAACTGGCATAATGTTGGTTTGGGAGCATTCAGAGAGGACAGTTTTGGTATTCAAATAAAGAGGAACCACACACGTGTAGGTAGGACTTGGTCGGTGACAAACTTCCTTAGAATTTCTTGGGCGGACTTGACTAAATTCCCACAAAGATTATTTAGAATGGATGAGAAAAGACAGATGCCAAGTGACTCACACAGGTTAATGAGGACATTATTCAATTACCTGAGGAGGTAGGGTCTTCAGAGAAGTCTGGCAACTCTTCAGGAGGGTCCCCGTAGAAGGAGTTGAATTTGTGACTTGACACAGCGGCTAGTACTGCCCCCTAACACACACACACACACACACACAAAAAGATGAAAAAGTATATAATTATAACAAGCACACAAACATAAGGCATTACCTAAATGGTTAACCATCTTAAGGATCATTCAGAAAGTAAAATTTGTAAGAGATGTTGGCTAGAAGAGAGGGGGCTCTCAAAACAGTTTTTGGAATACTTTACATTAATTACATATACAGAATGAAGTGCATGGATTGATTATATCTTGGACTTGTACATCTACCACATGGTACAAGACATTGTCATCATAAAATGATGCTATGGAAGGCTATTTAATAAAATAGGAAGATGTTTGAAATAGATTATATTTTTAAAAGTTTTCAAAATAGTACATAGTCTGCTTGCTTCTTTGGAAAAATAGTTAATAAATATAAAACAGAAAGCACGTATCAGAATGTTAACAGTATTATCACTGAATAGTAGGATTGTTTTTCATTTTTCAGTCTTTTTCCTCTTTTTGTAACAATGACTATATCACTCTTACATATTAATTTTCAGTAAGGCTACACATCAGAATCAACTACATGTAAATTTGTTTGAGTCTGGGTATCATGTAGCACAGGCTGGCCTTGAACTTACTATATAGTTGGGGCTGCCCCAAACTATTGATCCTACTGTCATTATAGCCTCCCAAGTGCTGCTATCATAGACATGGAACACTACACTTGATTACATGTGGATCCTGGGAGCCCCAGAGAGGACCCACTGAACCATAATAGAGAAGCCCTGGCATACGGGGCACCTGGCATCCTTTAGGACTACTGACTGTGTGGGAAAGCACTGTGAGCTACTGTTTTAGCAATAGGAAAAAATGCTATGGTTGTTCTCTGGCTCCAGGACACTGCCTGAACAGATCATTAAAGCGCTCTAGGTTTTCTCATCCTTGTATGTGTATTTGCTCATGTTGATGTGAATGTACATGCACATGTGTGCATGTGAAGGCCAGAGGTCAACCCTGGGTGTCACTCCTCAGGAGCCGGCCACTTGGTCTCACTGCTGATGTGATTATCCTCTTATCACTGCCTCAGCGCGGGGACTGTGTGTTCTTCTGTGGGTGCTAGGGATGGCACTTAGTTCTCATGCTTGTGTGGGAAGCACTCTTCTGACGGAGCTATCTCTAACCCTCTCTAGGTCTTCTTATAGGTAAACTGAGAATATGAAAAGGAATGTACCTTGCTTTACTATATAAAATGGCCCAAAGTCTCCATGGACACAAAAGTGCTCTGAAAACTGTTGTACATTCTGGAAGTATAAATCATTACTAAGTCTTCTAAAATAGAGGTAGAACATGAGTGCAAACCTTCATTGCTCTACACAGAATTGTTCACTTAGGTAGTTTAAATATCAAATCACTGAAGTGGTCTAAGTCTTTCACTTCCTATGTAAATTTTAAATGTTGAACTCCTGAGCTTTTCTAGAAGAAAAGATAAATCTGCCATGCATGTAGGCACTTGTTGTCAAATATGTGAAAATGTTAGTGGCAATGGATTTCCATAAGGTCCACTTTTTTTTGATGGCACTAAGTTTCTTGGTTTGTTTTTTTTTTAAAGATTTATTTATTAATTTATTAAGTATACAGTGTCCTGCCTGCATGTACCCCTGCAGATCAGAAGAGGGCACCAGATCTCATTATAGATGGTTGTGAGGCACCATGTGGTTGCTGGGAATCGAACTCAGGACCTCTGGAAGAACAGGCAGTGTTCTTAACCCCTGAGCCATCTCTCCAGCTCTGGCACTAAGTTTCTTTTTCTACATTTCAATTAAAAAATAGAAAGTGAAGGAAGTGAAGAACAGCTGCATGCCTGAGGTTGAGGCAGGAAGCTTGGGAGTTTCAGGTTAGCCTGGGCTACATAGCAAGATCATGTGTCCAAATAGCAGCAGCAGCAGCAGCAACAATGATGACTATCACCACCATCACCATAAAAAAAGACAAAAAAAAAAGTGAACACAAAATAAAACACAAGTGGTTTTGACATTGCCATTTGAGGCAAATGCCTAGATTTCCCATAAAGTAAGGTTAACCAAGGATGTTTTTAATGTTGAATTATAACAACCATGTAGGTAAAATAGTGATTGAGTCTTCTTTCTACAGAAGAATCTTATTTCACTTTGCATATTATACATGCTCCCTCAACGCTGGGTGGAACGGAATTCTTATGTATCAAATCAATTTCCCACATGCCCCAAACAGAAGTTTAGAGATGTTTTTATTTCCAAGGGAAGTTCAACCGAGTTTCTTGATATGTTAGTACTGGGTTTTAAGGCTTTCCCCAGCTACTTCTGTAGTTGAAGATCTATAAACAAGTACTTAAACTGGTACTTTAAAGAGCTTGCAAGAGGAATTGCTGTGAAATAGTCTAGCAGTTTGGCTTCTTTAGTTTCTCAGTTCAGTGACCATATATGGTTCCACTACCCAATGCAAGGAAATGATGTGAAACAGGAGAACAGTTTCAAAATAGCTCACAGAGCCACAGACCTTTATTATAGGTGGAGAGTCAATCTCAGTGATGGGCCACCTAAAAGAGTCATGTCATAAGTGGGAGAACTTTCAGTGTTTTATGCATTTTTTTTAAAGTTCCTAAGGGCTGGCAAGATTGCTCAGTGGGTAAAGGCGCTTGCCTCCAAGCCTGACTATTTGAGTTCAATTCCTGGGACCCGCATGGTGGAAGGAGAAAAGTGATTTCTCCAAGTTGTCTTCCAACTTCAACATGCCTGGCATGGCATGTGTGTTTCCTGACCTTTGGCACAAAAAAATAAACAAAGAAATAATAAAAGGTTAAAAGTTCCTAAAAGTTCTAAAATATTAAAGTGAATAACTAGCATGAGTCAAAAATGGTATAAAATGCTTATTAAAAAATTGCAGTCATTTATAGATTACTAAATCAAAGGTACCACTTAAATCATAATAAACAAAAATTACAAAGTTAATAGTTAAAAAGATGTTTGGAGCATTTGCCACAGCCTGGTACTCTTCTAACTGCTATAACAGTAACTCACTGAATCTTGCTACTCCTAGGAATTAGCGGCTACCACTATGCATCCTTTACAGATAAAGATGATTGCGGCATAGTTTGGGTCATTTGCTCAAGGCTTCCAGTGAAGGAGGGTCAGAACCAGGATTTACGCGACCACCATAGCTCGGGCAGCTCTTTCTTGCATTGCTGTGCACCTCTTATTTCTTCTATTACCCATAACCAAAATTCAATAATTGGCTTTCAGTGAATTTTCTTTTTCAGTCCCTTCTAAGGAAGTCTTAAAAATTAGGTTGCTGGACCAATTTGGGGAACTTCAAGTCACTGTCTGGAGTACAGAGGAGTGGGCACCTAAACTGTTCACTGGTGGAAATAAGCTGTGTGGTGCCGGCTGTTGGAAACCAGGAAGTTACCACCTTTGTTTCCTGAAACAAAGGATGAAAACAAGCCCATAATGATTTACGCTGATGTTTCTAATTCTATGTTGCTTGGCGGGTCTTGAGACTTAAAATAGCCCTGCAAAGGGATGTGGTAAATCCACATGACCCCTGTTTGTTGTGATAGTTTGGCCCTGTCCAAATGAATCCTAGTCACCAGTTTGTCTATTTTTGTTCCAAGTCTGCTTCTGTGGCACCGGGGGTGGGGGTGGGGAACATGTCTCCTGTGAACGAAGAACTCAAGCTTGAGTGGAACGGCTCTATTTGGACCATGGAAGAAGGGTCAACCTTGCACAATGTAATGCTATGTGAAGCCAAAGCAGGGTGAAGAATGAAAAAGATTGAGAGAAGAATTAAGAAAGAAGCATAGACAGTCTCTTTGGACAGGAAACTAACTGCAAGAGAGCTGACCATGTTTTACTGTGAATGATTAGATTTTCTTTTTCATTTGAAGCCAGTTTAGGTGAATGTCAAGGCAAAGCTGTCAAGCCTTAATAAACTTCTCTGGGCACTATCTAAGGATTTTAGAAGGCAGATGAAGAAGAGTCTGTTTGAACTCCTGACAACAAAACAATTGGGAGAAAAGCTTAAATAAGAATGGTCATCATTAACAATGCTATGTGAAAAGTTCTCTTGCTGCACAGCAGCATTCAATGTCCAATAGAATCTTCTACAAGGGTGGGAATGTGCTGTATCTGTGCTGTTCAATATGGCAGCCACTAGCCTGCTGAGCACTTGAAACATGACGGTATGAAGGGGGAACTGGCACCTGGATTTTTACATTTTAAGTAACTTAAATTTGCATGGCTACATGTGGCTAAGGGATACCATTTTGGGCATTTTGGCCTTCCTGAGAACCTGAGAGGTTCCCAAACATGTACATAAAACCCACAGCTGTATAAAAACATTCATAACCTTCAAGTAATGAAGAGTAACAAGTGAATAGTACGCTAATTTAGGACATCTGAAAATACTCAAGACTCTTTGTAGTTGGTAGGAGTCATGTCATTAGAGACTATTATCCAGTCAGCTACTTACTGAACAGACTGAACACATACAGCACCCCAGATCGAACAAGCATCAATCATTTCTTCTGAATCTTTATGCCCAGGTTTTCCTTCCAGAGCTGGAGACCTACACCACTGAATGCTGGGTATTTTTCAAAAAGTTCTGAACTACAATGGCTCCCCATGGAGGGTCATTGTTATTGTGCTTTTTGACTTTTTGAGGCAGAGGACAGGGAAAGGGGCAAGAAAACTAGGAAGAATACAGGATGACAAGTCATCATCGATTACAGTGGTGTGGCTTTTATTTATTGCTTTATGATGGTTGCTCAACCCTAGATTCAATGTTAACTCAGTTGCAGTTTCCAGAGAACTGAGGTCACATTTCAACATTTCAAAAATGCAAAGTCTTATTATCTTTGTTATTTTAACATTTTAAAGCACTGTTTCATTATGTAGCCCAGGCTGGCCGAAAACTCATGGGCCTCCAGCTCCAGCTTTCTCAACAGTAGGATTATGACATGTGTCATGCTATAATTTCTGTCAAAATATTTATGTTTGAGAAAATACAATTTAGATTCATAATGTAACCATTATCTCTGCTACGAATTTTAAAGACAAAAGAAATCTAAAATATAATATTGCTTCTAGTTGCTAAATTTTGTTTTGATTCATACTGAAATATTAGCTTAAATGATTTTTTAAAAATCCAAAGGTTTACTGAAATGGTAATAATTTTTAGAAATAATTTAGCTGTAGCAAAAATAATGGCCAATACAGGGAAATGTTTATGGGAATCAAAACAGAATAAAAGCATCTACTGAGCTTTTGGGTGGTTTTTAAATTTTACCTTTAGTTTTCTCCTTGCGTTGAATTTCCTCAGCTGTTCTACTGTTTCTGGAAGATGAATTTTGTAGGCATAACGATCCCGCTCCTATAAAAGAAGATTCTGATCATACACAACAACTGGAAAAGTGCATAGCCTAACCTAAATGATGAAGGTCATATTTCTTTATTTTTGGTTTTTTGAGACAGAGTTTCTCTGTGTAGCCGTGGCTATCCTGGACTCACTTTATATACCAGGCTGGCCTCGAACTCATAGAGATCCTCCTGCCTCTGTCTCCCGAGTGCTGGGATACAGGTGTGCACATGTCTGGCTGGAGGTCAGATTCTTAAATGTGAAGTTTAGACTTAACTTTAGAAATTGGTTATTTTACTCCATATACTGATACAAGTTCTGAAAGAGGAGATATGACCATTACAATTAATGGCTAAATAATATTTTAGCAAGAATAAAGGACTAAAAGAGTGTCTAATTTTTAGACATGTAGTTGGGTGGCTTAAGCTATCATAATGATTGTGAAAGTATGAAGTTATTTTCTATTTAATTATTTTAGTTAGCATGCAAAGTAATAGCTTTCATTATGACATTTTCACATGCACATCATTGCCCTAAAGTTATCTTCATCAGTGACTGTCAGGTAAAAATGAGTTCTTAAAAATTAAGTCTATACTTGTTCAGCATTCTGTACTGTCAGCAAGAACCGGACAACAAAAATGATAAGGCCTTCCAACTAGGACTCTTTTCAAGAGCCAGCTAATTAAGCTACTTCTCTCATGCAGGGTCTGCTTCAGTCTTTGCTCAGAAAGAAGCCATTCCCTTGGTAGTAGCTCTTTAGAATTCCACGGGAGCAATTTTGAACTTTATTTTAGAAGAATGAAACTAGATCCCTATCTTTTACCCTGCATAAAAGTCAACTCCAAATGATCAAAGACTTTAATGGAAGACCCGCTAGAGGAAAAAGTAGGAAAACACCTGAAGATACAGGCACAGGGAAGGTCTTTCTCAATAAGGCTCTGATCACTTGAGAAATGGGGTCAACAATCAACAAGTGGGACCTTGTGGTATTAAATGGCTTCTGTGCAACAAAGGAAACTGTCAGTTGACTGAAAAGGCAGCCTATAGAGGAAAATCTTTGCTAGTCAACCAGACATCTGACAGAGAAGTAATATCTATAACGTACAAAGGATTAACAAGAACCCACCATATTTACTTCATCTTTGGCCAATAAACATTATGAAAAAATGCTCAATCTCACTAGCCATTTGAGAAAAACAAGTCGGAACTAGCCAGACTGGTTAGCAAACAACAATGTTAGGGTACTATTTACTGAGAGTGGTTGAAATTGAGCAAGGACCCACCACAAAGGTCCAAGGAGTGAGAATGTGTGGAAATTCTGATAAAGAGCAAGCAGATTAATCCATGTAGAGAGAAGGTAGTGATAGGAGAGTTGAGACACAGATTAGATGGAAGAGATGATGAGGATGGGGCAGGTCGGGCTTGTTTTACTGTGAGAGGACAGGGATATGGTAGAGGTGCTTGCTGCCAAGCCTCATGACTTGAGTTTGATCCTCAGAATTGACATGAAAGAAAGAGAGACCCAACTCCCCCTCTGCACAATATGTGCCACAGCAAATCGATAACTACCACCAAATAAATAAATGTTAAAAAAAACACCCTCTTACAAACATTCACATACAAGTCAGTCTTTGTATGAATATACATTTAATTTCTCTAAGGAACAAACAGGATGGCTGGGCCATGTGAATGAGCTATGTCTAACTTTTTAAGAGGTGGTCAAACTGTTTTACACATCAGATGTATATTTTTCCATTCGCAATAACAGCACGAGTTACAGATGTTCTACAGCTTTGTTAACACTAGGTGTGGTTAGTCATTTATTAATTTTTTAAGATTTATTTAAAATGTATCAGTGTTTTGCCTGAATGTATGTATGTATGTGCACCATGTGTGTACAGTGCCTGTGCAGTCCAGAAGATGGCATGAGGTTCTCTGGAAATGGAGTTACAGTTGTGAGTCACCATGTGGGTGCTGGGAATAGAACTTGAGCCCTTTGGAAGAGCAGTCAGTGCTCTCAGTGCTAAGCCATCTGTCCCCCCTAGTAATGTGGATTTTAGCCATTCTAACAGAAGTGTAGAGGTTGTATCACTGTGGCATTATTTGGATTTCTCTAAAGATAACTATCTAAAGATAAGCTTTGCCTATGCTTATCACCATCTGTAAAAATGTCTGCTCAAGTATTTTTGCATTTTAGATTAATTTTATGTTTTCTTATGGAGTTTTGAGAATTCTTTACTTTCTGTAGATTGTCCTTTATCAGCTACATCATTGAGAAGGATTTATTCTCGGTTTGCAGCTTGTTTTTCATTCTCTTAATAGTGTCTCTCAAATAATAGACGTTTTTTAGTTCTGTGTGTATTTTGCAGGTAGAACATGATGTTCTGGCAGACTGAACAAGTGTAGTAAGAGGAAGAAGACACCATGATACACCATAACTTTGGGTATGAGTAAATACAAGCCTGATTCCAACTGTACTGGGAAGACTAGGGCAAGCAGCTGGAAAGATGCATGTCTTGTTTAGATACATGGCAACAGGAAACTGGGACAGAGGGGAGGACATCCTATTGGGACTCTAGATGAGAGAACAATGGGAGAATAGCAATGTAGAAGGATCCAGTGGGTCCTAGAAACCTACAAGTAGAACATTATGATAGGCAGATTTGGGTCATGGGGTCCTGCTCAAACTAAGGCCCTAGCCAAGGACAATACAGGTGGTAAAATTTAAACCACTACCCAGATCTAGCCCATGGACAGGACAGTCTCCACACTTGAGTGGAGAGTGGGATATGACTTTCTCATGTACTCTGGTGCCTCACATTTGACTATGTTCCCTGGAGGGGGAGACCTGGTGGCACTCAGAGGAAGCACAGCAGGTTACCAAGAAGAGACTTGGTACCCTATGAGCATATACAGAGGGAGGTAATACCTCTCAGGAACAGTCATAGGGGAGGGGAATAAGGGGAAAATGGGAGGGAGGGGAGAATGGGAGGATACAAGGGATGGGATAACCATAGAGATGTAACAAGAATAAATTAATAAAAAAAATTAAAAAAGTAGATACATGGCAACAAAAGAGGTAAGTTTATGGTTGATTGTGAAAACACTTCCTACCTAATAGCATAAACACTTTCCCCAAAGTGTTAGGTATCGACAGTAAGGAAAGCAGTTCAGAATCGAAGCACTGAAAGGACTGCCTAGTGGTGAGTGATGACACAGAACAAGTATATTTCGTCACATACTTCGGATGATGAAAGACCCTGGATAGGTTCCTTGATGCTATGACTGGAAGACTGAGAGCTGAAGGAAGGAAGGTAGACATTGTAGGCATCCCAGGGTTGGAAGAGAAACCTAGGCCGGCATTGCTGCTATTGTATTTATTTTATTTTACTCTATTTTATTTTTGATTCCTAACACATCCTAGCCTAGGTGTGAGGCTGCAGTCTGCAAAGTTGAAGGACCAAAAAAAAAAAAAAAAACCCTGAAAAAATGAGCCCCAAGAAAATCCCATGGAAAAGAGACAATCCATGCAGGGCAGAACCTTGTGTCCTTACTGTCCTAGTACCATCTGGAAAGCTATTTACAGTACGATTCTGTCTTCCTTTCAGACTAGAAAGTTTACTACACTGTGACTCTGAACTCTGCGTGTTTAATCCTACTTTTGTTAGAATGAATATTCATAGCAAGTTGTCAGTACTTCAGATAGATGACGATGGGAAACAGGTGCAAGTCAACAACTATAAGGCATTCACATATTACTTGGTTTAATACTCAGATTCCTTTTCAACATGGAATACACAAACAAGACCTATTTTTTTAACCAAAGAAATAATTCTTTTTGCTATTATTTTTGACTCAAACCAATGATATTTTTGACTTTGGACACTCTTTATTGTAAGAATTTCCATCAGTCTACTTCTTTATTTTGTAGTTATTGAGGGCATTGTCATTAAACCATGGCTTGCATAGCTGCCATCCACTGTAATGAGACATACAGGAACAAGGGCTAAATGTAACCTAAAGCTGCTCCCTTCTGGTAGATAAGCTTCTCACTGACTTCTTCATCATCTCCAGATGACACATAAGCAATGCGATAAACAGTAGTTCACACACAGCAAGTGACTCTGAGTTCAGCTTTCCAGCCTTTTCCTTTTTATGTTACTGACATTTGAAAACATTTTGGTGACAGAAATCTATTTTGTATGAAGCCGAGACTTAAGTTGAGAACTATAATCATTGGTAGAGACAAGAATTTCTAGAACAAAATAAGCTATTCTGAAAGATAGGCTTGGAAAGTCACTATAACTGTATACTGCTAAGACTTTTTGTAAAGGATCTTGAAAATGACTTAAACAGTTGCTATTGTCCTTATTTGGCATATAAAGTAACTTCTAAATGACAAAAGATCCTTATTAGATGAAACTGAGTGAAGAAAAGAAGGAATAGGAATCTTCCAAGATATTTATTTCCTATCAGGGAGAAAGCATACTAATACTAAAGTAAGAAAGTACTGAAGAATGTATTCTTTCCTGGGAAAATCAGACAGATTAGTTTTAAAATATCAAAAGGTTGCATGTGTATTTTTAAAGCAGCATTCTCTTTAATGTTACTGGGGACCATACTTGGAGGTTTATGCATGCTAGGAAAGTGCTGATCATTGAACAATACCCCCTCGGTCCAATAAGTAGTATTTTCAAGGAGAATCAAGATTCACTGACATGCCAAAATTGCTCCACAATATCACCAGATACATTTTTAATCAATATTTTTACATATCTTAGTATCTTGCATAGCCTCTGAGGGAGCATCATCAAGTATCTAAATAAGGATCAGAAGATGGCAAGGAACAAACCATAGACTGACCAAGAAGAAGAATATTCTAGGGAAACAGTATGATTAATACAGGATGGTTGGGGCAATGATGTGCCTATCGTCTGAGGATCGGCAAGGAGGCCAGAATGAAGGAAGTGAGGCACAGGAGACTAGGAAAGGGCAAACTCAGCAGGGATTCAGAAACAGTTACATAGCAAGTTAAGGAAGACTATTTCAGGAGAGGGACATGGATCCAGGACTCATCATGTACAGACACTTAAAGTGAGGCCTCCTAGGGACAGAGTGAGATGGAGAAGGAGATGTGGAGCAAGGACGAAGGCCAGTCAGTGGCATATCCATGTGATATGGTGAGTAAGGAAGTGGGGAGGAAATTAGCAAGATTTTAGGAAAAGCAGCCAGACTAGCAGAAGGCAAACAGGCCAGGTAGCCTGGGAGCCAAGGGAAGAACATTTCAGGAGATGGATGTCAAATGTTGTCAACAGACCAAGAAGGTCTGGCTCTGGGATTTGACCTCTAGACTTAGCAATGTGAAGGCCAGTGGCATCAAGTAGTTTTCTTTTGAGGTTTTGAGATTCTGGGGTTGAAACTCAGGGCCTTATACACGCTAGGCAAGTACTCCACTGAGGCATACTCATAGCCAATAAGAACTGTTTTAGTGGGGTTGGTAGATTGAGATCCTGACTACTATGAGTTCAAGAGAAAGGGATGGAAGAATTTAGAGAAATGAGACAGATAATTCTTTCTAGTTTTGCAGTTGAGGGAACCAAGGAATGGAGGCAGAAGCTGGAGAAATTTGTAGGATCAAGAGAAGGCAGATGGCTAGGTAGTGGTGGCACACACCTTTAATCTCAGCACTTGGGAGGCAGAGGCAGGCGGATCGCTGTGAGTTCGAGGCCAGCTTGGTCTATAAAGTGAGTGCAGGACAACCAAGGCTACACAGAGAAACTTTGTCTCAAAACACAAACAGAGAGAGAGAGAGAGAGAGAGAGAGAGAGAGAGAGAGAGAGAGAGAGAGAGAGAGAGAGAGAGAGGGAGGGAGGGATAAGGCAGATGTTCATGCATGCACATGAATGTAAGCAAAAAAAGCAAACCACAACATGTTAGACCCAAAAGATTCAGAAAAATGATCATGTAGGAAAGACAGAAGTGGCTGGAGCAATGTC
>OU015760.1:13065745-13078619 GCA_907169655.1 Acomys percivali | reverse complement strand
CAGAAAAATGATCATGTAGGAAAGACAGAAGTGGCTGGAGCAATGTCATCTAATTAGTGAAAGGGACATGATATATAGCATAAACAATGGGTCATGGGAGGCTGAACTGAAATCCTGCCTCTAACAAACAGCAACAATTTTTGTGACTTATGGCAAAATTCTGAATATCTCTGAGATATATTCTTCCTTAAAAAAGCAAGAATTTCTCTGGAATTGTGGTACCATGCTTTAATGAGACAATACTATTTCCTGATGTTTCAAGATATGATTTTTCTTAATCTAGAAAAGTAGGATACAAAAACATGTGTCTTAAAATGTGTCTTTCCTTTAAAACAGTAAATATACATTTAGTGCCTACTGAAAACCAGTGTAATGCTACCTATACAGTCACATCCAATATTAGGTCAATGTAAGATAGAAGGGTTACTTCAGCTGTTCCTTTTCCTCTTTGGAGCATGTGTTGCCGGACAACAGCCTGTCTTAATTACTTTTGTACCCAGTCCAACAGCTGAGTATCATAGGTGCCTCAGAGAAGGTGCAAAACAGCAAAGATGGTGGACAAAACTGATAGAAAGGCCAAGAAAAAAGCAAAGAGTGAAAAGGGCCCATCTTCTAGTATGGTGCTTGGCTGCTGCTAGAAGCCTTTAAGAACAGTGTGGATGGTGACCTGTGCGTGCAAGTACCTTAAGCCATGGGTGATTCAGCGCTTCATAAACAGTGATCCTTTCCGCGGGATCCAGCATCAGCATGCGGCGTACTAGGTCTTTGGCACTTTCAGAGATATGGCTCCACTGCCTTGGATTCATCTGAGGAGGAAACAAGGAAAGCTGCACAGTTATCATCAAGAAGCCATCACTTACTATAATTTAACATTCTATGATCTATACTACTTCAGTGTAACATTCTCAGAGCAAATAACAGAGTAAAGACCTGAGGGAGAGGACACAAACAATGCTTTGTGATTTCATTCCTCATTATATGAGTATTTATAGCAGCAATTATTCTATTGGTGTTGCTATATTATAATATTTTCAATATTTAAAAGGCTGGATGCCCATGATTCTGGTTTCTAGCTTTTGATTCTCATTTAAAAAGGCTAGAATAGAGCCGGGCAGTGGTGGCGCACGCCTTTAATCCCAGCACTCGGGAGGCAGAGGCAGGCGGATCGCTGTGAGTTCGAAGCCAGCCTGGTCTACAAAGGGAGTCCAGGACAGCCGAGGCTACACAGAGAAACCCTGTCTCAAAAACCCAAAAAACTAAAAAAATAAAAATAAAATAAAATAAAAAGGCTAGAATATACTGATCCACAAAGTACTAAAATAAATTTGGAATGAAAAAAATTAAGAAAGATTCCTTTTTGGAGACAGGTTTCCTTAATCCCGAGATGGACTAGAACTCACTGTGTAGCCCAGGTTGACCTGGACCCTCCTGTTGCTTCTGTCCTAGCCTCTTGAGTGCTGGCATGAGAGGTCCGCACCATCACACCCAGCTAAAGAAAGATTTATAAACCAACATCTTCAGTGTCAGGATCTGGTGCTGAGCGTGTGCACATCACCACAATCTCAGCAACCAAGAGACTACGGCAAGGGGATTGTGGGTTTGAGGTCAGCCTAGGCTGGATACAAATCCCTAAAGAAAGAAAGAAACGTGCATACAAACCCTAAAACAATGATTGTGAAGTGACAAAGAATTGGTTATTCTGACCAGAATATTTAATATCTAAGAAAAAATACTACCCTCCTATCTCTGTAAAATAGCCAATTCCACTTGTACACTGTACTCAGTGAAGTACTTCTTTATTTTTGATACGAGACAACTAATTAATGTAGTAAAATTGAGTAAAAGCAAAGCATAAAGAATGAATTTTTCAAGTCTTCTGATACTGGCTATAGATCTTTGTGGGAAAAACTGGAAGGCTCATGGGACAGAGCTTATGCATAAGCCCAGAAATGAGAAAAACATTCAAGGAAAGTGCTCAGAGCTTGGAGCTGGGAAGGGAAGTGGGAACTGGAGGTGGTGACAAAGGTGGAAGCTGCCTGATTGAATGACCATATGGGAGCTGCCTGGTGCCAGGAGCTTCATACACAACAGTAACTTTTGTAATTGTTGCTGTTGTTTTTCAGTGTTGGAAACAGAACCCTGGCCCTCACACATGCAAAGCCAAGTGCTCCGTTAAGGAGCTATATCTCTGGCTCAGTGTGCTGGCCTTAACCAGTAAGAGATCTATATATATATATCACCTCTTGAGAGAAAATGATGGCGAATTAATAAAAACAACTTCAAGCCAAAGGAAATCACAGTACTTGTACCACAGCATAGAGGAACCATTGCAGTTTTGCCAAGGGCTAGCAATAGGCCCCGATCGGGCTTTGGCTCAGGTGAGGCTTTGAACTTCCAGATGGGGAGGGCAAAACATCTCCATGCTAGGGAGAATGCTTACATTTGTATGGTGTTCTATTTTCTTTTTCTTAGAGGCAAAATTACAAAAGCAGCCACTTTGGTTTGTTAAATCTCATGAGATAACTGGTGGAGACTGCTTAAATATTGTCATTCTTTTAGAATTCTCTGAAATACATGGTGGTGGTAACTAAGTGGGCAGGGCCTAGATAGTTCTGCTCCCTTGTCTTGTTTTTTTTTTTTCCCCTCCTCAATCTTGACACAAGCTAGAGTTATCTGAGAAGGGGAATCTCAACTGAGAAAATGCCTTGATCAGATTGGCCTGTAGAATTTTCTTGATTAACAATTGATGTGGGAGGGGAGGACCACATCTGGTGGTCCCGAGTTGCATTAAAAAAAAGCAGATTGAGCAAGCCATGGGGCACACCTGCAACCAACATTCCTCCATGGTCTCCGCTTCACTCCCTATCTCCAAGTGCCTGTCTTGGATTCCCCCAATTATGGACTGTAACTTGTAATCCAAACCAACCCTTTCCCCCACAACTTGCTGTTTTTCATGGCGCTTTATCACAGTGGTAGGAACCTAACTAAGGCACCCTTCTTCCCTATCCTGGGGCTACGTGATCTTCAAAATCGCATTGATCTTTTTTTTTTTTTTTCTTTCTTGGCAAATGAAAAGATCTGAAAGTGGTGGTTAAACATTTTGAAGGAAGGGTCCAGGATGGTAATTCTTTGCTCTTTTTATGAGGCACTCCAATACTGGAAATGCAGTCCTTCAGCTGGCAAAAATAGATAAAATTGCGTTATCAGGGACACACCAAAAAATGGGTTTAAAACAGTCATAGTTATTTGTATTTCAGTCAAACAGTATTCTCTGAAATCTAAAAAGGGCAAGTAGGGGGAGAGGAATGTATGTAGGGAGAAGGACAGATATTGCGTGTCTTCTCTCATACGCAGAATCTGGAGTTAGAACATACGTTGCCATGAGAGCAGAAGGGGGGCTGTTTGGAGGAAGGAAGAGTACCGGGGGAGGGAGAAGGAAGGACAAGGGTGGGTAACAAGGAGCATAGATGAGCAAAGTGCAATGGCACAGCTCTAAATGTCATAGGGAAACCCACTGTTTTGTATGCTACGAAAAATCTGATGAGAAAAATGGGGAAAAGTCAGCAAATGAGAATCAGGCCTAAGTGTAATCACTTGAGAGCAGGAACAGCTTCTGGCTGAGCTGCGCTACACTTAGAAGGCATCACTGGGCTTTTCTTAGAGATGCCCAAGATTAAGATTTTACTGCTTTCTTTGGTAAGTACCATCAGGGTGTTGAAATAAATTTTGAGATGTGTTTGAATAACTTAAAAGTGTGAACTATAGAACAAGATTGGTAACATCTTCACTATGGAAGCTGAGGATTCTCCATTATCCTAGTATATGTGACGAGTTCCATTATAATGAAGCAGCAATGCATATGTATGTAAAAAAAACAAAAAAAAAAGACAAGGCCCATGAAGTTTACAACGGTGGCAGAAATGGATTTATATTTTAAACTGCTGATGAAGACCTGAGCCTTTTGTAAAAGAAACTATTAAGACAAGCAAGAAGAGAGATTAGACTAATAAAATGGGAAGTAAGTTCTAAGATGCAAGGCTGCAAACTCTTGGTACAGAAATTATGCTGTGCCTGGTACCTTATCACTTCCTATAATATTGCCATTATTCACTAGGAATAGGACATTTTAAAATAACTTAATTTTTAGTCATTGCAAGCAGTCCAAATTTCTTACCAAGGCATAAAAATAAGTATTCAATGCTTTAAAAATAGACAAAATCAAATACCAGACACTCTTGGAATGAAGTACATTGCCTTGGAAACCAGGAAGTTAGCAACTGAACAAACACAAAGGAAGAATTCTATTATTAGAAAACACTTAAAACTCAAAAAGGCAGGTGGGAGATGTTATTATACGCTAACTACGCCATCAGCTGCTGAGAAGGCTGAGTGAAGTGCTCAGTGCAATTCCAGGTACACATGAAGTGCTGTCATGTCTCAGCTGCTATCACTGCTGTTAACCTTATTAACCTGGTGTCTGCCTCTCTTGTTGGTATTTTTTGAGACAGAGCCTTACTATGTAGCTTCGGCTGGTCTGGAGCTTGCTATGTAGATCAGGTTAGCCTCAAACTCATAAAGATCCTCCTGCTTCAGCCTCCATAAGGCTAAAGGCATGCACAGTATGCCTGGCCCTTGGTGTACTTTCAACTGAGTTTCTTCCCATACACTATCATTATCATCTGTAGTTTCATTTGATTTGGTAACATTCAACCAGAAAGGTCAGTCTATGTATTTCTGGTAACACTCACAGTCTCCCAGGATAAGGGGGGGGGGGAGCACTGCTTAATAAGCAATCTCTCAAGAGTATTTAGTTACTTTGAAAGTGGTATTTACTAGTGGTAAACTGACTCTAGGAGAAGCAGGCAAACCTATATTTACAACTTTTTCCTGTTTCAGAAGGGCACTGTTTGGGCTAAGGCAAACAAAATAAAGTATTTGCCATTTTCACCTCCATGTGCTATAGTTATAGTTTAAAAGGATAAGGCTACAACTCTGAAACTAACTTAACATTATGGCCTGGCAAGAAGATATTGCTATTGCAGAAAACCTGCATTCAATTCCCAGCTTCCACATGAGGTGTCTAATGACCACCTGTAACTTCTGTGCCAGGGAGATCTGATGTCTCTGGTCTCCACTGACATCTGCTCTCTGGTGCACATACCCACATACAAACACACATATACACATAATTAAAATAATATCAATCTTAAAAATTATAACATTACTGACAAATTGAAAAGAAAATGTTAGGCCTCACAGTTTGGGAGTCTAGTGTTATATAAACATGTATTAAATGAAGCAATGATTCAGTTGAATAGAAAGTATGAGCTTTGGTAATAATAGAAAAAAATTTCCCCAACATTAAGTGCCTTGACCAGATACATAGATACACATTCTCACAGTTCTGGACTCTACCAGATGCATGTGTTGGTGCATGGCTAAAAGGGTAAGAAGAGTTGGGACTGTGAATGGACCTTCAGCTTACTTATTTCTGAGACTCCTTAGGTCTTTTTTGATATAGCCCTCTACAATGTCAGTAATAGCATTACTTTTTTTAAATAACAAAAGCAGTAATATGGTACTTACAAGACTGATAATATTTGAGGCTTTTATTGCATAGTAGGTACAGAATATGAATGTTTAAGCCATATCAAAATGCCTCTAAATTGGGGCTTGAGAGATAGCTTAGCTCTTTTGGAGGCCCCGAGTTTGGCGCCTAGCATCCACACTGGGTGGCTCACTATTGCCTGTACTCTGGCTCTAGGGTATCCAACATGCATTTACCTACATGAGACACATACATAAAAGTAGTAAAAGTAAATTCTTTAGAGAAAATACCTGTGAATTGTTATTATGAAACATGGTTATAATGCTCACATGTCAGTTTCCTCTGCAATATAATGACATTTTATTTGGCTATGTTGATGGAAATGTAAAATTAAGATAAGAAATGACTAAAAGAACCTGAGTGAAATTTCCATTTGAATGTTATGAATTTGGAAAAAAAACCTTTAAAAATAAAGGCCTTTTCTTAAGTAAAAAAAGGGCTATAGAAGTCTGCTGCTCATTGAATTGAGTTCCTGGGGACTCAAACTTACCCAGACCCCACTGTGCTTCACAAGACTACTGGGTCTTGATGTCAACACAGACTTTTGCTCTGGTGGAGTGGGTACCTAGGTGGCAGTCAGTTAGTAAGCAAAGACAGTAACTTCAAAACTTCAGGATCATTTCATCTAAATGGAAAAGAAAATGATCATAATCCATTACCTTATATTTTCCTTTAATAATGCCTTCAAACAATCTTTCCTTGGTTCCATAGAAAGGTAAACAACCGCTGAGCAAGATGAAAAGGATCACACCGCAGCCCCAGACATCGACAGGCTTTCCGTAAGGCTCTCTCTTGACCACTTCTGGGGCCATAAAGTGTGGTGTTCCAACGCGTCCTATATTTAAAACAACAACATTATGGTTTTATGAAATGAGCTTTTTGCCCCCCTAATTGAAATCTGAAAATGGAAAAGCAGTATCTGTTGGAATGAGAAAATTTGCCAATATCAATGTTCTATCACTTCTTTTCCTCTTATAAAAGAAATTCATTGAAGGAAAAAAATAATTTATCTGACTACTAGGTCCAAAAACACTGTCTAGTACAGGACCCTGGGGCTCTGAATTCTGCATGTTATATAATAGGTCTTTTATTTCTTGCTTCTTGAGGAAGTTTAAGTGTTTCAGTTTTGAGCAGGGGTTGGGGAAGAGTGAGTTGGCCAACCTGTACCTCCTGGGAAGAGGTGAAAGGCCTAGAGAGGCAGGGGCAGAGAGAGCGCTCAGTGAGCAAAAGTTTCATACAAAAAGATTACTTTTAATTGCCAGGTTCCTATTCGGTCGATCCTAGCAATTCTCACTGGCTACTGGAGTGGGAACTCTTAGCTTACTCCTAATGTTAACATTTAAAGAGAACGGGAGCAAACCGATGGCATACACTAAAGCAGAATCAGGATCGCCTCCTGGGCAACAGTCTGTGACTCACCTTCTTTCAAGAGTTTTCTCTTTTCCTCGCTCTCATAAAAAACCAGTTTTCTAGAGGGAATCGGGTACTAGCTGCTTGGGCATTATAACTATCTTGAACTAAGTACTCTCAAGGTAGCCTTTTCCTCTCTGGAGGAACAGAAGTCCTAAACTCTGTAAGGAAAGGACTTCAGGGCCTGCCACTGCCAGACAGACTTGGCAGCTTTTCTCCATGTTGCAGGCCCAGCCTTGCCCTTCCTTCCTCCGTCTGTTTTTCGTCTGCCCGCCTGTCTCTACTTAGGCTGAATCCAAGGTCCTTTTTTACTTTGGAGAAGTATTTACTTTGTAAAATACTTTATCTCACTGAGGTCCAGAGTTTAAAAAGAACCTAAGAGACCATCTACAGAGAATTTGAGGCCAAGGGCTGTTGGTGGTTATCACACTCAGCTTGGATGGAGGGAGCTAACGAACGCTTCAAGTTGGATTACAGATGCGTCCCTGGCTGCAGCTCATTCTGCCTTCCCCTCCCATTTCTCATACAGAAAGAGATCCATCTCAGGTTTCCAGCAGGGAAAATACCTTCACTTAAAATGTATCACAAAAACTCAGTACTGGCTATAAGGAGCTGATGAGAGAACGTTTTATATTTCTGGATTGTCTGGTTTTGCTTCTTCTAGCAACATAAAGGAGCTGCAGTGATGGGAGCTGAACTTCCCTTCATGGCAGCTTCCATAAGGCAGGGGTCCAGGAAAATAAACACTGTTTTGATGGACAGGGCAGGAGCTTTCAGGAGTATGGCCATAAGCTCAAGGTACCATTTGCAGTACTGCTACCTGTCGGGTACCTGCTGACAAGTTCAGATGGTACTTTGACACTCATTTCCTATGACTTCCTACTCAGGTAGAGTGACTCATTGGGGGAGGCTCCTTGTGGGGAATAATCGAAACCACCAGAGTCAGGCCCAACCATCCTAAAGAGGCTCTCTTCATCTACATGGACTGAAGTCTGCCGCACAATGGAAACATTTCATAAATTTGCTCAGAGATGACAGAGATACAGTGGTGGTTTTTTTTAATTACAAGTACATCAGTGGAATGTGAAAACTTCATCAAACTCCTTGTGTTTGATATTAATTTTCTCTTTTTTTTTTTGCAACCACTTGACTTTTATGACTTTGATCATAGAAGTCTAAGAACAGGAAACCAATTACTAAACCAGACATGCAACTATTTATGAAATACCTCAAATATGTAATAAATATTTAAATGCTTATTTCAATGTAATAATAAAACCTTCCCTCAAACTTCAGGGAGGAGTGGCTAGGCTTTTAATACTTAGGACTTGAATCTTCATACATACAACAGCTTTCACCTTACTCATTTTCTAGGCTTTTTCCAGTTTCCTGACGATTTTTACATATGATGTCACACATCATTCAGTCTTTTTGTGGTGAGTTAGAGTTGACTACAGAACAGATCATAACTCTCAGGAGCCTCACTGGTATGTACTGATGGATCTCTGTGGAATCAGATGGCTGCTGTGCATTTTGTCATCAGGTTTTCATTTTTTTCCCCCTCTCACCATGCTTTCTTTGGTCCTGGCACCTCATAATTTGTTGCTTATAACTAGAAAATGACTAGTCACCAGAGTCTTTTATTTAAACATTTCTAGAGTGCTTGCCGGGCCCTAGCCACTGTGATAGGTGTGGTGGTTATGTACAGGGATGAGCCATGGCTCCTATACCCTGTACAAAGCTCTTGTCTTTGCTATTATTACACTTCCTTGATAAAATCTGTAAGGAAGTGGGCAACCTAGATAGTTCTGGTTAGACGGAAGAGAAGGGATAGGTCACAGAACTAGGACAGTTCTAATATGCTTGCTTCTACGAGACAATAATTATTAGCTTAGTCTTCAAGCAAACAGCTAACTGTGACAGATAAAATGACAAAAGGCATTCTAAACAGATGCAATAGCAGGTGCAAATTATGAGGAGACCCAAATCTACACCATTTTATGAAAACCAGGAGGAAGGCAGCCTCCTGTGTATGTATTTAGTTCTCAACAGAGAGGACTGGGAATGGGTTTTAAGGGTAAATGGTTTTACTACATTGTGATTTATTTTCTAGGTTGTATTCAGGGCAAGTGGATTCTCTGAACAGTTGAAGTGTAATGGAGTTCAGTGGTTTTACTATGTAGAGAATGTGAAGGAGATAATCACTTCTGTTGGGAAGCCCAGGTAACCAAAGATTGTAATCTACAAGGAAACAAAGCTTGGACATGCTAGTCAGGCACTCCACCGAGCTCTTCAATACATTATCGAGTTGGAGGCCAGCCTGGGCCACGTGAAATCCTGTCTCAGTGTTTTTTTTTTTAAAGGCCTTTAATTCTAGAGCATAGAGAATAGTAATTTTGGAAGAATGGGGCATGCTGTGGGTTCAAAATGGTTGAAGAAATTAGGAGAAGGGTTCATGGACTTTACAAAAACAGGTGAACATGGATGCAAACTTCCTAAATCTCCTTTTCTCATTATTCAAGATTTGTGAAATAAAATAGTCTTTGCCACAATGAATATGAACAGATGCAGATCCAGAGTAACAGACACAAAGTCATTTCAGTACGTAACATATAAAAGGAATTTGTCTCATTTTCTCTCATTCTCATGTTATTGGAAATCTTCAGCTGGAAAAGTATGTAAGATTAGAAGCACTTAATACAATTTAATTCCAGAGAGCAGTGTGGTAGAGGGTAGTTTTAAAATACAACTATAACTCACACACATTTTTCAGAAGACGGCTCATGTTATGACTGATCTAGCCACAATCAAATGGAATGAGATGTCTTGTGTAACAGACAGCTATGTTGATGGTTAGGGTTTGGAAAGCATTTGAATTTAACATGAACATTTGTTGGTTTTCTTGTATGCCTAGGCTGGTCTCAGACTCAAAACAATCTTCTTGCCTCAGCTTCCCAAGTGCTGGGATGCTGTGTGTACATCACCACACCTCATTGCAGAAGTGGCAAGTTGACTTGAAGACTCCATGTTAAAGGACTCTCAGGTTTCTATTCTCTGTGAAGCTGTTAGTACTTGAGGGTGGAAAAGAGAAAGCACTGATATACCAGCAGTACAGAATGGAGAAGCAGGCAATTTGCAAAACTAAGAAATAGAAGTAAACTCCAGGCAGTATTGTGGTCTGGATTCTGCTGAAAAGAATAAATAAAAACCCCACAATACTGGAATCTGAATTGGCATCCACTTCTATACACCAGTGTACAAAGTTCCTACTTTTACTTTTTCATTTTCTATTATAGCATAGGAATTTAAAAATCATGTCTTGTTTTGGTAAATCAGCCTGTATTCTTTTCTATTTGCTCTTCACAAATACACAGGCTGAAGACTTCAGCAGGATTCTTTGATATACAGAAAAATGAAAATGGTAGGAAATTTAAACTTAGACATGTGTGACCCTAAAAGGTAAATCTGTATATACTAGAAGTGACTTTATTTGTCCAGTTCAACTTCCGAACTAACTTCTTTGTGCACTGCTCTTATACTGTGCTTTTGTGGGGCTTCTCTGTGAAGTGCGAGGGATATGATGGTGAAATCAACACAGCACTTTCTGCAATGCAGGAGATGGTACCCAGTGTCTCATGCATGCTAGGCAAGTGCTTTGCCGCCAAACTACTCCTGCAAGCCCAGTTTCTATTCTTGAGGGACTAAAATTCTAGTTATGACTACAGAGTCACTAAATTGAAAACTATCTGATAGTTCTGGGTAGAATGAGATGTGAAACACTCAGGCTAGATTAGTATCGAGTTTGAAATTTTACACCGACTTAAAAGAAAGCAGGTTTTAAAGGGAGGAAACATTTTCAAGTGTCTTACCTCCAGCGACTAATCCAGATTCTCCTAACTGAATAGCTACCCCAAAGCCCCCAAGCTTGACAGGGGCCGAGTTTTCTTTTGAGGCGAGGAGAACACAGTGGGGCTGAAAAGAAAAACCAATGATCAAACCAAAGATAATGAAAAAGAATTCAATTAACATTACACTAAATAATACACTATAGTAGTACTTTAAAAAGAATCATTGGAATTGGGTTGGCCACATGGCTCAGAAGGTAAAAGTACTTGCCACCAAGTCTGACACCTTGGGACTCACAAGGTAGAGACTCCTACAAATTGTCTTCTGACACCCCCACCCTCCCCAAAATAAAAACTGTATGTATTTAAAACATTAAAAACCTATTATAAAAGCAGTTTTCAGTTAAAAAAAAACCATCTGGATCTGGGTGGTAACAGAATGCACACCTTTAATTCCAGCACTTGGGAGACAGAGGCAGGCAGATCTCTGAGTTCCAGGACAGCCAGGACTACAGAGAAAAACCCCATCTCAAATAATAACACATATTTTCTAGCATATAAAATGACCCCCAACTTTAACTTTTCCAGTTAAAATATAGAGTTTGCAGCCCTAGTCTCCTCCACAGGGTGTACTTTGGAAGAGGGGTAGTCCTACATGGTGAGTATATTCTAAACTTTATTTTAACTGGAAAAGTTAAAGTTAAAGTTGGGGGTCATCTTATGTGAGAGAATACGGTAATTTTTAACAAAAAGGCTTTTGAATTACTTTATATGCTTGGATTCTGTCCTCTTCTTACCTCTGAATGCTTTCTCTAAAGACTTAGAAATTATTTGTTTCCAAGATTAAACTATCACCTACAAAGCAGGGATGTTCAAGAAATGCAGATATATTTTCCTTTTTTGGTGCAATAGTCTCTTCATTTGATTGGCAGTTTTTATTTGTTTCAGCAAAAATACATGGTATACTTTTTTCCTGCTACAATGTGATTTTACTTACAGTCACTATACTTGGACCTTATGGGATGCCAATGACTTTTTCTTTGTTCAGCCTCACCATTCTCTTTCTTTTATTTTTTTCTATCCCTGAGTAAGAGGAGAATCAAATGGCTATTTTGTTGTTGCTGTTTGAGACAGGGTCTTACTATGTAGCTCTGGCTGTCTTGGAACTTACAGTACAGACCAGGTTGGCCTTAAACTCCACAGAACTGCCTGCCTTTGCTTCCTAAGTGCTGGGAATAAAGGCATGGATGCTGGATTTTAAAAACTTGAATTAAGCAAGGGATTTCTTGCCTGTGGACCTGCTTTCCTTCCTACATTATGGTAACAATGGTGGTTTCCTTAGAGGATCTCATCTTTTTTTTTTTTTTTTAACTGTGTGAAACACATTCTTTATTAACCTGAATAAGAGAAGTATCTCTAACAAATGATGAAGCATTGGTGGTCAAGTCACCTGACAACTGTTGTAAACACTCTCATTCGCCCTCCTACATAATCTGTAGCAAATGACTTTAAGTTTTGTGTCCATATTTTAAAGGGCCTTTTAAATTTCTGCAAAAAATACTCTCAAGATTTTATGAGAGGTGGGCACTCAGATAACTAAGGTGTGGCTTACAGAGCGCGGGACTGTTCCAATGCTGCTTCTGCAGTGTACTGAACTCACTAGCTTATCTCTACACCAGGCTACGAACACTGAAACAATCTTGCTAAGATAACGCTTTTTCTCATGACATGAATGAAAACAAAGAAAATTGTACTATTGCACCTGTTTTTTTTTAAGTGTTATTATCTCTAGAGTCAATAGTGGAAAGGTGATAGGACCTCATCTTTATCTGTTTCTTCTTGGAAGTTTGTTGGAGGTGGTGTCAGAAAAGAACTTAATTGTAGTGACCTTTGCTGCTGCTCAAATACTATATTCTCTGATATGCCTAGCAGTACATTTGAATGATTCTCAAAACATGGTGTTTTGTGTGTGTGTGTGTGTGTGTGTGTGTGTGTGTGTGTGTGTGTGTGT